>JBBJLR010000133.1:23766591-23785027 GCA_037577145.1 Brachypetersius gabonensis | reverse complement strand
CTCTCTCTCTCTCTCTCTCTCTCTCTCTCTCTCTCTCTCTCTCTCTCTCTCTCTCTCTCCCTCCC
Organism: Brachypetersius gabonensis; assembly: GCA_037577145.1. Classification (NCBI taxonomy): domain Eukaryota; kingdom Metazoa; phylum Chordata; class Actinopteri; order Characiformes; family Alestidae; genus Brachypetersius; species Brachypetersius gabonensis. The sequence goes on along the minus strand of JBBJLR010000133.1, from coordinate 23,784,962 downwards.
TCTCTCTCTCTCACTATCTTTTTCCTTTTATAACCTTCCTTTTCTCCCACTTCTGCCTGTGCCATATGGACAGGTGCATTTGGCGGACCTCAAGCCACAGACTCGTTTAAAATCACAGCCAGAGGGTCACTTCATGTGTGTAGTTGTGTGTGTGTGTGTGTGTGTGCGCGTTTGTGTGTGTGTGTGTGTGTGTGTGTGTGTGTTCTATGTGTAGGCAATAGATAACAACTGTTTCTGTGACATAAAGGTAGATATGCAGCTGAGGGACAGGGAAAACCCAGGTGAGCTCACTTGTTCAGGTGTGTGTGTATGTGTGAGTGAGCCTGGTGGAGAAACCAGAACAGCTCCTGCGGCTCTGAACCACAGTGGATCTCATGTCACACTCAGGGTCTCCTGTCAGATCGCCTTGGAAAAATAGGTTTTAGCCCAACGCAGGCACACTTCCGTCTCCAAGAGTTTCCTGGGTTTGACTCACACCCTCAGGCGGTTGTGCCTTTACCTGCAATCTGAACAGCTTCAGTTATACGAAAAATTCACCAGAGAGGCAATCACATGTTACATCATATCCAAAAGGTGAGTTTTGTACACTGATGAGTCAAAACATCTCTTTGAATCTGAAGCCTCTGAACAGAAACTGTAGGCCCGATAAGGCTATAGCAGTCTCTGCTGCTATAATACTTGGTCTCTTCTGACCTATGGGTTTACAAAAAACATCGAGTTACTCATACAAATAGGAAACCATTGGTCAACTCCCAGTGATGCACACATTCCAATTTGTATATATGTGTCCACTGTACTACTATGTAAATTGAAATTTTTACTGTTGTTTAATGCAAAGTAAAATCAAACCTGTTAACCACAAAATGTATGTATTGAAACACCACCTGATTCGACCATTGGATCATTTGAAAGTGATTTGTATTTTACTGTTTTTTTGCACCTCTCTGTGAACAAAACTGGAAAAACATTGTGAAACAGAAATGTGCTTCTGCTATCATTTAAAAAAAATCATGTTTTTGTTGCTTATTTTTATGCTTTATCTTCAATGTTTTTGCATCAACATGACATCTTGTGGAATGTCATTCAGTGTAAGTGTATAGTGTTTTTGTGCTGTAGTGTGTTATAGATTGCACCATTGCCCTTGAAACTATTTTGATCAGAACGATCTCCAGTTGTTGCTAATAACAGGTATAATGGAATTGTTATGGACTTTGATGGAGCAGCTTACTGAAGAGTAAAATTCCATAATCTGTCTCTTTGTGGACTTTGGGGTTTGTATCAACATAAAGGCCATTGGATTTCATAGCTTTTCAGATATTTTTTGTTTTAATTTTGGAACCATTTATTAATCTTTTTATTAACCAAAACATCATGTTGCACTGCAAGAACATTATGTTAAAATATATGTTCTCTTTAATTAATTACATGAGTTCATAGAAAAGTACTTAAGTGAACTGATTAATAATCAATTGTTGGTGATTTGTAGATATACCACACACACATATTGTAGATATACCACACACACATATTGTAGATATACTACACAGACATATTGTAGATATACCACACACACATATTGTAGATATACCACACACACACATATTGTAGATATACCACACACACACACACACACACACATATTGTAGATATACCACACACACATATTGTAGATATACCACACACACATATTGTAGATATATCACACACATACACATATTGTAGATATACCACACACACATATTGTAGATATACTACACAGACATATTTTAGATATACCACACACACATATTGTAGATATACCACACACACACACATATTGTAAATATACCACACACATATATTGTAGATATACCACACAGACATATTGTAGATATACCACACACACATATTGTAGATATACTACACAGACATATTGTAAATATACTACACAGACATATTTTAGATATATCACACACGCACATATTGTAAATATACTACACAGACATATTGTAAATATACTACACACACATATTGTAGATATACCACACACGCACATATTGTAAATATACTACACAGACATATTGTAGATATACCACACATACATATTGTAGATATACCACACACACATATTGTAGATATACCACACATACATATTGTAGATATACCACACACACATATTGTAGATATACTACACATACATATTTTAGATATACCACACACACATATTGTAGATATACCACACACACACATATTGTAAATATACTACACAGACATATTGTAGATATACCACACACACATATTGTAGATATACTACACATACATATTGTAGATATACCACACACACATATTGTAGATATACTACACATACATATTGTAGATATACCACACACACATATTGTAGATATACTACACATACATATTGTAGATATACCATACACACATATTGTAGATATACTACACACACATATTGTAGATATACTACACAGACATATTGTAAATATACTACACAGACATATTGTAGATATACCACACACACACACATATTGTAGATATACTACATAGACATATTGTAGATATACCACACACACACACATATTGTAGATATACTACACAGAGTCTAATAAAATTGGGATTAATATAATATAATTGGGATGTTGTTCAATGTAATGAATGTACATAATGAAATAATTTTGGAACATTCCTATTGCATGCACCTGGTGTTTTCAAATGCTTAAAAAATACAAAAATAAATAAATGGAGATTTAGTTTTTTCACATGACAATGGCAGTATACTCAGTTCTTGTGTTCAGTGAAATGAAGCAATAGGCCTTCAATAAAGTGCATGATTTGCTTAATAATTGAATCAAAATGGTCAAAAATCCATTGGACTCTAATCACAAGATCTCTTTGGGCAGTTTCAGAAATAAACCCTTTTGTGGAATTTAAAACAGAAAAATAGTTCACAAGACTGACATTATGCAAGGACAGAGAGACGAACAATCAAAATGTTTCACAAAGTCTTCAACTGTGCACCAGCTTCCAATAAAAACAGAACAAAGGACCTGAGGTCAGTAGATCAAGAGCTAGATAGTCTTTTGCACTTTATTCTATAACAGAATAAGTGATACGTGATTGAATTACTAATCTACATGAAGTGTTTGGAAAGAACTACTTTGAAAGTGTGGTGTCTGGGACTTGCCAGCTTTGGGAAAAACAACAATACTGTGTTATATAAGCATGTAAATGATGACTGAGTAGAAGAAGCTTCAAGGCCACATGGAAATGCTGGCGTCTGTGCTTAGCTTCCGCTTTCTGTCCTCACCTGCCTAAACTATGACTGACAGATTTGTTTTGACATTGTAACATCAGAGTTAATAACTACAGTGGAAACTCTGACTCGTGGTAAACAGCAGCCACATTCACATCTTGAAAATAATCCGTTAGCTTCATGGATGCTGATTCTCACTCTAAAGCGCACCAGCTGGGCTTTCTCATTCTTAAGGCCTTGTGCCTATAAGATACCATCAGGTGCCTGAAATTCCACCAACTTTCACTTTTGAACCACTTTGCAAAGTGTTACAGCAGTACATTTTTGCAAGGTCAGCTGGCAGAGGGAGGAGAAATTTAGAAAGAACGGTGGATTGAAAAGGCAGGAGTGTAGATTTGTGCCCTTCCTCAGCGTAGTGTATTTCATCAGTTATATGATAGCATTTTCTTAACTGATTATATGACTAGGTCAAGTATGTTAACTGTTAACTGTTAAATATGTAGGTATACAGAAAAAATATTGTACATATATACAGTATATGTAGCACCTGCATATAGTAAAAAACACGTTATTGTGTTGTGGTAAAAAAAAAAGCCTCAAAATGTCTATTTCCATCGTGTAAACACTAAATATGCCCCCATATATGCTCACAAAACACTTAAACACTTACATTTTAAACTCATTAGCTTTAAATAAAATGTAAAGACAAACATTTATATATTACCACAAAAAAAGCAGTGACGTCTGGCCCTCGTCTGCCACGCCCCTCGTCCTCCTGCAGCAACCCAGCACGAGGACGAGGGGGCATGGCGGACAAGGCCTGGACATCACAAATAAAAATGCGGAGGATATCTGCCTGTTCCATGTATGTGAGAGGGGTTCCACAAAAAATGATTAGTTTGGTTCTTATTAGTTTGTTGATCTGCGAATAAGTGGGGGGTTGCAGTATATATATATGTATTTATAGAGAGAGAGAGAGAGAGAGAGAGAGAGAGAAAGAGAGAGAGAGAGAGAGAGATAGTTGCCGACCAGATATAAAAAATACTGTCCAGAAATAGTGAATGAAAAGGCAAACATAATCCCAAAAGCACACAAACACACTAACCCTTATAGGAACACCCTACAAAATCTGTCATTTTGGAGATGCTCTGACCCAGTTGTCCAGCCCATGTGAGCAACTTTGAGCTACTTTGCTAGCTCAAAGTTGCTCACATTCCATTTCCCCTGCTACTAGCCCAGCAGCTTCAGGAGCTAACTGTTCACTTGCTGCCTTATATTTCCCACCCTTGACAGGTGTTGTTGTAACACATTAATTAATGTTATTAACTTCACCTGTCATCCTTATTTAATATGACGATTTCTAAAGTAAACAGGCTGTTGAAAACTCCCCTTAATGTTTTTTGGTGTTTATCTTTAGTCTGCGAATGAAGAAAACATGTACATTCAATATGAGCACAAGGAAAAAAACAAACAAAATAAACTTTATTCTGAAAATGTTATTGGCATTTAGTATTTCATTCAACTCACCTTTGCCTAAAAAACAGCAATTGGCCATCTTTTGTTATGTTTTATCATACGTACAGAGATAGGATTTTAATCATTAATCGATACAGAATCCCTCCAGATCTACAGTCCTGGGTCTACTCTTGTCCACTCTCCTCATTAGATCAACCATCATCTTTTCAGGTGGATCAGGGGACTGGGAATGTCCTGGCAAAGGTTTTGAGTTTATATAGTGATTGTTTGGACTCTACTCTTGCATTGACAGTATTTCCAAAACGCTAAGTCCAAGAGTCCCCGCAATTCAATTAATAGTGATTATTACCTTCCAAAAATGGTCCAAGAGGGACAGTCATCTAGCCCAACTGATTTAATCCCACAGACGAGCTACTGTTGCACATAATGCAGAAAAAGTTCATGCTGGCTATGAAAGAAAGGTATTAGAACACACTGTCTATCACAGACTCAACATAGTTGCAGACCAGTTCCCATGCTGACCCATGTCCTCTACATTAAAAAAAACATTAATGGCCATCAAACATTAACAAGCATCAAAACTGCATGATGGAGCAGTGGAAGAGGTGGCCTGGTCTGATAAATAGCGTTTTGTTTTATTTGACATGGGCAATCGGGTTCATGAGCATTTCTTACCTGGGGAAGAAATTGGCGTCAGGGTGCACATTGGGAAGAAGGCAAGCTGGTGGAGGCAGTGTGATGCTATGGGAAACATCATGTGAATGTCGTTTTGACCTGTACCACCTACTTAAACACTGTTTATGGCCAAGCACCCTCCTTCATGCATGGTATTATCTAACAGCAGTGACCTCTTTCAGCAGGATATTGCACACTCCCACACAGCAAAAACAGCTGAGGAATAATTGGAGGAAAATGACAAGGTGTTGACTTTACTTCCAAATGCTTCTGTTCTTAATTTGATCAAGCAACTGTAGGATGTGCTGGACTAAGTAGTCTGATCCATGGAGGCCTTACCTCATAAATTATTATTAGAATGTACTGCTGCCAGTCTCCACAGCACACCTTCAGAGGTCTTGAGGAGGAAATGCCTGGAGCTGCCTTGGTGGCATGAGGGGACCTACACAGTTTTGGGCAGGAGGTTTTACTGTCATGGCAGATATTCACTATTATAATTATTTTGTTCAACATAGGCATGCAATTTTCAATATGTTCTAGTTCCTGAGATTCATTTCTGTGATTCATGTCATTTATTTTGCAATGAATAATTATTATCATTGTCATAACACTGTCTTAACATTGTTTTTTTTTTACTAATTAGAAGTCAGCTTTTACTGCTTGAAACATTGATACTGAAATATAATGTCCCTACAAATAGCTGCAAAAGTCTTCGAAATTTGGTAACGACCTTAGAAGAATACATGTTTACTTGGTTGTGGTAATCACGGACACGTTCTTTGCACTTCCAATAAAAAAAAAAGTCAAAAATATATTTCTCTGGCCTTCACCAATAGGAAATGATTTTGCATTATTTTGCTTCTTTCTTCCACACTTAATCACTCCATCCTTCAGGCTTTAAATGGTGAAGTAAAGTGAACAGCTGCTGGCTGGGCCACTGACGCCCTTCACAATCCACTGGTCATCACCCAGTAATCAACATACATTACCCGCAGTGCATGTGTGCCAACACAATTACTTTTCACCGTTCTATATAAACACCACCTACCATGTGCTCAGCTCCAGTGCTTGGTGGGAGACCGAATAGGGCGTGCCGCAATGCTGTTCTGATTTTTATCATTGTGCAATGGACAGTAAAACTGATCCAAAGACAGCACTCTTGGCAAACATATATTTACCCATCCATGCGCTGCCCACCATCGCATATTAAAAACTGTGGTCATTTTTGCATTCTCTTTTAAAAACAAATCATATGTAAAATGTGTACTTTTTAGTTTACAGTTTAGTTTACAGTTGTTAGTGTGAAAGACCCTACTGTGATAATAGTTTCTGAGATATATAATTAAAGGCTTCAGGTGATAAACCTTAATTAAATGGCAAAGCAAGTGATAAATTCACCTGCTTTATTTGTTCAAATGTTGAAATGTCGCACCTCCTCTCTGCTGTGGATCATATAAATTTACTCAAAAGACCATTTTTCAGGCACAGTAGCTTATTTTGAGTATGAAGTGTAGCATTTAAAGTCTCAGATGAATAGCAATAGCACTTGGTAGTTAAGAGAAATGCATCCACAAATTTTATTGTGCATAGAAACCAACTAAGTTATATCTGCTCTCACAGCCACAGAACAAGAGAGAAAGACAGAGGTAGAAATCTTTAAAACCCAACAAATAAAATGATAATCCACACAAAGTTGTTTCAGCTCTCCATTAGGTTGAAAGGGAGTTGCTTTGATAGAATGTATTTGTGAGTGAAGCATGAAAAGGTCAGTATTAGGGATCTGGTATTTGCTTTTTGAATGTTTGTGTGTGTGTGAAGATTGTCTCGATGGATGCATTACTGGCCTGCAGAGTGGAAAACATTTCAGTGCTCCCAGCCGGCACATTTATATCTATGACAGATAGCATATCCCCCAGCAGAGATTTTACACCAACTCCTCCTCTCACTCTCTCAATTGCTTTTTCTTTTTATATCTTAGCTCTCATGGGCAGATCTATTAATCGGCCACTGGCCACCGATCAAATTCGCGTAATTATACAATTTCAGCTCTAAGTAGGAGATTAAAGATTGGCAGATATCCCTTGATTTTTTCTTGTCTGTTTAGTCTGATCTAAAGCATGGTAGGCATTCCTCCTAAGCAAAGAAAGCAAAGCGTGTGAGGAGGCTCATGTAACTTGCTTTGCACTGCAGGAACCATATTAGAGCTGCATTTAGAACACTAACCAACTGTAAGCATTAATTCTTTTTCAGAGCTTTTAAAGTTGTATTTATTTATTTATTTACTTAACAAAATAGGCAACAAAAGAAATACTGTCTGTAAATAATTTAATTGTCATTTTTACAAGAGCTGAATTTGATATTTTACAGGGTAGGGCTCTTTTATGGGCATATAAAGAAAGGCAGGCAAGACTTTTTTTACAGATTAGACCTAAAGAGTCTCATTAATGTATTACTATTAATGTAGAGCTATTAACGTATCTTTAAAGACACCACAGTTCCCCAATTCCCAGTCTTATGGAAAGAAAAGGTAAGTGAAACTGCTTTCATTACCATGTTGCTTGAGTTTTCTAAAATTTGATAAAAATGCTTTAGACCTGACATACTCTCTATCTGCTTTAACCCAAGACCTACCAGACCTGTAGCTTTGAAGCTGCACTATAGAGTCAAATATTTATTCACAGAGCTCAACGATTGCCTTGTGGCTTCTATTATAAGTGAGTTTTGAGTGAAGAGGATTTCTGTTCTTTCCCAAGTACAGAGAAATGTATGAAAAATGATTCAACGAATGTAGCAGCCAAAAATAAGGCTGAGAAAAAAATTTATTTTAACTGACTTATCTTTTTTTAGGTACATTTACTATCTATATTTTTCAACTACCTGACACAGGTTTACACAGAAAAGATTTAAAGTCCTCTTGAACTCGGTAAAGAATCAAGATCTCTCTCTTTTTTTCCCTTTCGCTAGCTCAAGCCTCAGTTGCTTCTTCTCTTCCTCTTTGACTTCTCATGAATGTTTAATGTGCTGTTACGACTGTTTTGCGCCGCTGTTTGTGGGACAACATTTCAGCATGATTTCACACCCCTGCATTGGTGGAGCGGCACTCGGCACCCCTTGTCCCTAGAGGAGTCCCTCCAGAGATCCTCCACACAGGGAGTGCCAGATTAAACCTGCCCCCCACTGCATGTTCCAATCAGACATGATCCGTCATAGCTACAGATCACGAGGGCCGCTGCGTGTTCTGTGTGTGTGTGCGTATGTGTGTGTGTGGGTGGACGTGTGGGGAGGGGGCATAGTAAGTGTAATCTTGAGACGGACGAGGTGTGATGCTGCTTTGATGCAAGAAATGTGCCGCAGAGCTGCAAACACGCTGTTCTGTTGGCATCGTCCTGCTTGAGGTCAGTGAGGGAAGAAAGCACTGGCAAGGGAAAATAACTGGAGGAAAACACACCATATGCACTTAATGGTGCATGAGCTTGGTTGTGCTAACGTTTTCATTGTAACGCAGCCTCGGGTTCCTGCTGGGAATTTTGCAAGCAGACAGACGTGGCAATGGCAAATATGAACTCTGCTGCAGCAAAGGATGGGCACACACTACAAGAAGGGTATTCAGTCCTACCCTCAGAGGGCCAGCATGGCTGCAGGTTTTATTCAAAACAACCAGGAGCTCACCAGATTCTAGTAGATCTGCAAACAGTTAAGCAAGGGGTCCTCTTGATTTGCTGAAATGAAAACTGGGTCTTACTGGTATGCTGGTTAGTAATGTTAGCTGAGCAAATGTTGGTGTTTTGGACAGTGCAACATGTCACATGTCCAGTATGCAGTAGCCTTAACGTTATATAAACTGAGCAATTCATGTTCATCCTGCAACTGTTGCCAACATGGACAGAAGCTGGAAAAAAAATCAATCAAACCTAATGAAAAAAATACACTCATGGTTTAGCTTTTGTCCAAATGACTCAATTTACAGTTATAGCTTTTTCCTGCATTTTTCACTCATCAAAATAAATATATATGTATGTGAAAGATCGCACTGAGAGCATATATTCAATGAAGACCAATTAGAATATGGTTTATACAATGGTAGATATATCATTTACAACAATATAGCCAAGTTTGGTACCATAGCATTTACACCAGGAACACCAGAATCATACAATCAACAATTTCTCATGATCTCATATGGAATTCAAGCACGCCCAACTGGAAATTGCAGCTATGGAAGAGTGAGTTTTCTGCACAGAGAATGGATTGGTTCCTGTCTATGAGCTTTCTCATAATTATTTAAATCTTACTAATCTTTTGCTGGTGTTTGTGTGTTTGTGATACTTTTCACTTGTCTATTTTTTCCCTTTTGTGCCACTTTTTCCTGCCAAGCCACCATTGTAAATGTGGTCTTAATCATTTGATTTGTTATACAAAAATAATCTAGAATAATGTAATAAAAAGAAAACTGTAACGCTGATCAAGAACAGACGACAGATGTTTGCGGGTGTGTGTGTGTTTCTGGAGACTGATTGATATGAATATGGCTACTTAGACTCCCATGTGGCAGTTAGAGTCTGAGCCACGACGCGTTGTGTAGGAGTAGTGGGCGGCAGTGGACAGATGGATGTGACATAACAGCAGCTCAAAGAGGACAGCACCATCTGCCTCATGGTTCTGATTTACACTCGCTGTCTCCAGGTGTAACTCTCACTGAAGCTTGTAGCACCCCTTCCAAACCCCCACCACTGTGGCTCATCTGCCCCACCTGTCCAGCGTAGTCCAGTGATGTAACACGCAGAGTACGATCCCCTCTGCACCTGCCCACTAGGGTTCTGTGGGTGCACACATAACTGAACCACACTGTGTGGCTTCAGAAGCAGCAATCATGCTGTTGCTATGCTACAGTGGGCAGATATGGAGTATACAGCTCACCCTGTAGTTCAACCACCACATCAGTGCTTCCTAGACAACCGCTTTTACCATTTGAGCCGGGCATAGCTATCAGTAAGGGCTTTTGACAAACGAGACTCTTTATAAGACCTCTTATATCAATACAATTAACACCTGTGGGTAACTAGGAAACTAAATAGCAGGAATATATTATAAGCTATATTAACAGAAGTACATTATTATTAGCTATATATAGTTTTTTATGATATTGTGGCGCGTTGGAGGGACCTTTAAGTAATGTACACATTTTAATGTATGTTAATAGCTATTCTAAATAAACTAAACCGATTACGCCTCCTTGGGAACTTCACCCAAGGGAACACAAACCAATAGTTCAAAAGGCAGGCAAGTTTGCCACTTAAGAGGCAGGAGACGTGATTCCATTCATCTAAAACTTGCTATTCATCATTTATACACATCATTAACAAGGACCATAAAACCATCAAAGATGCCTGGGGAAAAAATAAAAGCCTTGGAGATGGAACTTACATAGACCAGATCACAGCAAAGACACCCACATACACTTGTGCACACACACACACCTGTGAAGTCAAGCCTGCAAGATTGGAACACAGCACCTTGGAGAAAGATCATCCACCTTCAAGCGACAGCCACCACACCACCAAAAAAACACAGCTCCTACAACAAACAAGAACAAAATAAAAAAAAAAAACAAATACAAGCACAAAAATAACGTAAATATGCAGCAATATCAAAGAAAAAAATAAACAAATACAACTGGCAAAACAAAAACAAGAATATATCAGCAACATAAATTGATAATTGATCAGACAAAATAACTAAGATAATGGAAGATAAAGAAATAAACCAAAGAAAGTAATTAAGTAGCCAAGCTAGAACATAAATACCAATATACCCTGCGCACCTCAAACACACAGACTGCTCACACTTAAAACAAGTTCAAGTTAAACAGGCACTCAGCAACACCATCAGTGACAAAGCACACGGTAACGCCAGCAGAGAGAAAGCAGCAGTGTTCCTTGCACGTGCACATCAGCCCCAGTCCACCTTAATGTGGAGAATGGGCTGCTTCCTGTGGAATGTCGAAATGAACAAATAAATAAAGATGAAAAAAGGATAAACAAACAAAATAAAAATAATAAACAAACAAAATATGCTTCAAGCAGTTATAGCTGGCATGACAAAGGAATCAGTGATTTCCTGTAGCAAAATGCCATTATACAACTCAACAGCAAAAAGTGCACAGTAACGAAATTGAGCAGAACCTACCAACATCAGTCAGCAGTAGCAGCCACTACTTAGAACGGATCAGGTTCTTGGTTTGGTTTGTGTTTTGGCCCTCAGGCCTTCTTTAATTTCTGGAAATAAAGTTTAAGAATGGAAATCCGCACCTGCGCCTTCTTCCCCATGGCTTATGTCACAGAATTATATTAAGCTACACGCTTATCTCTTATCTGGAGCAGGGTCTGGTGGTCATAAACATGTGTACCAGCTGTTCGGATACACACGTTTGCGAGTTTCAGTGTGAAATCTTGAAAATTAACAAACAATACCACCAAAGCGTTGGACCCCGAGTGGCCACTGCATCCTAGCGCGCTTCCATCTTGGTTTCTTTTGAGTGCTACAACTCAGATTAAATAGCCATTTAAGTACATTTTCGCAATTATTTCAATGATGAAACATTGAGAGATTAATTTTGAAGACCTTTTCTTTCATATAAGACCAAAATAGAAAAATTGATATTTTTGATGTTTTTCAACATAATCAGCCCGTATCTCAATAAATAGAACGCCGACTTCCGACTCATTACGGCAGATTGGGTCACATTTTTTAACACTGTTAACTTAACCTGATGAATCTAATTATCAAACAAACACACTGACTTTTAAACAGAAATTGCAACAGTTTCAGCCCAGTACAGCACAGTGTTTACCAGTAATTTTCAAGACTACACTGGAAAAGTTCACATCATAGCAGTCAACAAGTCAACAAGCAGCAAAATGTTGCAGTTTTGCTTGAAAGCGACCCTGTAACAAAAATCATTGAGCCATACAAACAAAAATGAGAGGTTTAAAAGTAATACATGTTGATCAAAATGTTCTTATTTTGTCCACTTAAATATAACAAAATGCATTGGGTTTGAAAACTTTCTTAGTGTCAAATTTAAACAAATAAGAGGTAGCTCAGTGGGTAGGATACTTGCCTCCAGACCAAGAGGTCATGGGCTCAGATCTTACCTTCAGCACCACCACTGGGTCCCTGAGCAGGACCCTTAACCCTAAATTGCTCCACTCTGCCCCCTGTAGGTAGGAAATGTATGTCACTTTGGATAAAAGTGTCTGCTAAATGGCATATATGTAAATGTAAAGACAAAATACAATTACTTGCAACCAACACAAAAAGGCAAGTCATTTTTGCAATGTGTAATTTGTCTCTATTAATTATTTTTTGTTTAAATGCCCCATTTAGTTACTTATTTATGGTCATTTCAATATGGGGATCCTATTTATTGCTTTTTTTACTGGCGCGCATAAGACATTAACCTAGTTATACAAATGATCAGCCTTCCATTTCACCCTCTCTGATTCCTCTCTTGACCTCTTCCTATAAATCCATCTGCGGTCCACACAGCTCTTATAGTAATTGTAGCAGTCAGAACTGTGCAGGGAATCAAATGCTTTTTTAATTCCTTTTGAATATGAATGAATATGAATTCACTTTGAAAACCAATCTAGTTACAGTACTTCCAAAAGAAGAAACTACACTAAGCAGTCTATATACCAAGTACAGCACTGCATTCCTTCACATGACCACTTAGTCTTCATTGCAGTTCAATCAAGAGTGTGTATGATTAGTGTTCATAGTGTTCTGCACATCACTTTTGACACGTAATCTGTGTAAATGTAATTTGTGTACTGAAGTTCATATTTGTACTAGTACTTTTACTAGAACATCTTCATAGTTAGCAGCTATTTCGAGAAGAGCATTCATTACGTTAGAGTCTTCTGTGACAGGCCCAGAACCACATCTTTCAGAGCCTAAGAAATGTTGGACCCAGCCAGTAAACAAATGAAAACACAGGTTTGGCTGGACACATACTATAAAGCTCTTCTACAAACTGAATTCAAGTTCTGGGTTCAGAGCACAACTAGCACATAAAGCAGGGCTTTTCTGGGTGGAGAACATGTTTTTTGAAACTATTTTTTAGAACAAGACAACTTTGAAAGCTGAAGAGTTATGCCTCAAAGCGCCGCCGCTGGACTTCTATGCCTGATTAGCCAGGCACTTTAATCATGGCAGAAATCACAGGGATGGACAAGACAGTATGCAGATAATTAGCAGCTTCTAAATTGATGCGTTTCTCAGGATATGACCCTATCTAACACCCACTCCCCAACACACCCACCCCCAACCCCCCCCACCCAGCGACCAATAACACAGCCGTTACCTATAATGAGTTCATAGTTAATTGACAGTTCAGCTTGAGCAGACTGATGTTTACCATCATAACTTTCACTCGCTCCATACCTGCGAGGATAAAGCTGAAGTGTGGGTGTTCCTGTGATATGCGACTGCAGTGCATTCTCGACAATTACTCGTTGACTGACAACAAAACAATGACTGCCATCAACTTCGACTACAAAGCTTAAAATGTGCCTCAGCCAAAGCACAGACACACATGCACAGCTTTGTTAACTCTTGCAAATTCTTCAACACATCAAAATCAGATTGAGAGGGCGGGAGAGGGTTTGTGTGTGTGTGTATGTGTGTGTGTGTGTGTGTGTGTGTGTGTGTGTTCATTTGACCACTGACATTTGAATTCATAAATGCACCAGTAATGGTTGTTTTTTGACTGAGTGGCAAATTTTGACTTCATAAAGCATCATTTAAAAGTTTATTTTAAGGTATTTTAATGAGATCAACTAGAAACTGCATTTCTGTAATGACTCGACCAAGAAAAAAGGACATAAAAACTGTTGTCCCAAATTCCAGCTATAAAAAGAATAATTAAATGATCAAAAATCTAAATAAACACACACTGTATCAGATATTAGCAGGCATTTTGACACTGGAACCAGACCAATATTTAAAAAATATTAGGAGGAGAAGAGGAACTAAATTCCAGCTATAAAAAGAACAATAAAAGTAAAACTAGTGTGACTGCTGATGCAAACTGATAAACAGTATAATGTAAGTGTACATTTAGAATCATTTTCTGTCAGGAAACATTCTCAGTTGGGTATTAATCTCTAATTGGTGTGCATGACTATTCGATTATAATGTTTTTACATTTGTCTTCAAATTAATTAATTTTATTTCACTGACAACAGAGATTACAAACTTGTGAATGTGGATCTACTTCTAACTAACAATCCTCTGAAATAAGATTGACGTCATTAGCAGTGACTTCCCCGCTGCTTCAAAAAGCACCTCCAGCTGCTAAATTACACACTTACAGAATTGACTAAATGCAATAGAAATGCTCCAAACTATATACTGTAGGTTCTTTTTTACAATATTTCTAAATGGCATGGGGAAAAAGACATAAAAGCCTTTGAGACATTCAGCACTGAGCATTTATTAACAAGCAGATTATTCCACACGTGGGTCCGTGTTCATCAGTCACCTTAAAGTTTCCTGGACAAAAGTGGGCACCACTGTTTTTCAGGGGTTTGCCAATCTTATTGTTTCAGCATACCAAGACATGTTGGACAACGCCATGCTTCCAACTTTGTGGACACAAGCATGACTGAGTCCCAGTGCACCAAGCAAAGTCCTTAAAGACATGGTGGGATGAGTTCAGTGTGGAAGAACTTGACTGGCCCACACACCTCAACCACATCCAACACCTTTGGGATGAACTGGAATGGAGTTTGCGAGTCAGGCCTTCTCATCCTACATCAGTGACTGAACTCATTAATGCTCTACAGAATGAATGGGCACAAATTTCCACAGAAACTCCAACATCTTGTGGAAACCCTTCCAGGAAGCAAAGGGCGAATGACTCCATATTAAAGTATATGAATTTGAATACAAAGTCCCTGCTGATGTAATGATCAGGGCTTCCAATACTTTTGTCCATATTGTGTAGCCCCCAAGTGGAATAAACATTACATTCGTAAAAGCCTACAGATTAATAAACACTCCCATAAGAAAAAAAGTACTCCCAATGGCTTCACAGACTCTGAGTAAAGACCAGTGTCTGAGTGGGATCCAAATAGTAAAAGCCTGTTGTCTACTAAACGGTGCGCTTCGCTCCTCTAAAACAGTGTGTATTTGCATCTGCCATAAACTCCCACTGAAACAAGGGTTCTAAAGGAAGTGTTTCCAGTAGTTTTCACAAACACATTTAAAAAAATTGTGCTGTAAAATCAAACACAGCTTATATTAAGTAAATAAATCATATAGTGATTTGTAGTAGTTATTTAGCAGATGTTTAATACTAGTAATAGCAACAAGTACAGAATTGCAATGCATTATTAACTATTTCAGTGCCACACCATGATGAATTTCTAGGCAAAATAAAAAACACACGGCTTCTTAATTGACCAATAAGGGGCATGTAAGCAATGATCTTTCAACCACATTGTCACTTAAAAGAGGGATTACATACATTTTAAAAATGACAAATTGCATTTTAATCAAGGTGGCTTTTTTCCCCCTTCTCAAATTATTCCTTTCATTATCAGCTTGTTTTAATCAGCCCTGCTTACTAGTTTGATGAATAACTTTAATAAGGAGGCAGACAATCTTTTGGGATCAGCCAGATGATTAAAAAGTCTTTTAATAATGACAACATGTAGAGTCTGTTGAAAGCAGCGGAGATCATGTTGGTCACTTTGAAGTGACCACATTTCAAAGAGAAAAAAATGGTAATGAACAAAATCCACTGCAACCCTAGTAAAAAAAACTAGCTCAGTAAAATGATAACTAAGTGAAAAAACAGCCAGAAAGACCTGATGATGAAAATGTATGTGAATAAAAAGCCAGAGCAGTTTGTTGCATGAGTCAGCTTCTGCAAACGTTTTCAATACAGAGTAGTGACGAGTGTCCTGAATGTCAGAGACACCTGCTGAGCTTTATGTTAGCAAACAATAAGGACTGTTTCCCAGCATTTAACTCAGGAGTCAAACTACACAGCACTTAACTGACTAATTGTCTGTTTTCAATGAATAACAATTGAAATATAGGGCAAATAGAGCACATTGTCCACATTGTTAGACAAAATTAGCTAGAGTTTTCACTCGCTGGCTGCTGCATGAGGTCCACCATACAGCCATGTCGCCAAACACATCACATTAATGAACCATCCTGTGCCTCATTCATCATTGGTCAGTTCTTGACCTCAGGACCACTGTTAAGCAAACATCATGTGGGTGGTGGACCATTCTCAGCACAGCAGTGACATCGCAATGACACGGTAGTATGTGTGACATAGCGGCAGTGTCTCACTGGTCTTTACACACATCAGTGTCACTTCTGGTTTGAGAGTGGTCCTCCTTTCAAGAGATGAGATCTCCTGATCTCTGAGCACAGTGGAATCACTAAGGATTGAAATCTGGGTCTCCCAATAATACATTTACATTTACATTTATGGCATTTGGCTGACGCTCTTATCCAGAGCGACGTACATCAGTGCTTAAGAAGTCCACGACTGTTTCTTACCTGAAAAACAGCTTAAATCCGAGTCAACTATTTAACCAAGATACTGCAGTCAGAGCATCTATACAAAAACTGTCAAATAATAATTAGCCAACACCTAACCCAACAATACATAATCCGTAGAGGAGAACAACGCAAGTCATAGAGAAGTCAAGGGGAATAGACTGCAAACATAATCTAGAGACTATTATCATGTCATCTATAAGTTTTTTCACATTGTTACAAAATAAGCAACACATTTATATTGCAAAACTACCTGAATAATCTAAAAATAACCCTCTCAGTAGGTGATTTTTTATTTATGCTCTTACAAGTGAATTGTATTGCTATCCAGCTGTGCCTGGCCAATCAGACTTCTGTATCCAGACTTTTTATAAAGTTTGATATCAAATATTTCGAAAAAAAGTCTCACTGGAGTTCATTATTTTGGTTTAAACCCTCTAACCACTACAGTAACTGTCAGGTTTTCAACATGAAACCACAGCAGTGCCAGTCTCCACACACATCACATTGGGTGGGCACGGCAGATGACACTGCGGATGTAATGTAGATAAGGTGTGAGATTTAGGTGTGAAATACTACACATGGCACCACATATGGTGTAGTATGAGAAGGTTCAGTGTCTGTAGTTTAGTCTGCAGTTGGAAGTTTGTTGAAATCTCAAATGGTTTTAAAGTTATTTAAGTTGAAACACAGCATGTCATGTCAGCGGGGGCACATTCTGTCTAAAGGGATAGGTTTCTGAGCTTATTAAATCTTAAGGTTCATTATTTATTAACTACATGATAAACAAAGCAAGCTGAGTTATGTTCTAATTTGTGAAAGTGAAGAGGACTTGAAAGGATTACTTTTGGAGTACAAAACATTCTTAACCTTTATGGGTGTTCTTGTGTCACTGCTACCTCATAACAGAGAAAAATCACATCAAAATATAAACGTGTATTTCGAGTATAGATTATATTTTTGTTTGTGTATTTGCTAAAGTGGTTGCACAGTTTTACCCTTTCATGATTTTGTTAAAGTGGTTTTCACTTTTTTTCCCTGTCATGTAGTTTTAGGTCAATGTAATTACAAGTGCTCTGCTCTAAGGACTCCAAATATCTACAAGTTCTGGGTCATTTAGAATGACATCAGCTTTCTTTTGTGTAATGGAACAAACCAGTTGCTATTTTGCCTGTTCTTTTTGACCTCGGAGGCTACAAGAGGAAGAAAAAGGTCCATAATTAGAAAAAAAGCCACTGAGATGCCTGAAAGTGTCACCCAAGCGTCAAGTTAAAGTAAAGCCTTTGCTCTTTGAAGTCAACCTGCTGTGTCTTTTTCTGTGAGTGTGTGTGTGTGTGTGTGTGTGTGTGTGTGTGTGTGTGTGTGTGTGTGTGTGTGTGTGTGTGTGTGT
>JBBJLR010000133.1:23749891-23760827 GCA_037577145.1 Brachypetersius gabonensis | reverse complement strand
TATCGTCTGCCAGAGGGCAGCAGGTCAAAGAGTCTGTGTCCAGGGTGTGAGGGGTCTGTGATGATTTTACCTGCCCTGATTTTTGGTGGTAAGTTCTGGAATACGAACACCACTACAACTCATGCCAACTCAGAGATTGTAGTTCTATTACCATTGCTTTTCTATGTAGATTATGCACACTGCATGTGGACAATCGAACAACTATGTCTGCAATGGCTGAATTAGAAAGCCCATCAGGATACTTTTGGACATGTAATGTTTGGCCATGTAAAGTTTTGTGCAAATGTGTTAAGTGACTGAGCAGTAAGCATTTATTTGCTCAGAAATACATTAATCACCCTTGTTAGCAAAATGTCAAAATGCACCCCACTTGTAAAAATGTAGGCCTTGTAGCAAGGTCACTGTTCAGTTGAATTTGTTTGTCTAGGCTGCCTAAGCCATTGATCCTTTATCTGTTCAAGGTTTGTGCATTTTAGGAACTGTGTCCACTATCATTTTCTGAAATATTTGTGGCGCATGTAGAGTAGAGGGTGACACCGGAGTGAATTTTCAAACCTCTCCCGTCCCACTCCCACAAAAAAAATCCCGTCCCGTCCCAATCCCAATAAAAAACTGGGAGAAAATCCCGTCCCGTCCCAATCCCAGAACAAGGACTCCCATTCCCTCCCACTCCCGTGTTGTTGTTGTTTTTTTGGGCTAAAATATGTCAGTTACGTTAAAAAAAATCCTGGTCCCGCCCACCTAAATTTCCCGGTCCCGCCCACTCCCGCTTACATTTTTTCCAGTCCCATCCCAATCACGTTTTTAAAAGTGATTTTGTTTCCCGTCCTCTAATGTAGAGTATTCATGTTGCTGTCCGTGGTGCTGAAGTTGCAAACGTGAGTAATTGCGTTTTTTCTCCCAGTCCTGCTTTTCTGTGAGTTTTGTCTTGGATCAATAATCCTTGCTATAATCCTTTGCTATAGCCAATTCTATACTATATAGTAGTGTATACACTGTACTAAAGGGGAATCACCTTCACAATCAAAGTGACAAGCAGCCAAGTATAGTAGCAGAAGGGCATCACACTGTTGCCTGTAATATTCCTGTAATATTCCTTTAATATGCCTGTGATCATTCAGGGCCATTAGTGCTGCTGAAAATACACCTGATTCCAAGAGGACATATATATGACCTTTGAGTGAAGCAGGCACTATGCTAGCCAGAGCAGTCTTCTGTTAGCTGTTAGTGGTCATTTTTCTCCTCCAAGAATGATAAGCTGTTAAGTGATGTTGTGTTAGCTGCAGTTTGAAAACAAATCATGGTGGTGTTTCACATGATTAGGAGGAAGAACATGCAAAGAACATTCCAAGTGTTGGAAGTGTTGGTGGTATTGTATGATAGGGGAAGTCTTAGTGGGTGGCTGGCATTTGGGACAAGAAAGTCAAGAAATAAATTTAAAAAAGAAACAGTCTAAGAGAGCAAAAAAAAAAAAAGCAGTGGAAAGGAAACCCAGTTTTTCAAACTGACAAGTTGAAAGCAGGATTGAAAAAGAAGAACAAGGAGATAGACCAAACCAGAAAATACAGCACTGGAGGAACACTGGAGGAACTGTCCAGAGTAAAAGCAAAGTGCTTATAGGATTGAGAGTCTGTAAAGGATGACTATGAACTAATAGAGCGTTTGCAGAGACTTCAGTAAAATAATCAGCAGCTTAGACTGATGAAGGATGAAGTGATGGAGCACAAACGAAAGAAGTGGAGAGTAGAAAGGGAAGCGATGGAGAAGAGAGTCGAGATGTCAGAGGAGCTCTGCTCAAAAGATGTGGAAGTAATTGCCAGTCACATGGCCTCAGCGAAACAGAAGAAGGATGGGTTGAAGCGTGAACAAGAGAAGTTGAGCAAGCTATTTTTAACGGTAACATTACAATGTTGCATTAATGGCCATGATCTATCATGACAACCTTTGACAGTATATGACACGTGCCACTGCTTATGGTATGATTGTGTCATTCAGCAGGGTTCAAGTAAAGTGTTATCCAATTTCCTCATATGAAATGTTGCATGCTTTGTATTAAGATTATGGAATTTGAAATTGTACTTTGTTGTAAATTGGACTTTAAATTTCCCCATTTTACTTCTACCTTCTTTAATTTAATTTTTTTGCCATTTATTTGCATATTCCAAATTAAAAACATTTAAAAGGCCACACTCAAAATCTGTTTTTTTTTTTTCATTTAAACACTTCACTAAATCTCATAAAGATCTGATCACTCATTCAAATTCGTCATTTAAGCAAACACAGGGACACTACGAAAGTGTGTAGTCTGAGGAAATATTTCAAAGATTCTTTTTTTTTGGATAATTGTTTACTAAATTGAATATCTGGAGAAAAAAAACTCTGCTGCTCTCAAACAGTTGGTCCCTGTTGTAATAAACTAAAGAGAATGCATACCAGTTCTCTGAATTTATAATAGAATACCATACACTATTTAGGAAAATAGTGGGTTGTACAAAATGTATAGTACATTACTTTAAAAATATAACAGTTGTCTACATTTTTATCCAAGACAACCCACATAACTTTCAGTATCATTTCCACCTCTAAGTGGGAGTCATGAAAATGCCCATCATAAATTTTTGTCTTTTCTTTGTCCGTAGCTTAAAAGTCTGGAGTGCTCTGCATCATAACTGCAAAAGGTTTTATAAAACATTAAATGCAGCATAGTCTGTATAGGCTTCACCTTCTCTACACCGGCCTGATTTAAAAATGTAAATATTGTGCATTGAAGGGAGATCTAATCAATATCTGGATGCAGAAGCTACATTTGAAAAGGGCAAGTGTAAACATGTTGTGTCTTGAATGGGTGATGCCAAGTGTAAAAAGCAGAGGAGTAGTAGAAGCAGAGACCATTGTGTCAAAGCTCAAATGAGAAAATGAGCAACAAAGAAAGGAAATAATGGAAGAAGATGCAAAAAAGGAATGCTAAAAAGAGAGAAGAGTAGTTAAAGGTGAAAAATCAGTAGAAAGTGAACAAGTAAGTCATAGTGGGTCATTACCGCATAATAGATTTTCTCATTATGTCCAAGTTTGCATAAGTTAACAACTTATAAAAGGCCAACAAGCAACAAGCAACAAGCAAGAGGCCAGAATGTAAGCCTTAATACAGAGTTATGCAATGGCTTGTTGTGCCTTTATTTGTTAATGGGTCATTGTGTCATTTATCAGAAGCTAAACATTTGCTAATTTCCTGAAACTTCAGCTTGGTGGGTGGTGGTGGTCTAGTGGGTGGGAGACTTGCCTCTGGTTCAAGAGGTAATGGGTTCAAATCCTACCTTCAGCATATCACCACTGGGTTCCTGAGCAAGACCCTTAACCCCAAGTTGCTCCAGGGAGACTGTCCCCTGTAGTTAGGGAATGGAAGTCACTTTGTATAAAAGTGTCTGCTAAATGCTGTAAATGTAAATGCATCCATAATGGAATGTGCATTTCTGGTGGTGGTACCTACAAGACAAAAGATGTGCTTTTCATTTGCTGAAAGGTGCTTAAAGGAGCACATTACAGCTTTTCAATCTATTCTTAATTTGTTGCAGCCGTTTTCATAAAACAACTCATTGAGGGTGCAGTAGAAGTCAATGAAATCTAATGCAACCTCCCATTGCATTCTGTTGCCATCATGCTTTCAGCTGAAGAGTCCTGAAGGCTTAAGAGAAAATGTATCAAAATTAGCAGCGTTGCTATTCCCTTTTTCACATTTTGTTCAGCTGAGCAGACTTTGTTTGCAGAGAAAAACAAACAAGCGTACAAAGAAACAAAAGAGTAAAACTCTCCAGATGCTCTTCAGAGCTACATTTTGTCAGATTTGATCATACAATGCATTTCCACCTGTGTACTCTGGTGAAAGCAGTAAGAGTAGGGAGTTAAAGTGGGTAAAGTGAGTTGGTTAAAAAGTCCAGTAACAGGCTCCACAGAATGATACACTGTCTATAACACTTTATCGATACTTTTACACCACGCTACTTCGGTGTTGCACTTTTTCTTCACTATACACCTGCTATAGTCTTTAAACATACCATCTTTTTCCTATCTCCATCTCCTCTGCTCCTCAGCCATCAGTGATGTGATGAACTTTTAAGCTACCATATCCCAGGAGATTAACTCTGCGTTACAGATGGGGAGATTCATGATGGGCATTACTCCAGCCATATATGGATGATGTTCTATACATAACTCCACTAAAGTAGCTCTATTACTATTATGGCCTTGCTCTTTCTGTTTAGGGAAGCCATTCATCCATTGCAGGAAGTGAGCAGACAAGTTTATGTGGGTTATAAGAAGGAGAAAAGAACTTAAGAGGGCATTAAAGTGGACAATGACTATGAATTGCACACGACTGCATGAGGACCTAGTAAGACTCGGACGTGTTCAGACGCTCAAAAGCCACCAAACGGAATATTGTCTCAAGATAAAAACTACAGAATCCAAATAGGCATAGTGTGCCTAAGGTGTTTGGCAGTTATGATCAAATACTAAGCACAATGGGGTAGCGTGAAGATCAGTCTTAGACTACACAGGATTTTTTTCTTTTGAATGGAGAACAATATAGTCCAGAACAAGCCTTTTCTCCCCTGGCCTTAAGTCTTAAATAACATTCAGGGCGTATGTTATTTAAGACTCTAGTATTATGCATATATTACACATTGTTTCACATTTAATTGCATGTGGAGATTCAAGTCGCATGTTTACATGACTCATGACTTGACTCGCGCTGGCACTTAACCAACTTGCAACTCAAATCAGAAGGGCCCTAATTGACTTGTGCCTTGACTTGGACTGGCCCTTAATTGCTGCGTGACATGACTCGGACTGGCCCTTAACTGACTTGTGACTCAACTTGAACTCAAGACTGAAGACTTGCTAAGTTAAGCCTGAGGAATAAATCATGAACAGAACTGATTACATTAGAATGCCAACCTTAACGCAGAAGAACATCTTATGTGTGTAATTATGCTACATTTATTTGCAGTGTTCTTCAGTTTGCAGCAGCAGCGGTTTCAGTGCAACAAATGTTCTCCCTTCACTCCATAGATTCAAATAATGAGTCTTTCATTGGAAAAAGAAACACATTGCTTTAAAATGTG
This sequence comes from Brachypetersius gabonensis, assembly GCA_037577145.1. NCBI lineage: Eukaryota > Metazoa > Chordata > Actinopteri > Characiformes > Alestidae > Brachypetersius > Brachypetersius gabonensis. The sequence continues at coordinate 23,755,707 of JBBJLR010000133.1, read as the reverse complement.
CTAAAACAGCTGGTTAGATAGGTAGCTAGCCTGCAGTACAAACTACAGACCACTTTTGCCATTTTTCTTTTAACGCTATCTTTACTGCGTTTAGCTTTCTTGTTCTGTCTTTCAGACACAGAAAGTATTTTTCTACAATCCGTGGTTTGTCATTTGAAGCCGGAATGAACCTGACAGATCTACATTGGTACAACACAATGCCTGCAGCCAACAGGACATAATTGAAAATTCTCTACTAAAGACTTAAGACTCAACTCCCACACTCCAGAGGCTCAAGACTTGACACATCAACCAACCCAACTAGTCATCATCTCTGACAACATGCAAAATTAACATGAACATGGAATTTTGATTTTTGCAAAAGTAAAATTGCTGCATTGTGTTTATTTAAATAGGTTACTCAAAATAGAACAGCATGGTTTGCTCAAATAACAATATAATATAACTAACTCATTTTTAATTTTTTTGGTTCCCATGCAGTTTACTGCGGTTTTATTGTTGCTCTAATCAAATCCACCTGATTCTCTCATTCGCTTGCTCCTGGAGGTTTAATCGAAATTAGGTGTTTTAAAAGGTTCCACTGACTTTTCATTTACTGCATAATTGAATTTTTGAGATGTAAACAAAGTCACTCAGGGTGGTTTAAGGTCAATATTCCACTGAAGAGAAACTTGAATCAGAAATGTTCATAGCGGTGGTGATAGGAACCAGGCATCTGAACACCACAAAAAGAAAACGGTTCGATGAAATGGTTATGCATTCACTGGTTAATACCTGAGACATTCTTTTACGATAGTTGAGAGACCAGGTTCTGGTTGAAATTGTGTGGTTTCAATATTAATCAATATTAATATTACATATAAAACACCCAGAAGACTACAATTGCACTTGAATTATAGAGGTAAAATTCTGCAAAGCCCATACAATTCTCTAGAACAGTGGTTCCCAATCTGGGGTCCAGGACCCCCTTAGGAGATCGCAGGGGTGCGCAAAATTTTGTTTGCACTGAGGTTACCAAAATTATATTTTTACACATTAAATTAATAAAATCCCAATATCTGAGAAACGTAAATGTGTGTGTGTGTGTGTGTGTGTGTGTGTGTATGTGTGTGTGTGTGTGTATGTGTGTGTGTGTGTGTGTGTGTGTGTGTGTGTATAAGAACAAAAACCTACAATCGCTGTTTGTTTTTTGCAAATAAAGGTTTGTAATTAATTACTTAATTCTTTTCATGCATCTAAGTGGGCAGGAGTTGGGGTTGGGGATGCCTGGCTTGTCTTGCACACAGGCAAGGGGGCTTCAAGAAAAAAATGTTGGGAACCACTGCTCTAGAAGAAGTGTACAGCTTTGCAAACCTATGGAATATTGTGGCTAAACGTTCTTGGTCAAAACTAAATGCCATTATATATGTTCTGTTTTTTAGGTTGTTGTCAAATTTGTAAGATGTATTTTAAAGAACATGATGTATTGAGCTGTATAATTCCTAATTTACAGTTTCTAAGATGTCTATGCTCATGTGGACATATATCCATGACTATTTTTCTCTCCAAACTGCATAGAAATCCCCACCCCGCAAATCCCCATGGCAACTGCCACCCTTCCACCCCACCCAGGCAGACCCCACACCTGTCAGTGAGACCACAATCGCCATAATGGCATTCAGGCCCATTTTTCTTAATCATTGTCACTACCTCACAGCACTCTTTAATTTAGCAGGCCTTGCAATGACACCCTCTAATATATTTTAATAAAGTCAATATAATGATATTTCAGCCTCTACTTGCTTAATTCCATTTAGGAGCTGCCAGTTCGAATTGAAGCTCTGACTAAGAGATCTGGCTGGTTTATCATGACTTGTTCTGCCGCTACGTTTGGGTGGGATCGCACTCATTAGAAGAGCCAGGTGGGGAGAGAGAGACAGAGAGGCAGTGACTGTGGTCATGTGCCTGTAGGGAGACGAAAGGCAAACGGTTCAGTGTTTGGAACAGATTAGGCTTTGGATTTGGCTCAGAAAACTTGAAGGCACCACCGTGAACCTGCAGTGTCTCATTAGCGCAGTGCCTGCCACCGTCGACACTGTACATATACACTGTGCTGGAAGTGCCTGGGATTTGAAACAGGGAAATAGGGAAAGGCTCTATTTTAATTAACATTCACATCGATGTTCGGTCTCCTTTTATATCATTATTGTTCTATTGTTTTTTTCTTCCTCCAGCTAGTATAGAATAACTTTGCTGAATGGTGATGCCACCAGAGAAAAAAAAATCCATTATTAAAAATTTGCATACTAATTGAAGCAGCATGCAATTAAGAGATGAGAGTTCTCTCTCCTCAGTGGTATGTGGAGGATTAAAAACTTGGGAAGTGAACCAGAGTCTCTGTCCTAATCCCTGTGCACTAACTTCAACACCCAACTCACTCCAGGCAGGGGGAGCACTGGCCATTCACCACAGGGAAAGTTTGAAACTGGACTGAGGGTGTCCTTAAAGAGCCCATATCAACGTATGATAGAAACCCAAAAATTGATGTAGAATGTAAAAGTTTTTGAACTGTTCTGTGATGTTATAAAAAGGCATTTGCAATTTTAAGCCTGATGAACCTATAAAAGACTGGGCTTATTCATTCACACTGAAGTTATGAGGAAAGCTTCAGTCTTTTCTTAATGAGTTTCAGTCTTTTTTTAATAAGGTATAGATCTCATTTACATATATCTTAAAGGCTGAGTAACAGAACTCATTTACATATAGTTTAAAGGCTTAGTATCAGAGCTCATTTACATTTATCTTAAAGGCTGAATACCAAGGCTGTTCATTTATATGGAAAAAAGATAGGGTGCAAAATGTACATGTAAAAATGAAGACTGTTTTAAATATAAAACCAAACAACTTACAAAATGTAAGACATGGGTCCTTTAACCTAGAGAAACCCTAGCATTATTATTCTTATGATGCTGTACATTTACATATCATTATGTGACAGGGCCAACCCATGTGTGCTGGCAGTACCAGTCAAAGGCGGAGCACAAAAAATCACTATATTCAAATTGTTTCTCCTATTTATTTGTGTTCCATTTTTTAAAATGTATTATTATAAACCATATGATTCTTTATTCCCACATTGTGCTAGCCTTGACAGGTAATGAGGACCGCCATATCTGTGTCACCTAAAACATTTTATAAATGTTTCTAAATGACTCTTGGTCTCAACATGCAGTTTCTGAAAAAAAAAAATCTTTATAGTCGTAGTATTTCTGTGGTTCTTCAAAACTTCAGACACTCATGTGTCTCAGTTTCTACTGAAAAGTTCAAAAATTGGTTATTCCATAACATTGTACTGAAGAACCCTTCCGACACCTTTATTCTTCAGAGCGTGTTTCAGTGAGTTATGAATAAAATTAATTAAATAATATGTGAGAAGAAATTGCCCTGGGGCACAGAATAGGAAATAATACCGAGCTACAAGCACCCCAACAAACCATGCGACTCTCAGGCTGCTTCCAAATGAGACTTCAGATGTGTCAGACAATATGTCTGTGTTTTTCAAAACAGCACTGTCAGCAGAGCCAATGACAACCCAGAGAAGTTATGGCTCTGAGTGTGCGCTGGGATCCTTAAGCTGTGCTAGCACTTGAGCTCCAAAGGAAACATGCTAGATGTCTACCAGAGGCTAAACGCAGCGAGAACTGCTCAGAGAATATCCACACATTCTGCTCTACAGCCTCAGGCCAGATTACTGAGAAGCATCCTGCTAAAGACAAGAATACAGAAACTACTTTTCCTGTTGTTTTATTTCTCTGCTTCCAGATAATTACCGGCTTCCATATTGGCTCACTTTAGGAGGAGAGGAGATAATTTTGTTGCCACGTCCTTTTGGGAAATTAATTCATTTGACTAAAGTGACTTAGTAATTACAGTGACATCAAGGTTAATTGCCAAATCTGTATTTCCATGCCAGCGTCCTGTCAAAAATCCCCACGCAATCTGTTCTCGAAAACGCCGGCCAGGAGACAGGCGACGGTATGGGAAAGGCTCTGACCCAAATGAAGTCTTCTAAGCACAGGTGCTTTGTAGTAGAGTGCTTTCGAGGAAAAAAAGAGCTTTGTCTGAAGACATGTTGACAAGGATGCAAGTGAGTTCTGAAGACAATTAATGTTTTTTATGCATATCATCGAAAACTAATTTTTCTCCTAATTTCTTTGACATTAGACTTTTGTTTACTATGTAAATTTTGCCTCAATACATACCGTTCACTGCCCAGCCCATTTCTCAAGTTTCTTTTGAGAAGCTTGAGTTTCACAAAGCACAGAACAGAATTACACCGTAATCTGATCGTCCTTGATTTGATGTCATCAAAACCGACATATTTACATAAACTTGGCTGGTCAACCTACAGCACCTTAACCCTGCCTATTTCAACCTGAACGGGTTTTAGAACGGGGAACAATACAGGGCAGCCGACCAAAACAGGTCACTTACAGGCAGCCACATACCAATGCTTGAACACCCCTAAACAAAGTTTGTTACTTTTCAAGTGAAAAGAAGTACATTTATAGGGACAACGGCTTAGATATATAAAACACATTAACTTATATAACACATTTTAGTACACTGTTTTCATTACTTTAACATTTTGTGAGTTTTATAGTATTTCTTCCAAGATTCAAAATATTAAATGCAGAAAATAAACAGTCATTGCACATTAAAATATGCAGAAGTGTATTTCACTAAGGAAATCAACAAATTTGTAATTTGACAAAGGACGCACAGACTTAAGTCTTAAAAGCACCATGTCAAAAGCATTCTGTTTAATTCTGAACAGTACATAGAGGTTGGAAATGATCATATCATTTTTTCAATAAACAAACAAAAATATCATAAGTAGACCTTAGACGGGGGGGGGAAGAAATGCTGAAGAAGGAAACATGATATGGACCCTTTAAATCTGAAGAAATAATGAAATAATGAGATCTCTGTGTTAAGAAATGCCTCTTTGAAGGAGAAAGAAGTTTGGCCAAAATGTCATACTGTCCAGACAGCTCTCCTTATCAGCTGCCCTGACCCTGACCTCAATCACTGATGATGATGTTATCACACCTATAATCCGGGCCTAAAGCAATGTCTGCTTTTGGTTAGGTGATACCATGATCCATAACAACAGTGTGGGGTTGCGATGATGTCTATAAAAAAATAGAACAATAAAGTCTCTGGGAACACAATAGCTGATTAGCAACCATCTCCTTTTATCCTTGAATAATGTAAATGAGACCTTACCATAAATAAAACCTTCCTGTTGGCAAAGGAACGGCCTCCATGCTGCTTTGAGCTCTTTATTAATCTGCACACACTTTGATGTCTCAGTCTTCATGTGCACTTGTGTTTTTTATTCTCTCCCTGTGCTATCTTTCTGGGGGAAAAAAAGTTGTTAACCAAGAACCAAAAATAGCAACAACAACAGAAAAAAAGATATCAAACATAAATTTGCATACATTCAGATTTACAGACAAAGAAAGTCTTAGATAAGTCTGAGCTAATGCTGCTAAAAACCTTTTCAATTAGTAAAGCTTTACGTCTTGGTAAGCTGGCTTTGCCGGGAAAAATGAAATCTACCACAAAATCTGCAAATCAGATGCACTCAAACATGTCTAAAGAAAAAAAAAGCGATGTGAATCAGCCATAAACAGTGTAAGTGGCTAATTGCAAGCATACACATGCATACAGACCGGGACTTTCATGTATGGTCTCTCTCTGTCTTTCTCTCTCTCTCTCTCTCTCTCTCTCTCTCTCTCTCTCTCTCTCTCTCTCTCTCTCTCTCTCTCTCT
>JBBJLR010000133.1:23730015-23744712 GCA_037577145.1 Brachypetersius gabonensis | reverse complement strand
TGTGTGTGTGTGTGTGTGTGTGTGTGTGTGTGTGTGTGTGTGTGTGTGTGTGTGTGTGTGTATGTGTGTGTGTAACAGAGAGAGAGGAGCAAGAAAGACAAGAAAAATGAGAAAAAAAAATGACTGTGTAATGGGTGGGGTAGTGGAACCTAAACATGTCTCAACCTAAATATATGTAAGATTATGATACATTTCGTAGGAAAGGTCCAGAAGTGTTTTTAATCTCGTATTAATTTGCAGTTTACCCAAGTTCAGCAGCTTTAGTCAGCAACTCTAAGTGCGTTAGTCTGTATGTGCCTGCATGGAACACATTAGCATGTAATAAACCTGACCTGGGCTGTATATCCTAATATGATGTACTAATAGCTGTAGTCGTATATACAGTGCCAGGGGCCTGTCGCACTGGGCCTGCAGTGTTGTGGAGGCTGCCATTAGAGGTCTTTGTTGGACGACGATATCCTAACATATTATACATTTACATCCGTTCTTAAGCCATTATCTTTAGATTATCTTCCTCGCTCGAGACATAGCTATTGTAAGTGACACATTTTTTCAAGTACTATGATATTGTATGTGAAATTCTTGCTCACATACTGCATTTACCTAATAGCAGTGAGGTCGATAAGATTTGACATACAACACTGGTAACTTGGCGTGCTTTAGTGCTGAATCAGCATTGGTGCTCAGTGGTACTGGTAAAAATATACAGTACCTGCACTTAAGAAAACTAGAACATTAGAATACATGCAAGCAAATATAAAACTGTAATAACTGAGGTTGTAGGTTGGATGTATGTGAGAGTGATACTTTAAGAGATCAAGAAATTAAGAAATCTTCCAAATCAAACACAAGGAAGACAGTAGAAACTATGGTTCCCAAAACTAGGAAAGCTAAGACAAAGGAGTACATATACTAGGAGATTAGGACAAACACACCGGACGAGGAGGGGTTTCAAACAATGCACATAGCTGTAGCCACCGGTCAGGGCGGAACTAATGTGAAGCCAGGGATACCAACAATAACAAAATCACATGGACCAAAACAGGGAAAACAGTTGCTCTGTTGAAACTGAGAGGTGAAACAAACTGAAATCAGTCATATTCAATAATAGCGTTTCTTGTTTTGTAAAAAAAACAGTTGACATGGAGTGGTCAGAATAATTCACTTGGTGAATGAGTTCAGTGCAGAAAATGTCACACTGTGCTGTGACTAAATGTCTATATATATTTGACTATATTGAATATATTTTAACATTTTACTTTTGCATTAAGTATGTACAGTTAAGTTTGTTTTAAGTTGTGATGTTTCCTTCATACTGCCACTCTGTGGTTTAATAATGTCTTACAGACCTGTCCTGTTGTTGCTAACCAGAGAGAAACCTTTTATTTCACAATCTGTTTAACTTGTGGTAATCGAGTATTGTATCACTAATGGACGGCCTCTGCTCAGCTGGACAGCTTCATGCAGGAGCGATCGGCCAGCGGATAACATGACAAGACACAGGCCCCATGCATGGGGAAGGGCATGTTATCCACACCTATAGAGATGGCTCATTCATCACACTTTGGCATATGACAGGAGCGCAACCCCATCAGTGTCTCCATGACACCTCGTGAAGGTGAGAGGGGTCTTCAAAATGACATCTCCCAAATGGGCATCCTCCCACCCATGCAGCTACAGTTTAATTTAACATGTAATGGTTTGTCAGAGGGCTGGGACTGCTGCTTAAGCGAGGCTGAATGTGTGTAAACTATTCGGTCAATCTCTCCTCGCTGATGTCGTGAATAACGAGCCAATGTGGGAAGAAGAGAGGAGCACACAGAAGCCGGATGAGAGTGGATCCACAACTGAATTGGTGACTGAGAGGAAGAAATACAGTCTGGTTTTATTGAAGCATTGTATTGGTAGGTTTGTAATATCAGCCTGCACTGTGGCTATATGAGCTAATTTAGCTACAGCTTAATCAGACCTAATTGCGCTGATCAGCAGTAAGCCTCTGGCAATCTGTGATTAAATATAAATCATTACCAGGAGATGTTCTGCTATGTTTAGTTTGTTTTCGTGCCCCCCCACTCCTTTCTTTGAATCCTCAATTCCAAACTGTGTTGCTCCAACGCTCGTATTCAAAGGAGCCCAAACATTTAACCACAACATCAGAGCTCCAGAAAATGTGTCTCTCATGTGTATTAATTAGAACATTCTTTATTTAGTCCCCTCTCCAATCTTCTAAGATTAGCTTCTCTGCAATTTAATGATCTACCTTGTCATGTTGCGGCATTTATTTTCCCTTCAGCCGCCCCCAAAAAATAAGTAGTGGTAATTAGAAGTAATCCATTTAAAACCAGTTTGGAATTCTGCTCATAAACTCTCAAGATTCAAGATTTAAGGTTCTTTATTTGTCACATGTGTAGTTATGCAAGTATAAAATGCAGTGAAATGTACCCTGAACATTTCATTGCTTTTTCCTCATGCTTTTTCTCATGCCCTCTGTTTTTTAAAATACTTAAACAGCCTCATTTTAGTACCTTGTGCCAGTGAGAGTGCCAATACACAAGTGAGGAAGTTCGTGTTGGATTTGAGGCAGGGTTCGATCTGTCAGATCAAAGCATAGGAAAGCCCAAAGTGGAAGAAAGAAAAAGAATGCAGAGACACTGCGCTTTTAAAGGTCAAGTGTCCTTGAACGAGCTAAAAATGAGCCGCTATATCAGCAGCATTTGCAATCAATTACCACTTGGATCCGCTCTATGAGTTTTTTCCTGCTTTTGGGCCTCTGTGTTTTAATGGTGTTACATGGCCCTTAACCCACAGCCTAAATCTCATTTGCGTATGAGGCCCACTCCGCTTAATATGGTAAACACACATGCGCTCACGCACTAAGCTGTCATGTGTGGTGAAGATCATTTTTATTGAAATGTTTAGTTGTTGATACCACATCCTCCTCTTCACTGCAGGCCTTTCCTACGACCATTTGCTCACTCCGACAATCAAAAGTGACCTTAGAGGTGACGACAAGGGCAGCAGCAATGGATTACTTGTCAATTTGCTTACATAACTGAATCATGTCTGCGGAAGATGGATTGCACCCCAAACTGGTGTGGACAACTTGTGTGGATATTAATTCAAAGCTCGATTCATACATCTAACAGCCAACAGTACGTGGCAGCATGTGGACTGGCTCTAATTTAGACGTATTATGGATTAAAGGAGGCTTACAAAGCAGTGAAACTGCAGAGATCTGGCTCGCATCGACAAGCAATTACATTAGCCGCAGGTTTAGTTTGAGCATAAGGGAACCCTCAGGGCCTTCTAGGCCTTCAACAAATGCCTAACTAAGGAAATATATGTCTTTAAATGTAATTTGTTTTTAAAATAGAACTCTGCTTATGTAATCTGCAGGCATTGTATTAGTAATCTTATTTCTATTCCTACATTATTATTAGGTTGTATTTAGATGGATACCGATAAGTGAGCTCCCCTTGATTAGACCTTGTAATCCTAACGTATCAAATTAACCAACAGCGCATTTAGGAAGGAATCAGCCAATCACATTTTGAATTCCAGGGGTAATTTTTAAGAAAAAATTTATCTCTGATCCTTTTGGAAGGCCTGAGAATCATCTTTACCAGTTTTTGTCAGAGGGAAAGCAGTGGCAGCTCTATGCCAGCACTCTTTACTGAAGGAATCACCCCAGAAATGTTATGTAAATAAATTATAATACTATAAGGTAGAATGTATGTTGACATGTCTAGAACAATCATGTACAATGCTGTCAGCTCAGTGCTAACATACCACTACAACCCTAACGGTCACTAACAGAAATTAGCATGACTGTGAAGATCTTACTGAGATTCAGAGGTGGGTAATCCAGGTCCAAGGAGTAAAAGTCCTCCCCAGGATTTTGATCCTGGTTCTTAGTCCCTTCAAACCAGCAGTAGCAGGATACAGGTGGATGCAATAAAATTCTGGGGAGGATTTTTACTCTTTGGACCTGGATTACCCACCTCTGAATCTCAGTAAGATCTTCACAGTCATGCTAATTTCTGAGATTCAGCAGAAATGCTTCAATAAAGTAAGGGCCTCTGGTGCTCTGACCTATGAATGGCTACAAGTGGTTCATAAAATTCCTGATGGAATTTCAGTTCTCTGAACACCTTTATGCTTTTATTTGTTCTAAGGTACATTTGTAAGGAACAGCTTTCGTTATTCGCATTTTGTTCCTGATTCCTTTTCAAATTTCATTCTTTGGTGTTGGGACTGCTGCTTATCATGTTTTTTCAGACCAGTTGGATACTGAAAAGGAGAAAAAATAGCACCTGCGGGTATGCTGATGCATGCCGGAAGTATGAACAAGTTTCGCTACAAAATCTTAAGACTTATGCGCTTTTTCAGTTCATAAGTTAACCTGCCCCAACACACCATCAGATTCAACTAATACCCACAAAGCTTGAAAAGTAAAAATCATGTCAAAGTCACTGTAACATTTTGACTTACCATGTTTATGTGGCATGTCTGCTCACAATGTTTACGTTTTGTGCTTCTGTCCATGTGTTTTGGTAACTGTTGTCATTCTTAGTTCCTCCCTTAGCCCCGCCTCCTCCATAGTGTTAAAAAAGTAAATGATAAACTAATAAAGTGCAACACAAGACAGTATAAAACACAAGAAGATACAAAACAATACAGAGATAAGACTACAGAAGTAGAAACATGTTACAGGCAACGTAATGTTTGTGAACTACAGATCTCTGAGTAGTGCAAATTATACAGTTGTGTTACATAAACAGTCATAAGCTCAAGTCAAGGCAAGTCAGGTTGCTTTATTGTCATTTCAATTATATACACAGTACACAGTGGAGCAAATCAAAATTTCTCTGGAACCACAGTGCAACACAAAGAACAAAAACAGAAATGACACAAGACTTCAGCAGTGGAGACAGGACACAATAGAGTGAAAAAAGGGAGTGCAGCTGGTGGCCTAGTGGTTAGTGTTTTGTCCCGGCAATCAGAAGGTTGTCGGTTCAAATCCTAACATTACTAGTGGCACCACTAAGGTACCCTTGAGCAAGGTACTGTCCCCATACACTGCTCCCCGGTTGACCCTTGTTGGTGGCAGACCCCTGCTTTACTTGGTAAATGGTTTAAATGCAGAGAAAGAATTTCACGGTGGGTGGTGTGTTCACATTTGACTATAAGGGGCCACATTTCTACACAAGAAGTACAGTATTATAGCCCTTAAAGCAGTATTACTTTAAACCAACCACAACAGGCTCTGTGGCATGTATCCTTATTGCATTAAAAATGAGGAGGCTGGTGTAGTGTAGTGGGTAACATCACCACCTTCCAAAGAGAAAAGTGGGATTTGATTCCTACCCTTGGTGACACACCACATTTCACCAATAAGAGTCCTTGGGCAAGACACTGCATTTACATACATCTGTGATACGGAGAAAACTTTGGGTAAAATTGTGTGCCATGATGTAAAAGTAGTTGACTGGGTTAAATATTTCTATTTTCATCCTTCTGAGTAAGTCAGTTTAAATCAAATGAGTGAGACAGATGTGCATTTCAATTGATAGAATACTTAAGCATATTTTAACAGTAGGTTTGTCATGTCATCTGATGGGAAAAGACACAGCAGCGTGCAACAAGCTTCAGAAATACATTTTATTGAAAACACAACACAATTACAACTCAAAAGTAGTCAGCTTGAGACACCGCCAACCCAGAAGTATCACCTTTTCTTGGCTCAGTCTCAGCTCCTTTGCCTTTCGAGGGTTCTGCTGAGTCCACAACGAGCAGGTAGAAAATCCCTCTACTGTCCAGTGAATGTCCTTCTTTGCAGCCACGGACTTCCACACTGCAGCCTGTCACTCCTGTAAGCACACAGAAGAGAGAGAGAGGGAGGAAAAGAGCCCAGCTGGAATGCGCTGCAGGAAAACGTGCCACTCGTCACTTTGCAGCAGCTTCTCTCCTGAGCTCGCTGTGCAGCCTTGTGTCACACAGTCCTTGTGGTTGCCCTGTGCAGGAAAGGAAACAACCCCCGAACACAGTCCTCTCTCACCCACACCTGACTGACTCCCACAGTTTAACCACTGGGTGATACGTTTTAGAGTACCTCCGTACTCGGAATCGCTTTGATACGTTTTCTCAACTAAAATGAGAGGATACCTCTCTGACTTAGACTTAGAGTCTCCCCAAAGATGTTGGTGACCACGCACCCTTCTTCTGGCTCGACCGGGTATATATGCATGCACTCCTCCAAACTCCCGGAGCTCCTAATGAGCCCCAGCTGTCCTCCATTCATTCATTCCTCCAGCACGCTCCCTTAGCTCCTGATGAGCTCACCTGTGTCCACTCACGCCTCACAGTTCACACACGCACACTCCCAAGCAAATCTGCACCTTTCACTCTCACATTCATACCTTAGTCCAGAGCCCTGTTCCTAATATTTGGGTGATCTACTTCTCCTCTGCTGAGTCGAAGGTTCACCAGATGTCACAAGGTTATTTGGTGCATGTAAAATAAGACCCTGTGCCAGGAGTGGACTGCAATAGCTGGGCTATTCAGGCATGGCAGCAGCATGAACATTGAGGAATAAAGAGGCAGAAGAGAGCCTCAGAGGGTTCTGCCATCGGTGTGCATGACCACTTATCACTTTAACATAGCTCACCATGCTCTCCGCTCCCCCAGCCATGCGGAGATGTTCGTTAATTCTGCCTGGTTGGAGCCCTGAGCATCTGACCGCATCGCAGTCCGCCGAAACTGCTCCATCTCCAGCTCCTAATTCAATGTCTTCTTCACTTACAGCCAACGCTGCCTCTTCCTCGGGAGCTTTCTCTAATCTCAAGGAAAAAAAGAATAAAACAACATCATTAAGCCATAGATAAGAGGCTGGCGTATTCATTTGAGCACTAGGTTGACATATCAAATCCATTTAGAGCAGACAAATTTATTACATTTTCCATGTTTGTATCATGCCTAATTCTGTGCACCTCAGTTAACTGCAAAGCGCTGTTCATTCAATGCCTTTTTATTAGTATTATTTTTTTTTGTTCAAATGTCGTGATGAGAACATCAAGGGAAGATCTTCTTTCTGTGCAATCTCATTTAGATGTAACTAGAGATGACGGCATGGGGAGAAAAAGATTAATGATGGAACGAAGCAGAAGATTAGGCAACAGAGTTTATATTATTGATCTTGACTATTTCTGCACTAAATGTTAACACAGCATGATTGTTCTTGAGGGGTGTGGAATGTTTGCTGCGGATCCTCAACAGCACATGGGTGCACAGTACATTCATTAATGCTGGCAATGTACTGAAGGTGCATCAAGAAATTATATTGGACTGAGCAGAAGCAAGGCTTGGAAGCTCATACAAAGCTCAGTCTGTAAAGTAAACTATAAATGTAAAGTAGATATTCTCTTCTATTGATTAATGTTCGACTCTGCAATGCCTGTTCAGAAAGAAAAAACATTAGTCAAAGTCAAAGTCAGAGTCAAAGTGAACTATATTGTCTATATACTGATCACTACACTCTATTCACATAGAGTGAGACAAGCATGGGTTCAGAGAGTACAAAAGGGTACAAAATATACATATAAACAAATTAAAAACATAAACTCTAAAGTAAAAATGTGCAGTTTGGTACATGGATGTGCAATATGATAAAGTTTTTTAACATCCACAAAATTGTGCAAATGTTGCATTAGCAGTCAGGTGGAAACAATATTATTGGCATGTGTCCTTTATATGTGCAAAAGACCTATATGTTAAAGAATAAAAAAATAGCAGCAATTTAAGGCCTGGAGTTTTGGTTTCAAACCAGCAAACAACTTCATGCAGTGCATATATACAAATCATTCCTAAATTAAAATAATTTCATTTCATTTTTCTTCTGCTAAATATTTATATAACTCATACATGTAGTTTACCTTCCAGGGTGTGTGGTTTATTATCTACCATAAGATCAGTGTAGACTGTTCAGGCACTGGGCCATGTCTTGTTATACACCCAGTTTCCTCGCCTTCCTTGTTTTGAACAGAGAGATTTTGTCAGTTTTAGTTTTCTTCAGTCACAGCTCCCAAAGATTTGAATTATTTTACTCAGTCTGTGGTACATATTAATTTGTATCCCACCATACTGGTATATATTGATTTATATGACATCTTAGCCTCTTTGTCGTTGATGGGATACAATGTCTGAGAGGTCAGGTTACTTGATTTACCACTTATGTGAGATAGTCTCTTTGTCCTACTGATTAAAAATAAAAATACTGAGTGTGTTGTTGCAACTTTAGCACACAGCAGTATGCATAGCGAATTCATACTGAACTGAGGAAACGCGTGAGATCTGCATTAAATATTGTGGCAGACCATATCATCTATTAAACCCATCAAAAGGCATTGGCTAAATGATGACTTGAAGCTGAAGCTGAATTAAACAGGCTGCAGGAGGGAGGAGGCACATTAACTTATATTTTCCCACATGATCTACTCTACATTTCTCCTCACACTTTGAATTTTCCCTATTGTTTCAAACTGGGCTGTTAGTTAGATTTAATTAAATTTATTGCTATTTTTTAGCTTTTGAGCTGTAAACATGTATAAACATATAGTCTCCAGATTATCGCCAAGTTTTTCTTCCCTTTCTTGCTTTCAACAGTCTATCCGGCCATTTACATTAACATTTAACATGGATGCTCCGCTTTTAAATCTCTGTTAGTATTATTTATTTCTGCTATATAATTCATAATCAGAATCAACTTTATTGACGCCAGAAGAAATTGCTTATGTCACGACTGTATAGACACAAAGAAGAATACACAATGTAAAGTCTTCTTTACCACAGAACTATAAAACTAGGTTTAAATGTATCTCTTGTTTGATTAAATGCATTCGCTTGTTTGATTGTGTTTAATGGACAAAATGTCTATACACAAAATGATGACTTTGTGCATTTAGGCCTGGCCTTTCATACTCACTCCAATCCAAGTAGTCTGGAACTGAAGCACCTTTAAAATGTACTAATAGACAAAAACTATTTTAGAATAATATATCCTTCAACAGGGCCTTCATACTCATTTGAGAGTACATCTCATTTTGTCCAAGAAAATAAAAGACTGAAGCAAACTGGGGGCTGGGATGTCATGACTGGGAACACATTTCTCTAGTATTCGTCACTCAAGCATGACAATTCGGCTCCATCAAATGTGAGTGTTCTCTTGATCAAGCATTTCTGCGTTTGACAGGAAAGCAGGGGGGAAAAAGAAAGAAAGGGGAAAAAATCTGAGTCCCTGCTTGGTCCTGTATCTCATGCTCTGTTAACCATAAATAATCTCAGTGTAGAAAAAAATGAGCTTTTCAAATTATGTGAAATATTCATAACCTCTAGCAGAGACGTATGTGTCAGTTTAAAAAAAATAACAGTTTTCTTTCCCTCCCTCATAAATGCAGGCTGGCCTCATTGGAGGGAAAGAAACAACTGAGTAAAAACATGGAACAGAGGAACAATACTTGACACTAGCAACAGGGGACCAATGATGAGCTCATATTTATGACAGTCAGTGACTGCCTCTTAGACTGCTGAGAGCAACGATGCCCTGTAATGTTTACCAATACAAACACTTCATTGCACTTTCATTTAAGAAACAAACTTACCAACCGACCTCAAAATAAAATGCAGATGGTGTGTTAATTTACCCCATTTGTTTTGGCCACAGCGCCAGAAACATTTGGAGAGGTGTGGAAGGAATCAGAATCGATATTGTTCAGGTTAATGGCACTGGTGTTTTCGTAAGCCACCACATCAACTATTAATTACGCAGTGATTAGAGTCAGCTGGTGAGTATTAATCACAGCCTGAGGAAGTTATTGTCCTTGCGCTCGATGAGGACGCAGCCAGACCTTAGGCGTGACGGAGAGACCGGTACTACAAAGCAGGATGGAGGTGAGATAGAGAGAAAGACAGAGAGAGAGAGAGAGAGAGAGAGAGAGAGAGCGAAAACGATGATGAAGAAAGAGAGAGATGGAATAATAGTAAAGACAAAGAGGATGAAGAGGGAGGGAGATAGAGAAAAGAGAGAAAGAACTACAATAGAGTGAAAAGTGATGGAAGAAGCAAAAAGCAAGATAAAGTGAGAAGCAAGAGAGAAAAGATGATGAAGAAAGAGAGAGAGTAAATAATGATATGGCAAAGAGAAGAGAGAAAAGAAGGGAAAAAAGAAGAGGGATTTATATAGAGAGAGAAATAGAGAGAGAGGGACAAAGAGAGAGACAGTGAGAGAACTAATGATGAAGAAATAAAAGAATAATAGTAAAGAGAAAGAGTTGAAAGAAAATAACGAACAAGAAGGATCTACAGGGAGGGAGAGAGAGAGAGAGAGAGAGAGAGAGAGAGAGAGAGAGAGAGAGAGAGAGAGAGAGAGAGAGAGAGAGAAAGTAGCAAAGCCAGAGGTGAGACCCAGGTGGGCTTGCAGGGGTTGAGGGGCGTGCCAAAATTTACTAAGCATTGTTCAAATACCTCAGTAGAGAAAAAAATTACCTGCTCAACAGCCCCCCAGAACACATAAAACTCAGAGCTCATAATTTGAAACAAACATTTTAATACTGCATGCTCTCTTGCTTTGCAATCAGGAGCAGTGATGACCAGTATAACTTGGCGATTCCTGGCATTTATACCTCCGTTCTTAATGAGCTGCTTGATAATTGCATGAATAACAGTATTTATTGTATTTATGCAGCACTATGTGGTAAGCCTGGCTGCATTAAGGCTTAAAAAAAACACGTTATTCATATACTTCAAATAATTTAATCAATCATCCTCGCCAGTCCACTGTCTCCCAAAAACCTGATAGAATCACTGTTACTGAGAAACTCATACTCAATAAAGCCCTTGACTGTACAATTCCATGACTGCACATGGATAAATGAGATAAATGTTTTTCTATTTTTATCCTAAACATGTGGTCCTCGGGTTACAACAGTCTCGACATACGATGTTTCGAGTTTACAACGCTCACTCCCACTCCCGCTCGGCTTATACCGTTAGCCTCATACTTATGTGTGTGGACTCATTTTGTTGCTCGCGGTGGAAGAATATGCAGTAACATGAGGGAGTGAGGGAGTTTTTCTTTTCCTTTTTCTGTTGCCTACTTGTATTTTCAGGATTTTACAACTTTGTTAAGATTAGTAAGTGACTTAGACTAGAGTGTGTTTCGACATACACCAAAATTCAGGTTACATCACCGTCGAAGGAACGGATCTGTGTCGTAAATCAAGGACCCCCTGTATTTCATGTCACTTAAAACTCGTTTTAACAGTTTGTTTAACAGCTGTTTATGATTAACATCATATACAGGTTCTTATATACATTCTTTCATTTAAAAGATTTTAGAGAAAAAGAGGGAGAGAGAGAGAGAGGATAAAGAGTGAGAAAGAATGTAGGGAAAGGAGACAGAACTGGAAAAAGAGAATGCAATGACGGTCCAGAGCGATCCATCATGGAAAGATGAAGAACATGTGTCATTAACTAAAAATGAGAGGAGGAAGACTAGGGTGGGATAATGTTTTAGAAGCAGGCAGAGTAGATAAATCATATCACAGTGAATTAGAAAAATCTGATGGAGGAAAACAGGTTAGTCTGAGTGAGATAGTTGGCAGGGCTATACACTTCAGCTGAAATTCCCCAAATGGCACTAATGTCCTTCTCTTTAATAAGGCTGCACCAGCCTGCAATGGGGAAATTCTTCAAGATATCATAGAGAGCCTCTCATTTTGATCCATTGAACCAATCCTTCCCAGCAGTCCTGTTCAAATATTGAGATTTAATGCAGTTGTGGTCTTTAGGGAGAAGGTTCAGGCTGGAGAAATCCATTTCTCCGATTAAGGTTTATCTTTTCTGATGGTGTTGCCTTTTGCCATTTGTTCTTCACATGTGATAATTGAGACCCACACCTTCACTACTGTTGCTTTTCAAAGTAAAGGGCCTGAGCAAAAATATCTGATTGTAATTCAAGTGGCTGTACTGGACCTGCTATTCTCCCAGTGGCTCAATTTCTGGCATAATTACAAACAGCCTACATCACTGACCCAGATTTCCATGCATAACATGTTTAACGATTGAGGATATATTATAAATACGATCTAGTTTTGTTTCTTTGCTTCAAGGTTGAATCGACTGGCAGCTCTCAAAACTTCGGAATGTAAGACTATTACAAAACCATAAACTTCTCAGACTTTTCTTTTTCCTCACCTTGAGGCAGGATACTTTAAAAATGTTTGAGTAATGCTGACAGTAAAGGAAAGAACACAAAGATCGGTGATGGGTCTTAGATCTTTAGAATAACTGAATCTAAGTGCACCAAACTGAAGAATTTTTAACTGCAAATCCATTTCAGCGCTTCCCTAGTGAACAGAAAAGTATGCTGTCTTTGTTAACCAACAGTGCACCTATTAGAGGTAGGCCTTTAATTTGAACTGCTGAAAACAAGAACATTTCCATCTTTAAGATAAGTTAGCATCTAGTGACCCTCCTCTGTGACCTCTAATAACACATTACATCAGATGATACACATGAACATGTTAAGCTGTTCTGTATTAAACACACTGACCTTTGAAGCTTTCATAATTGTATTTGAAAAGATTTTACATTGAATTTTACTTGGTTTCCAATTTCTCAGCACCTCATTTACTATTGATAGATGCAGAACGGAGTTCTATAGGTTATTCATTACTCAAGGAGATAAGTTGAGTTCATTCTTGAGTTATTGTCTCGTTAACAAATATTTTCTGTAGAATGTTGCAGTTTTTCAGTAACTCTTACATAAAGCTGTTGTTGTTTTCCATTTCTTTCTTGTTGGATTATAAGTTCTGAATCGCAAAATGGCACTTCAGCTCTTATCAGTACAATTCACCCCATCCCAGCCCATCTTATTCCACTACCAGCTGATGTGTATTAGGTCAGTCTCAGTGAAAAAGTTTCATTTCACACCAATAAACAACACAATGAAAATGGTTCTCTATAAAAGAGAGTCATGTAGTCATAAAACTACACTATGTCTGAAAACACCTGGGAAGTGCTTGTCTGTAAAGCACTACAAACATTACATATGAGATGTCAGATCAGAAACCACTATCACTCACTCACTCACTCACTCACTCACTCACTGTAACTGCTTAATCCTCACTGGGGTTATGCAATGGGTAC
Organism: Brachypetersius gabonensis; assembly: GCA_037577145.1. NCBI lineage: Eukaryota > Metazoa > Chordata > Actinopteri > Characiformes > Alestidae > Brachypetersius > Brachypetersius gabonensis. The sequence continues at coordinate 23,731,509 of JBBJLR010000133.1, read as the reverse complement.
CCGGATCCTATCCTGGGGTCAATGGGGGAGGCAAGGACTCACCCTGGACAGGGCACCAGCCCACCAGGTCAGGGATCATTAAAGATGATATCAGTTAATGATATTTCAAGTTAATAAGGGCAAGATGGTTGTTTTTGCCCAGTACAAAAAAAAATGGGACCACTGTCCTGCATGAATAATATTACTGATCTAACACTCTGTCCTGCTAACGCTAAATCCCTCAATAACGCAACAAGTTTCTTCTGTAGACCTCAGTCTACCAGCTAGCATCAACTGGTACTGGTCTGAGCCATTTGCATAAGTTGTCTGAAGGACATTCCCAATCTTCACAGTCATGAAAGCAACAAATTCAGAGGTGATGCAGCACCACATAGAAAATAACATAAATAAGGCTGGAAAATGAGGGTGCTGTAAGATTTTTCACATAAATATAGTCATTAACAATCACTTTCATTTGAAGCTGACTGAGAGACAGTTGCCAAGAGAACATCATTACCATAGACATTACTGGAAGCCGTGGACGTCCAGGCCATCAAAGATGATCATCTCATAAATTCCGCATTCCATATAATGGGCCTGTCACTCTGAGGGATGGGGAAGAATAATGCCCTGTGGATTTTTATCTTCCATAGTGTTTGTGCTTATTATGGCTAAATAGGTTTCTTCTTGTTTATTTAATGAGCAGATTTCCAGCCAAAAGATTTTCACAGTCTAAAAAGCCTACATATCTCCCCTATATATAAAAGAATATGTCCCTGAGCTCACACCTCAAGGAAAAAGCAAAAACAGAATGTTCTGTTGCATTTACTCATTTGCCCAAGTGCAAAATAGATGAAAATATCTGTTTTTGACTGGTCTTTGTCTCTGCCAACGAAAGGTCATCATGAAGCATCACCTTCAGGGTTTGTATTGTAAAAGTCTGCCTACCATGCATGCTAATTTATTGTTTATTCTAGTAAGGGTTACGGCATAGCTCCTGGAGGTACAGTAGTACCCCCCTACTAATTGCAGCTGTGAGAAATGTGTATTTCTCTGAACGATAGTTGGAGTGCAGTCCAGAGTCCAAACAAGAACGTTCAGCATAGAAAATGATTCCAAAACAAGTTGCTGAAACACTCTCTAATCCAGTTTATTATTAACACAGTAATTCACCTCATCTCATGCTGGGTGTGCTAATATAAACAATTCATGTCATGTGTGCTTTTTTCACTATGATACATTTTCAGTCCAAAAGTACACAAAGAGAGAATATTTTATTCATTGTTCAGTTTTCAAAACAACACGGCATCCCTTGGTGAAAATATTATTTAAACAAATTAAATGCAAATGTTTCCAGGTGCTGTCTAGGTGAGTTCTTTCATTATCTGCTATAGGAAAATAAAAAACTGTGTTTGATTGCTCATTGTGTCTCAAGTAATCAATTAAACACACACACACACACACACACACACACACACACACACACACACACACACACACACACACACACACACA
>JBBJLR010000133.1:23690840-23711441 GCA_037577145.1 Brachypetersius gabonensis | reverse complement strand
ACACACACACACACACACACACACACACACACACACACACACACACACACACACACACACACACACACACCATGTCTGTGATCATGTCAATGATCCACCTCCCATATAATACATGCTCTTTGGTGGTTCTGTGGGGGCCCTGACCATTGATGAATGAGGTAAATGGGCTTAAAAAATGATTACAAATCATGTTAAAACATATTAATAAGGTATTTTAGATACATTTATTGACCATTATTAAAAGATTTTGTATAATCTAACACAAATCTGTTTAATAACATCATAAGTCAGATGAGTGATATTCAGGATATATATACAGCTTTGACCCATTGAGGCATGGACTCAACAGTTACATGTAAGGGTATCAATAGTTCATTCTAGTTTTTCCAGTATATCTTACAGATCAGATTAAGACCCGGAGAATTTGTAGCCCTTAGAAAGGTCAACACCTTTCTAAGACCATTGCTCCATGGTCATGTGTTGATGCTCATGTGCCCATTATAGGTATTTTGGTGACAGTCTGTGGCTACACACTGCCATACACTGCAAACTGCGATGCACTATGTGTTCTGGTAACTTTCTATCACAGCCAGCATAAGATATTTAGCAGTTTATGCTACAAAGGCTCTTCTGTGGAACTGAACTAGACAGTTCAGATGCACATGCATCAGTGAGACTTGGGCACCAATGAGACTCTCCCTGATTCGCCGGTTGTCCTTGCTTGGACCATTTTTGCTAGGTACAAATCACTGCATACCAGAAACCCTCCATATAACCTGTCATGGAGATTCTGGCCAAGTTGTCAGGATGTCTTTGTCAAAATCATTGAGATGTTTAGGAAGTTTAAGAAGTGACCGTTCACTTGCTGCCTAATATATCCCACCGCTTGACATGCGTTATTGTAACAAGATGATCAGTGTTATCCATTTAACTGTCAGGGGTTTTATTGTTGTAGATGATCGTGTGTGTGAGCGTGCTTTAAAACACAACAGTGAGGTGTGCGAGAGGCATTTTGGAAAACACCATTCCGTTCTCCCCACAGACAGAAAAGGCCTTGGATGCTAATTGTGAGCTACGCAATGACGACTCGTCCTCAGAGGTCTATTTCATTGCAGCCCCCCTCTTGCTTTGCCTTTGTTTTTTGTTTGTCCTTTTTCATTCCCCAAGCCTCCTCTGGGCTCTAACAAACTGTGAGTGGCATTGCAGGCTCGACCCGAGAGACAGAGTGAGAGAGAGAGAGAGAGAGAGAGAGAGAGAGAGAGAGAGAGATACAGAGAGAGAAGGAGAAAGAGATAGAGAGAGAGAGAGACAGTGACAGAGAGAGAGAGAGCGAAAGAAAGAGAGAGCGAAAAAGAGAAAGAGAGAAAGATGGAGAGAGTGTAAGAAAGAGAGAGAATAAGAAAGAGAGAGAGAGAGGGAGAGAGAGAGAGAGAGAGAGAGAGAGAGACGGTCACACCTATTCTGAAAAAGGAAGGAACGGAGCATCAATTCCATTCCACTCTGTAAGATACACCCTATCAAAAAAAGTAAAAAAAGAGGATGTCGTGGATGCGGGGAGGATGTGGAGCACGCGTGTGAAGATGAAGTGCTCTTGAACAGGAAGCGCGCGCGTCACCCTTCATCTGCATCAGCACCGAGCCACGCTGCTGCTGTCTGCTACTCAACTGCTTGATTGACAAGAGGTGGTCTCTGAAGACAAGAGACGAGTCAACATGCAGCCGCAAAGATTCACGCATTGGCAGCATTCAGACTGCAAAGTAGAGACTGAGGGGGGCTAGCAATGATCTTACCATGTACCATAAACATGTTGCATAACAGCACTGAAAACACTGTGTTCTTCCACCCTTAGAAGTTCAGTTCTCATTGTCATTTTACTGTGCTTTCGTTTTAAATCACATCGTCACTTCGATGCAAACAACAAGGAAATTTAATTACATTGCTTCATAGTAAACAATTTATTTGCACAGGAAAAATTACATTACGCAACACAGTCTGCATTCTATTTTTTCTGTTATTTAAAAAAAAGATCAAATTGCCATTTTAGGCAGAAGGGAAGTGACATCAAGTGTGGCATCTAAAAAACAGGCCCAACTGTCTTTTCAAGTAATCAGATTATGTCGTCAAAACTAAGAAGAAACAAGCATAACAATAAATAAAGAATCTCTTCTTCTGCTTGCAGACGCTAATGTGGAATTGATTTAAAGTTTAGAATCTGCACTTTTGACCAAATTTCTTCCCTTGTTTCAATGAGTTACAGCTGAGAAATAATTAAGATCAAATTACTCTTGATTCTCGTCAGTGATAAAACCAAGAGGTTGAGCAAAGAACAAGGGCAGCAAACAAATAAGTGTTGTGCGCTGTGTGGGAGAAGACGGGCAGTGAGGATAAGCATCCTGGCGGGGCAAATGAACCTCTTTGACAAACTTTCTTTGACAAGCTAAAGCTCTCTCAGCCCTCCCTTACTTTCCCTGGGCTCAACCAGAACAACTGCTTTCAGTTGGAAATCGCTTTTAATTAGAATAAACCCCAGATTAGATTTCTTTTCTCTTTTCCCCATCATTTGTATGGGAACTTCTAAATACCTGGCAGCTCATTAGCGGTCCTTGGGGCTAATGAGGCTTGAGCTTTCTCTTGGTAATTAAAGTCAAAGGCTCAGTCATGGACGACCCAAACTATATGTCGCCAAGACCTTGTGTTTTGTGTGGATGTTGTGAGGTGATTGAGGGTGTTTGGATTGGCTTGGAGAGTGTGGCAGTGGTGTGGAGAGAGGGACGGTGCCCAAATCTGTCCGAATGGACATGACACACCATCCATCCCAGCCCCCCAAGGCCTGCAAAAGGATCAATGCCTGCTGAGGTGGCCAAACGAGCTATCTGCATCTGCATTAGTATTCTTAGGTGGGCCTGGCACGTTTATTGGCCTCCCAGTGCGAGTGCCATGTCGATAGATTGATAAGACAAGGAAGACACGGCCCCGATGGGCTGGTGGTCCAGCAGTGATTTAACCTGCCTCGTCCGCCACTCTCTCTTCCCTCTGCTGTCTCTTGCTCTCGAGCATCCAAACCCTCCCTTTATAGTGAGTGTGATCACGATGAAACCATGTAAATCATGCTGTTGTAAATCACACTCGAGTGGACCAGCAACAACGCCTCTGTGACATATTTCAGACATGTTTCCCCTCTGTCGCCCCCACCACCCATCGCAAAGCTAGGCAGTAAATCATGTACATGCGTTTGACATTTAATGTCATTATTACAATGCTGGGCACACACAGCCTGCCTTTATGGAAGTAATATATATATTTGCTGACTTTCTCATCACCTAAGCTTAGTAACAGAATGAATAAGTTCTCATAGTTTATTGAAAGAAGAGGGGAAACTGTTCTGCATTTGCATTTTTAAGTAGAACATTTGTTATTAATTAAATTTGATGAAAACGAATTGCTGTATTGCTGTTGTGTGAAAGGAGTAACCACTTTAGGCAAGAGTGTGGTGCATAACATCACTGTGCTTGACTGGACTGTTGAGAGGTGCTGTTTCTTTACAAAGTAATATTTTATGGGAATCCTTTTACATAACACTAACATAACCATGCTATATGCATGTCATAGCAGATGCCATTTATTGTAATGACAGAATATATCCCTTAAGGAGCAACTGGTTGTCTGATGGTTAGGGAGCTGCGCCTGTGATTGAAAGTTTGCGGGATGGAATACCAGGACTGCCCGTGGCACCACTGAGGTACCCTTGAGGTTCACTTTACTTAAGGACAATGTCAAGACAAGTACTATATAATGTTTAATTAAGTTAGCATGTAACTGTAAAGACATCAAACATGGTAGATTATGTGAAACTAATGGGACATTTATCAGGACAGCTTATAAGACATCTGACATGCCATGTTCACATCTTGGTTAGTAGGGTGTTACCAACTTGCACATACATTAGATATAATATAACAGAATGTCCATAATGCACCTCCATATCTCTATAGTGCACATGGTCATGTTTTCATTGCAATAGCTTTGATGTGTAAGAGTTATCAGAATAGAACCGAAATAAAAAGAATGTTGTAACTTGTGAACTCCAAAGGGTTAAAAAACAACAAACATATGAAACACATTTATCAAATATTGTGGTGTGAAATATGCACCATCAAGACTTTAAAGGCCCAGACTAATTACGAATACACCAGGACTTGGTTATTTTGTTAATGGTGCTTCTCGATTCCCAAAGCCCCTGACTCCAAATCCAGGCTTAATCAATGGAGACCAGCCCTGGCATGAGAGAATTAAAAACTCTACCAATTATGTTTTCCTGAACAAAGCTGTATTTGTTCTGTGTCAAATCCCTGAACCCTGTTAGCATTTCACCACAAATTCCATTTATGACAGGAGGTGACCTTTAAACAAAAAGAAGTGGGGATTTTCCATCACCAATTAGAAAAGCAGTGCTAAAAAAAAACAAAAAAAAACCCTGGGACTCAAATAGAACACACTGATCCTTTTGCGAACATTATCCTGGGAAGTTGGTGTTCAAACTCCCTCCAGCTACCTGAGGTTCTGCTTTGTCCTCCATTATTCTTAAATAACCATGAGCTTTTTGGTATTCATGCCCTCATGGCTCAGAATATGCAAATTCTGCAAAAGTATGGGACTCGCTAATAACCACACATCAACGTCATGACCTCGTGTGCTCTTACCTAATACACTTAACCTGCTGTTAATGAAGAGGGGGGTTTCAGACTGAAGAAGGAGATCTGAACAAGGGAGAAACATCATTTTTGATTAATCTAAGGTTTTACTGTGATGTCCAGTTTGACAAGATGACAACCAATGCAGAAAACAAATCATAATCTGAAACAACTGAGAGATCCAAGACGACAGAAACACTGAGAGAGCAAATATGACAAAATGACAGGTCCCAAAATATGGGCTTCATAATTAGAAAAATACAATATGTCTGCAGCATTGTTTTTATTCAGTCAACCATTTTAAGGAGCAGTTTGTAGATAAGTGAAAATATTAACCCAACACCACTTATTTAGTCAGTCCATCAGGGAAAATGCTCACATTCATTTAATCGTTCATTAACCTTCAAGCACCCTTTCTAGAGTTTATGATGGAGATCTAATCAGATAAAATAGTAAAAAGGATCTTTCCTTTTTAAACCAAGAGACAGACGTTTGTATCAGTAATGGTCAAAGCAAAGTGAAATTAGATTCCTAAACATACAGGTTCCTAAATTGTTCTTGGTTTGAACATGCAGTTCTCAAATAACTTCAGTCTGTTTAGATCTGTGGAGGTTCTTCACACTCACATTCTTCACCTCTCACTTAAGATGAAAGCAGCTTATATTTTGTGGCATCATCTTTATTTAAGAGTGCTAAGTGTAATAATACGTTGCAAACATATCCAAATATGATTTTTTATTACACAAATAAAGTTGATGAACCTGTGTTTAACGAGTGCCACTAATCTATGCTAAGGGAATTGTCTTTAATCTTACACAGATTTTAGCCAGCATTTACTATGCCTCATGACATCTATGTAAACCTTTCATAGCAACTAATAAAATCCTACATAACATTTATGAAGTCTCATTGTAAGTGTCGGTTATCATAAAGTATTGGCTCATTTTGAAGTCACTTGACCTCAGAAAAGGCTGTGATGTCTAGTGTTTACTGAAATAAATTTTTATGTAGGTTTAAATACGTCATGACGCTTAAATTATTGCTTGTCTTCGGAGAAGTTTTGCTGAATTGCCTTAGAAACCTGACATAGCTTGTTTGACTGGACTGTTAAAATTTCACCACTAGCAAATTTGCATAGTATTATCAGCGTTACCAGACAGAGAGCACATTTCCCAATGGAAACACATTTCCAAAAGGCAAACGCTTTATTTTTTCTGCATTTTGAACTCTTCTTTCAAAACAATCTGAAGCTCACAGCAAATGAAATACATTACAGTTATGCTTTTATTATTCATAAAAAGAGTCGACATCAGCCAGATAGAGGCAGAAAGAAATACTGAGGGTAAAAAGAAAAACGATAGAGACAGAAGACGCTGAAGATAGAGAGAGAGAGGGTGTGAGAGAGAGATGAGAAAATGAAAGCAATACAACAAAAGATTGAAAGAAAACGCAAGAGAAAAGAGAACAAAAGACAAAGGGAAAGAAATAGCCAGGAAGAAGAAGGAGGAAAAGAAACAGAGAGAGAGAATGGAAACAATAGAGATGTGGAGAGAAAGAGAGAAAGAGGGGAGCATCCTTAGGTGACCACCAGGAACAGGGCAGGAGTGTGCTGTTCGCGGGTGAGGTGGATAAGTAGCATGTGGTGTTCTCACGCTCACTGCCCTCGCGATCAAACCAATCAGAGCAGGGACAGCTGCATCTCTGATGAGCGCGTCATGGGCAAAAGTGCAGCACTCTGGTACAAGACCACACAAATAGGCCAAATCTCATAGGAAGACACACATGTGTGGGAGGGTAAAGGGAGGGGGAGGGTTTCCGCCAGATTTAATATCCAAACTGGTTGTCAATATTCGCACACGGCACAGCGCTCCACTGCTGCTTCCGCCGCCGTACGTCATTAAGCTTTCATGAAAGTAAAACTTAATTAGATATGATGACTAAACTCCGGGGATTGTAATTAGCCGAACTGCGTGACTGCTCACCAGTAATTAAATGTCAGTTTCCCTCAGTTCACTGGGCCTGAAAAAGTATGGTGGAAAATGTCAAATGCGACAAATTCACCTGTGCCCTCGGGGTGATCTCTGGCCAAAAAAAAAAAGAAAAGGGAAACGCTCCCTAAAAAGAGACGGAGAGGGAGAGAGGGGGGGTGGTGACGAAGTAGGTTAAGACATCTGACAAATTTGTACCGAGTATTAAGTGACATTTTGCTTGTCGCCTAATGTCATTAAGGGATGCCCAGGGCTTCACGCTGAGCCGGACTGATGACTGGTCATTTGAAATGAGCCTCAGTCAAAGGTCGTACACCAGGGTGAAAACTAGGATGACACTTTCTTATGCTTCACGTCTGTCGACGATCAAGTACAAGTGACCTACCATAGTCAGGTTGGAGGCACTGTGCCAAGGAAGAGGCAGAAGGGTACCTCCACTTCATGCTGCATGCAAATACACACATACACACACACACACACACACACACACACACACACCTGCGTCAGCCAATGCATCAGCTGTCACATGGGGTCAGTGTGAGTTTGACAGCCAGAGGACATGAGGGAGTGGGGGTGTACTGCACTGCCCTTATTGTGCCATAGCAGAAGAACAGCTTTACATCAGTCCCTGGTGAAAATCTCGAGGTGACTTTACAAAAGCATTAAAATGGCTTTTAAAATGGCATAAAGCAAAAATTTAAGTTCAGCTGAAGTGGAAACACCCCTTTACAGAACCCAACCGTTGAGAGTTACTGCTTTGCTATATTATTTAACTGTAACTGTACCACTACAAATTTCATTACATAGAATCACATTTGCGCTGAATTTTTCAGTGCTGACAAATGAAGTGCTTCTTTCAGTTTAAATGTCAAAAACAAAATCATGGTAAAAATGTGACATGACATTTTATATACAGGCATTGAAAAAAAATGTTTTGTTCACTGTTCATGCCATTTGCAGCAGGGTGTAAAATGCACAGGTTGCTATTCTTTTCTGAAGTCTTGTAGTGTGAGCTGCGTACAAAATAAGAAATGCATCCTTATGTATCGTGAGCGCATTGGTGTTTGTATAGCAGCTTTTCTATGTGCTGTATTCCAACAGCTTCACTCCTGATCCAGTTTCTGATGGGATGAAATAAGTACACATCACTTAACATCACAATTTTAATTTTTGCAATTGTAAAATGGCATAAGAGTGTTGTGTAGTTTAACTTTTTTTTTGTTATTTGTTTGTTTTTTGTTTTTTCCAATAGATGTTCAGGACCATTTGGGTCAGGGTTCGGATTAACACCTGGGTTAGGACCAGGGTGAAGTTTAATTCTTGGTTTGGAATTGACGTTCTGCAGGGAAAAGCATCGACAGGCGCTCTCTAAAAAGTGCTACCCAAGGCTGTATAAAAAAAATATTCAGAAATACTGTATTGAAAGCACTCCTGTAGGACACACAGTATCATAATATAAATGTACAGTACCTCATTTTAGTTTGGGGCTCTTGCCAGTTGACTATGAATCTGATGAATGTTGGATATTTGCTGACACTGCACTCTATGAAAAAGACATGAAATTGTCTCAGGTTGTACAGGACCATTTTTCTAACAGTGTGTGCAGGTTAGCGGGAACCCTGTATTGCAACATTAACTCTATCAGCATTGCTTGCCTATTTTGTAAGAAATAAATGAAAATTATTTTACCTCCATGTGACTGTTGGATGGTCCCTTATCTCACTTGTGAAGCTGTGATTAGACAACACTCGCATTCAAATGCTTTGTTGAAAGAAACAGTTACACAGTGTGCTTTATTCACATTGACATGACATGCTTAAACATGGACAATAGCCTGTAAAAGTGATTTCTTTTTACTTTGTAACTTTGTATTTACTTGTTTTGTGACCTTTCCTTTGAGATTTAACAGTCTAGCTTAGTACATGTTTTTACAGATTGTAGTTGAGTTACACAGTGATTAGCCAATAAATGTATTATGTATCTTCCAAGCATTTATCCCATTTGGTTCAGACTTAAACAGAAGTCCTTAAAATCCATATTGTGTATTGTTGGAAACGTGTTTTGGTAACTTGTTTGTTATGCAACCTAATCTCTGCTTCGAACACTATCTCCCCAGAGGAAAACAACAAAACAACTTTATTATCATCCTCCAGTTAAAGGCTTTGCTCATCACTTCCACTATTTCATGCCCTGGTGTAAATGAAGCTGCATGAGTTAAGTGAGGCACACTGCAGATCCTGATGTTATGAATTATGAAGTGAAGATGCTCTCTTTTGGTCTACCTGCATTAAGGCATCAGGAATGACAATTTGACAAACATTTGGAGTCCACTAGGAAATAGGAACTGAAAGGGCACCGAGAAACTTGTTTACCCACTGAATTGTTACAGACACTTAGCTCCATTCTGTTAACCTAATTAAGCTGGACATTGTTATTGACATGCATGACTAGCAGTCCTGTTCTGAGTACTGATTTACACAACAGTGCCCATTTTAGCCTTTTCCCTGTTGAGCTGAGAACACAGCAAACACAGGCTTTGCTGTACATAACCATGCTGCTATAACTCATTATAAAATATGAAATATATCTGCTGTAAAATATACTCACACACAGAGGACCAACAGTTCTATAAATATTCAATCAATGGATCTGTTGACGAAATGCATAGTGGTTAGAAATAATTTGTTCATTTCTTCTGAGGTAAAAAATAGACTTAATAACAAAATGGACATGTCATCAAAAAATATAAGAAAACATTTTGTTTTCTTATGTAATAGAGGCCAATAAAAGCATTTGTGGCACATATTTTCATCACATATATACTGATCAAGATAAATATTAATGATATGTGTAGTAAAATGGTTGCATTGAATCTTAACAGCTCTGATTCAAATGTCTTGCAGTGTATCAGGGTTTTACCACTGGCTGTGAGAAACACTCTAATAGCCCATCAAGCCTATCCTGCCCTCACACCACAGTAACATAGAACAGGGGGCAACTTAGAGGTGCCAAAGGTGTCTATGTCTAATTCCACCTGAGCCCATAATTACCTAATTAATTTACTCTGACAGGATAGGTTAAACCCCCCTCTTACTGATCTTCGAGTACTGGCCACCACAAGGAGCGCCACCTTAAACCCTCACTGCCGGCGCTTTGCTTTATCTTTCGGGATGCACCACCTAATTCCATTTTAAGATTCTAAAGATAGTTTTAAAAAAAACTCTCCTTTTGTAATTGGTTGTATTTGCTGCACACACTGGAGGAGTATTTACTGGGCCACTGATAGAGATAGGAAGAACAAAGAAGGGCAAAGATAATAAAATGAATCTTCAGGCTAGGCAAAGACAATGAAGGCTGATGAGAAGGTAATGATAAAGAGAAAATAAAAATGAAATTTTAAGTCCATGTCTTCAACTGATGAGCATACAAAGCTTTGGCTACATGAAGAAACCCCTCTTTTTCCTATTTTACTTTAACCACAGGAACAGATGCCTGTATCTTACAGTTCTTTTAATCGTGTGAATGTTTCATTCTGAACGTCCAAAATCTACCTACATTAACCTCCAAAATATGTGGGCGGGGGATGGGGGGTTGGGCGAGTGAGGCGTCTCCACTTGGCATCTCACGTGTTTCCCTCATACAAATTGCTGGGTGGATAAGTGGGGGGAGGGGGACACGTCCCCCCCTAATATAATAGTACCGGCTTCCAGCATACAAGGCATCTCAAAATAAACTCAACAACAGAGACCAATTTGCTGGGGAGTTAGTTAGTGGGTCACAGGTAGACTTGTTCAGTTTGAGTCTGAGTGCCTGGTCGAGTGAGACTGGCCACTGGCACTGAGATCAGGGCTATGCTGGCTCTGATCGCCGGGTTCGCTCCTTAATACTTTCCGTTGAGGTGATAATTTAGACCTGATGTACTCCGAGGATACAAAAATTCCTTCTATCAACCCGTTTTTGTGTTCCGGTCAAATTTGTCCAATTTTCTCTCTAGAAAATGTCATTGGTTTGTCGTAAGGTTATATGACTTTGTTTACACAAGGCACTGGAATTAAAAAAATATATATTTGAGAATTTTTATTACATTTTGTGTGATTAGTCATTAGAAATTAATTAGTAAGACTATAAAATATATATAAACACACACAAACACACACACACAAACACACACATACACACAAACACACACCTTATGCCCCCCTTTCCCCCACAAGAACCAATTCAGTTTTACTCCATGGGAACCACACCTGTTGACTATTCATTCAAATAAAAATGCAAAATTCCTGAAGAAATTTTGAGATGGTCCTGCCGCCCAAAATCTCCATAGCATCCGCTTCCTTCACCTGAGCAACCATCTTGTATAGCTTTGCGACCACATAGGAACTCCCCAGACAGGAAGTCCTACACCCTAGCAACTACCTGGAAACTACATAGCAACAACCTCCTACACCATAGCAAGCACCTAGTAGCACTCTAGCAACCACTTGGTATACCATAGCAAAAAATCCAGAAACTCTTTAGAAACCACCTCCTACAACTAGAAGGTGCCTAGAAGGTACCAAATTCTACACCGCAGCAAGCACCTAGCAACATCCTAGCAACCACTTTGTATATCAGAATCAGAAACTCTATTGATCCCAAAGGAAATTGCTTTGACCCAGATGCCATAGCAATCACCTAAAAACTCCCTAGCAACCATTTCATCCACCATAGCAACTGCCTAGAAACTACTTAGCAACCATATTACATCCGATAGCAATCAAAAACTACTTAGCCACAAAAACTACTTAGCAACCCACTCCGACACCATAGCAACCACCTTTTATATCGTAGCAACCACAAAAAACTTTTTTTTTCTTTACTAAATAAATAAAGCTTTTAAAGCTCTGTTACTGCCTACTTTTAAAGAAAACATTGTCCATTGTGATGGCCACATCTGTGGCCACCACATAATATGTCAGTAAACTCTGCACCTACACATCCATGGTAAAAATTGAAATGAGGTACTCTGTGATAAACAGTACAAAATGTTTCATCTTAGTATGTGTTACAGCAAAATAATCTTTCTATAATATTTTTTTCTTAAAAAATTAGTTGTATGACCTTCTGTGAACAAGGCCTACAACCATAAATAAGAAATGGAAGTTCAAAAGACAACGTTTATACATATATAAATGATTTATGATCAACTAACATGTTCCCGGTAAAAATTGACGGTTAAACGTAAACTTTCCACTTTTCATTGTCTTTTCTCATTGTTTACTGGTTAATATACGTAGATATGTAGATTTTGGAGATGCATAATGAAATATTCCCACTATGAAAATGATATCAAATAATCTTAACCAGTTTACAAGATATCAAATAAAAACTTTGTTGTTTGTGCTTGCTTACATCTGAAATAAATGGTTTTAAAGTAATGGTTTTAGTGACTGAACAAGTGGTTTTGAAAGGAACATTTAAACCTTAGGGAGGTGACAGAGAAATCATTAGAATGGTTGCGCACAAAAAGAGCCATTTCCTGAGCTGCCTTCCCCTTGTCCTGACAGTTGCCGCAGTTGTCATGGATCTATTTATGAACGTCACCTTTACTAAAGAACCCACCTTTTTTTAAGGAGTGTAGGGGGCTATCCAAATGAAGAAAAAAAGCATGGGACAGAGGTGTGAGAGGCAAGCAGTGGTGAGCATGGAGGGGTGAAATGACTTTTCAGTCTGGATAAGGGTGTTGATGCTGGAGGCCCACGGCGGAGAAGAAGATTGATCGCTGGCACGTCTTCACTCCACGATTTCCCATCTCTCCAGAGCCTTAGTGCACAGGAGCCAGCACGGGCAAGATAAATCGACAGATGGTGGAGGAGAAAAGCTCAAGAATAGCGGAGTGGGGTGGAGAAAAAAGATAACAAAGTTGTTGAAGAGGAAAAAAGAGAGAGGGGGTAAGAGCGGTGAACGTTGAGGGAGAGGGAAAAGAAAGAAATCACTCTTGTGGGAACCTGCAGAACAAAGGAATATCTTTTTACCCGCATCGTATTCGTAGATACATGCATAGTCTAAGCAGCAATCGGGGCCTGGGCAGTGACATGTTCCACATCCTTCTGCTCCCTCAGCGATGGCAAGAAAAATCTTAAATTTGCAAAAGAGGATGGAATGAGAACTCAACATATGGAAGGCAATTGCAGAACTGCACTGTTCATCTGAAGAATTGAATGAATAAAGTCAATAGGTACAGTCTCCCGGGAGAAATTAGAGAACGTTCTTGGATGTGAATATTGATCATGTTTGCATATACAAGGGATTGTGCTGGTTACAATATCACATATTGGCATGAAGAACAGCCAATTGAGTATCTGTCAGGTGCCACACAGGATCACATTAACGCAGCCCACGAGCCTTATTGTTGCAAGCCTGGTGTGATTGGCTACTTTATCATGTGGTTTAATAGGACGAAGGGGCCACGAATGAGCTGTTTGGACGAAAGCCTGTTTAAAGAGCACTGGGTGAAAAACACTGAGACAGGAGTTTGGGCAGTATAGATTAAACACCTCAGTGATTAAACACCACAGCTGAATGAATGCTTTCAGTACAGTACAGGATTTTTAGCCATTTGGAGACAAAATGCAATACTGAAAAAAGCAGCTCAAAGATGTGTAATTACACTAAGGTCCCAGTTTGTTAACCTTGTCAAGCTTGTATACAATTCATCACTGTAGCTCCTCTGTTCCTCTACAGTTAATCATCAACCCTCTACCCTGTCCATCAGAGGGATGGGACCACTATAGGCAATGGTGCAAGTAAGATCTTATGGGTTTCAGAGCAAAAACATGAATGCCTTCCTCAATACGATGACTTTCAATTAATAAAAAAATATGACTCACTGTTGTCATGTCTCAAGGCAAACCACTCCACCTTGTCTAGTCTTATCTTATCTTATCTTATCTTATCTCATCTTATCTTAAGCAAGCGTATAGAGTATGAAAAACAGAAACATCCGAAGAAGTTTATTACCCAGAGCAGGTGTTTTAGTTCCAGACTCGTCAGGAAGGTACATCTACAGGACCAGAATGGATGATTGCTCTATATGTTATTTACACAAAGGACTGAAGGTGTCATCTGTACATGCAGACAAATCTCATCAGAACCTTTTTATCTTGAAGCCTAAAGAAGAAACATTAACATTAATCTCACCTTTTTTGGCTATAATTTGAGTCATACTATTTGTTAGATCACATCAAAATGCAGGTCATGTGTGTGAGTGAGTCTATGATAGTGGGGATAAGATGGATAAGATTTTAAATTTTTTGGGGGGGGAGGGGGGGGGGGGGGTTGTTGCACTCTCCACGCCACCCCCTGCAGGTTCTCATGCTGTAAACGAGGACCTGTGGGGCAACGCACTGCAGCACATTCCATTTCCTATCAAATCTGAAAAGCTTTATTGTTCTCTCCTGATGTTCGCTGCTTTCCACGTCTGATGGCGAGCGCAGCAAGTAGATTTGAATTACAGCTCTTTTGTACTGCTGGAAATTATTCACTTTTGACAGTGGGCCATAATTGAAATATCCCATTCATCTGAGCAACCACGCAGATCGCTAGTGGAGCGAGAGAAGGCATGTTGATTCGATCCTCGTTTTGGCTGGATCTCCTGGCTGAGAGGCCCAATAAGGCAAAGACAAAGGCAGCTTCTGGTGGAGGCAGTTTTAGAAATGAACTTGGCTGTGTCTTGCAGAGTAGGAAAGTATTACTCTCAGCTAGTTCATGTTTTAAAAACACACTGATGGTGAATAGCAGTAAAAAAATTAGTAGTTCTATCTTTTTACAATAAACACTAGTAGCCATTGTAAAGCCTGGATTTCTGTCTACACTTTTCATATGAATTGTTTTCATTTGGATGTATGAAAAAATTTTCATATGTTAGAAACCAGATAATTAGGTCTGTTGAGATAAGTGGACCAAGTTTGAGGAAAGTGTGTATTGTGCAGTTGCTCAGTGCTAATTGGCTTTCACGACTTATAGCTCCAATGCAAAACGAGGCCTACTCTACATGTCGTGGCTGACTGACTATATTTAAGAAAAGGGGAAAGTCTGAGGTAGTCACACACTGTTAATGTGAGAGCTTTCTGTTTTTATTTATCTTTGAATGTCCTTGGCATTTTAAAATGTCAAGGATAGTAATTCTTCTTTTATGACTCAAGTTATTGCTGCATTATGTTTCTGTGATAAGTGAATTTGACCAACAGTCTTCACCACAGATTCACACACTATTTGGTATGCTTGGTCTCACAAGATAAGTGATCAAATAGACAAAAATGACATCAGTACAACAGTCCACATAATCACAAAATGTAATGAGAGCATTTATATATAACTATAACAGTTCTAAGTACATTCATTTACAGTTCCATTAAGTCAGGCCAGAAAATTAGTGAGTGTGGGAATACTTCATATTTAGCACAACCTCTGCATTCTGGAATTGAAATGGTAGCGAAAGTCGCCATCATCTCACCAAATGGACCTGTCTCCAAAAGAGAGAAGATGTAGCAGCAATGTCCTGTCTGATAAGTTAGCTTTCGCATCCTCCTTGCACCCATCCCAGCGTAATAAGAGTTGACACCTATTTGTGACATATGACTGTATTGCTGATTGCTTTAGGCATGATAGCATCTCCTATCCTCTTTCTGACTAAGCTGGCCATGGCTAGAAGGAAAATGTGTGTGCGTATGGGTGTGTGGTGGTACACGTGCATGTGTGTCTGTGTCTGTGTGTGTGTGTGTGTGTTTGAAGGGAGGCTCCAGTGTTCCAGTGAAGCGTCTCCCCAACAACTCTTATTATTTATGTTTGAAAAATGGGTTTTCTGCTTATTTACTAAGTACAAGGAAATTATAATCCAGTTTACACCCTAGAGAGATTAAACAGAAAAATGCTGAGGTACTCCTTAAGGGAGAGCTAAGGAGGTCTATGGATGATATGCAGCTCAAATAAGCATACTTGGCCATTGCATTGTTGCCTATGGTGTTGCTTTGAGAGCTAAGAATGATGTCATTTAAATATCACAATGAGCCACAGGGAAGTCTGGACCACTTTCAGCCATGCATAACACATTAAGATCTGTGTAGCACGCTAGCATGCACTCCTTTTAGACATGCGCACCTCAGAGCTTATCTATTATCTCCTCTCTACTGCTGTATATGGGTTATTAGAGCTCTAATGACGATGATGAGGTCCACTGAATCATAGCGAGGCAGAGAGAGGCGTAAACAGCAGCGTGCATGAAATCCATTAGCATACTGTGCTCCATAGCATGCAAAGCAATGGGAGGTAATTGGACATTATAAACACAGTAATGCCATTCAAGTAACCCTAAGGGGTTTAGCCTTAATGGCTGATTTTTGCTCGCAATGAACACACACACCTACGCATGCATAGACACCTCCATATACATATATGAAAGTGAAGTGAAAGTAACCATTCTGTCATATGTGAACACACCACACCACATCAGAGGTGCTTAGCAGTCTTGGGAGTCGGCTTCCTGACCACTGCATACTCGGCACACTTTACTGTTAAGGCTGGTCAGTATACAGACATGTGCACACTAGGGCATTAACGAGTCCAGATTTTTTTCCATCAGCAAAGGGGAAGTCAAGTCAACTAGTCATTTGATGGCATCATCACACATGCAGCAGAGGAACACAACTTTTATTAAAGTCCTCTGTAACACTAACAGTCAACATGACAATTAAAATAAAGAAAACAAAGACTGATACCTTGAATTTTCTGGTAAATGTAAGTGTACAACAGAAAGAGGCAACAGTTTAAGCCGTGGCGCCACTCAGTGTCCTCTGGACTGGAGACTCCCTGCAGTGCTAGCGTTAGCCATGTTAGCTAGCGAATGCCATTTCAGATGCCATGCAGAACAGTTACTGTACTTTAATACCGACTTGCAGGTTGTGCAGGTCACTGATGTGATGCGTGTCTGTCTCTTGTCTTTTTGTGGTCTTGTGTTTAGATTCCCGTCGCGCCAACGTTACTGCCCTTTTTATGAAGGGACTATAACAATTGTTTAAAACAAGGAACGAGTGTCAGCGTAGGCCAATCAGAAGCAGAGACTGCATAAAAAAAATTATTTTTATGCCGTGATTGGTGTATTAATATTACTGGTCCAGCTTTGATGGAGCATTACTCAGACCAGTTACTGAGAAGTTATAAGTTACATATACAGGAATTTAGCGAATAGCTAGAGGTTTCCTGTGATATACGGAAGTAGTTGAGTAACCTCACTCAGGAATATAAAAGTCTGAAAAACACTCTCAGATCAGTGGAGAGACACAGACAGAGAAGCGCTACGCTGTGCTTGGTCAGAAAAATATGTTTTTTTATGTGCTGAAACAAAGCAAAATGCACACAAAAGAACAAAATCATTATATTTAAGGACATCTGAAGACTTTTGATTGAGATATTTGTCCAGCAAATAAGAATTTCCAGGGGAAATTGGAGAGACGCTCTGAGAGACGGACAGTTTTTCTTCAAAAGTAAGTGATTGGGAATTTATGACACTGCGCTAGAAGTGACTATAAGCTGGCTCGGTTGTGATAAAATTGCTTTGGAGCTGTTTTGGAGTTGTTTTAATTTGTTTTGAGCAAGTTTTGTCAAGTATTTGTTTAAACCAGTCAACCGAGTGTCGGAGCCGACAATGCAAGTCGGTTAATCAGAGCCTTTTGTACAGAATGAATGGTAGAGAGGCTGTGTTGAAGCGGCTATTTATTTATAATTCTGTGGTAAAAATAAGCATTTCTGCTTGTACTAAATGGTACTAAAAGCCATATAAAACATTCAGTACATTCTGAGGCCCAGCATTCACACATCTGACCTGTATCATCAGATGATGGACCCTAAACAATTTACTTTACATTCCGTGTAAAATTTTATATCTTGCATTTTTATTATATTTTGTACTTTAACACTATATTAATGTGCAGGGCACCTTCATGCCTGTAGAAATGTACTGTGACCATACAAATTAAATCAAGAAAAAAACATTGAAAAGGTTTTTATCAAGGGCATATATATTCTGCATTCCTGTTGCATTTAAGGTGCAGAAACAAAAACAGTCAATATAAATAAAACCTATATAGCAGGAAAAGTACAGTTATAAAGAACTGTTGCATTTCTATTCTGGTTACTTTTCCTATACTTTAACAATACAAAATTAAGTGTTGATAACATATTGATACATATATGATACATATTTCATAATAAAACACAAACAAAGCATAGTCACACTGCCATATTTCTTCAGGAGGGCACATCTCTGGTCCTTGTGGGCTGTTGTCTAGAGTATGGAGTTCCTCTACTCATACACACCTGCTGAACCTGGTAAAACTGGTAATTAACAGGTGAGTTGAACCAGATGCGTCATAGTAGGGAAATCACCAAACTCTGCAGCACAACGGACCTACAGGACCAGAGTTCTCCACCTCTGCTTCACGTTGTTAGTTTTGTTGAATGGATTTTTAATTTTAGAGTCATTATTGCTGGCAAATTTAAAAATTATGAGATTAATACAGCACACATCCATGCCCTGATCCTAGTAAATAGATGGCATTTGATGAATGGCTAAAGCCCAGTGACAAGGTAGTGTTAATCCTGACAAACCTCTTCTCGTGTGGAGGGGAAACTGTAAAAAGTAACTCGCCGCAGGTCAGTGCTGATCTTTTTTCAGTTAATGGCTCCAGTATTAATCTAGTAGCAAAGTGAACTAAACGGAAGCTGTAATTATGGCCGGAGATACATTTTTTCAAGATGAAAACAGACATTTATCATGGGAAAAGTCCACTAAAAATGAATCCTCAACTTTTCAAAGGCGAATGATTGAATGGTCCGCCGCTTGGATAAGGATAAAGTGTCAAATTTATCTCCTGCTCATTTCCAATTCATCTTGATCACATCACTTCCGTATCAGAGGGAATATTCCACTAATCAGATTTATGATTTATCCCATTTAAATTCATTCAGCCTCTCAGATGGAGCTTGCACATTGTGGGGGAGAGAGAATATTCAAGTAAAAGGAGCCTCAGAGCAATTTATAACCCAAAGAGGGAGAGAGAGAGAGAGACAGAGAGAGAGAGAGAGAGAGAGAAACACCTGGGGAGAATGACCTCTATTTAAATGAATAAAGATGAGCTCCGTATATATCCCACTATTGTCCCTCCACTAATGATCATCAATTATTAAGAGGCTGCGTTTGTGCTGGAATAATATGGTCATTTTATTAGACCAGCCTCATATTTGGGGCACCTGTGTAATATTACAGCAGAGTAAAAGACCCAGGCGTATATTTTATCTGATTATGTGCGATTTAAGGTGTCCGAGGTTAACTCTGCCTGCAGGTGGTTTATCACAGATAACTGAACACTACTACCATCCAGAAGCTTCAACCATTACTGGTACTCTGACTTACATTGATTTGTACATGATGGAAATTCTTTGCAATCATCCACAGACAGAGGATCATTATTGCATGAAAATGTTGTGCTCTGTAGTTTTCATACAACAGTACAGGACTGCTCATAATCAGACGCATTTTTTATTGATGTGACATGAATAGTTCAGTTATTTATTGCACAGCTCCATGTGTACAAACCATAATCCTTTTCATGTCGTCCATTTTCCAGCAAAGGACAAGTTAATATCGTCATTTGGATTGACTGAAAAAAATCTGCCTATTCAGTCACTTACTACAACTGACCCCTGCTGTGGTCAATACACATTTGCCACTAGAAAAATGATAGACTGTACTTGAAATAGTCAGGAAACTTTGAATTACGTGCTACAATTGTTATGCATCAAGCTAAATGTTTTGTTGTTTTGTTGTTTTGTAGGATTTCACTGCATTGCTAGTAACTGCTTAAACTACTGTCCTGATTTATTGTATGATCTGTCTAATTTAAGGTAAAACAAACTGTTAAATTTTTAACCAGCAGATCCAAAATTTCTATTATGCCTATAAACTCTTAATATGTTATAAGACACTTTGATTTAAGGCCAGCTTCTAAATAATAAACCATTAGTAAGCAATGAATAATGGTTTCAAAATGCGCAAAATGCGCAACTGCGCAACATTACAGCTCTCTAGCAAAAGTTCATATCGCTCCCAAAACTGTTTACACATGCCTTAAAACTAGATTCCTTTCCCATATATAGAGTCAGAACCATCAAAATTATAAAGATCTTTCTCAACTGCTTTGGCTCATTTGTATTCACTTAGTGCTTTTGCCCAAATAACCTGGAAGGTTCAACACAACACCATGGATCCCCTGCAAAAGCTCATATCTCTCCTAAAACAGTTCATCCATGTGTCAAAACTAAATTCCTTTCTCATATAAATTGTCAGTGCCCCCAAAATGCATTTGGCATTGTGTAAGCACTGCAAGTCAAAATGCTTAGATGTTTTGTCACTATGGCAGAGATCTAGCTAACAGAATACTATTATATATAAAAATGCAAAAAAAAAAGGATTTTACAGTAAGAGCAGCCTCCAAAGTTTGACATCACACACACTGCACTCATACTGCCAAGGAAACTGTAACCATTTTTAATTCACACACAAACTTCCATACAGTAGGACATACAGGAGGACATAAAAAGAAACTTCTGTACACGTACAAAATATAAACACAGACAAAAAACAAGAAAAATTATATCCAGCCAACAGTTCTAAAAATAAAGTTTCACAACTACATTAACACTTTCACTAGTCACTGTCATCCCCCTCCCTCTCCTGGCCACCATCCTCATCCTCCTGACCACCACCCTCATCCTCCTGGCCACCATCCTCCCTCTCCTGACCACCACCCTCATCCTCCTGTCTACCATCCTCATCCTCCTGACCACCATCCTCATCCTCCTGTCTACCATCCTCATCCTCCTGG
>JBBJLR010000133.1:23668790-23687855 GCA_037577145.1 Brachypetersius gabonensis | reverse complement strand
CAGTGCAAACATCTGAGGAGGTGAGTGTGATGGGTGAGTGGTCGGTTGAGGGGGAGATCCTGACAGCGGGTTGCTTGTTGTCTCTTTCAAAGCGAGCATAAAAGTCATTAAGCTCATTCAAAAAGAAGACATTTGTGGTTGTGGGGGTGGAGTTGCTAGGTTCATAGTCTGTAATGGCCTGAATGCCCTGCCACATGCGTCGAGGGTCAGCATTGGAAAAGTGCTCCTCTAGCTTTAATTTGTAGCAGTGCTTGTCCTTTTTGATGCCCCTCTTCAGATTTGCCCTGGAAATGCTGTAGGCCTGTGCATCATCAGATCTGAAGGCAGTGTTGCGTGCCTTCAGGAGACGCACCTCCTTGTTCATCCAAGGCTTCTGATTTGGGTCTGTGGTGATCTGTTTCTGAGTAGTAACAGTGCCTGTGGTGATGTTAATGTATTCCAGAATAGAGGAGGTATAACTGTCAATGTCCGTGTGAGAGCCACAGGTGGCCTGTGAAGCAAACATACTCCAGTCTGTGTGTTGGAACCTGTCCTGGAGTGTGACGTAAGCCCCCGCTGGCCACACTTTGATGGTCCTCACTGATGGCTTCACACGGTTGATGAGGGGGGAGTACTTGGGGGTGAGAAACAAAGAAAGGTGATCTGATTGTCCCAAGTGGGGGAGAGGAGTCACAGCATAGGCTTTAGCCATGTTTGTGTATACATGGTCCAAGGTTTTGTTTCCTCTGGTGTGACAGAGAATGTTTTGATGAAATTTAAGGAACACTGTCTTTAAGTTGGAGTGATTAAAATCCCTCGCAACACTATATGCAGCCTCTGGGTGATCGCTCTGTTGTTTACTGATGGCTGCATGAAGTTCGTTCATAGCAAGCTTGGCATCAGCATCGGGAGGAATATAAGCAGCAGTTATAATGGTAAATGTAAACTCCCGCGGCAGATAAAACGGTCTGCACTTAACCATGAGAAACTCTAGGTTAGCTGATCAGTGTCTCCCAACGATAGCAGAGTTCGTGCACCAAGCTTTGTTAACATAAATGCACAATCTCCCGCCTCTGGTCTTACCGGAGTCAACCGCCGATCTGTCTGCCCGGAGAATGTGGTGCTCAGCTATACCATTGTTTAGCCATATTTAGGTGAAAATCATGACATTGCAGTTCCAGAGTTTCTTACTGTGATTGATTCGGAGTCAAATCTTGTCCATTTTGTTCACCAGTGACCGTACATTGGCAAAAAAAATGCCCAACAGAATGGGCAAAGAGAGCTGGTGTAGTGTTAGCTTTAGCTTAGCTCTTAGCCCTCCACGCTTCTCCCATCTTTGTTTACAGTCTCGACACTGCCTTCGAGCACTTCCGCCCAGTCGGGTAGGGTGCGCAGCCTCGGGTGTTCTGCCGATCTCAGGGACGTGTCGAAGATTGCTGATTAAACTGTCAAAATTGCAAGAACCAATATCCAAAAGCTTTTGTCGGGTGTACGATTTTAAAGCACTACTTGCCCTGAAATGAGCAAGAAAAACATCGCAAAACTGCAGAAACTGGAGAGACGTGGGCCTTGCGATGTGTACCGTCTTAGTCTATAAGATAGATGGATAGATGGATAGACAGACAGATAGACAGACAAACAGATGGATGGATCGATAGATAGATAGATAGATAGATAGATAGATAGATAGATAGATAGATAGATAGATAGATAGATAGAATAGACAAATGGGTGGATGGATGAACGGATGAAGAGAGACAGATGGACAGACAGGCAGATAGATAGATAGATCTGTGTCCTGGCTGCTTTAAGATGGACAGTGTGTGAAATGCTGAATATATCAGTGCAGGAGTGCAGCTGCACAGATGTAAACCAAAGGCCCCCTCAGTTGCACTCTTTCTCTGTGAATCTGAGAGAAAGACCTGGCATGCAGTCAGACGGATTACAGGGAAAATAGCTTCCATCAAAAAATGATTACCACAGCCCTTATCAAGCGTGCAAGCAATAAAGACGCCAGAATGAGGGTGTAATTGTGAATAGGGAAGGCCCAGGCTTCTAAAACTGCACCATAAAATAAAGACTGTTCAGAATGTGACGCTGGCTTTCAAAGGCTCTCCTGGCAAAAATGAAAATGACATAGGAACACGGCTAGCTCTCATTAAATGTAGATTTGTTTTTGAACTTGTTAATCTCATGATTCTGATTCCTCTCCTCTGTCAAGACTTAAGACCTCGAAATGTCAAGGTGGGGGAACGGAGAGTGACAAAATCATAATATGCAAAATAAAAAATCCTGCACGGATTAGATGATGGATGCGCTTGTGCAGATAATAAAATTATAATATGAATCCTGGAGAAAACAATACGTGAGGAAAATTCTAGATTGAATCCTTATGTGCTGTGTGGTGTTTAATTAGTTGTCATTTCAGCTGTCAATTAGTTTTAATGCAGAATAGAGCAAATGCCAATGTGCCTCTTAATGATTGTTAAATGGATGTACGTTTGGATGGTGTTGTTTGTCAGGTTTAAGTCTAGATTCTACCAATGTACAATACTGCAAATAAGACCACAAGTCACTACGAAAGCAAACGCCTTCATTTTACCCCTTAAAATGACCTTAATTTTGACCTTGTGCACAGATTAAGGCTGATTAAGGGGGAAACCTACAGAATTTTCCCTGTACTATTTTACATGTGCCCCTTAAATAATAGAACCTTCTGAATTAGCACCTTAAATTTAAGACTAAGGGGTTTCACACTCATGCCTTAAATCTGATTTTACGGTAAAATTAAGGGTCGGTTTCGGAAATTAACAAGCATTAAATTCAAATGAAGGGGTTTGATGTATTTTCAAATTAAGGCAGGGTTAAGAGCATTTTAAGTACATTGTGTTTCGTAGTGAGTAGGTAGGTAGTCGTAAACCAAGGTTCATGACTCCAGTTCTGGTTCAAGGGTTTCAAAACAGGGTTCTATCAAAATCAAATATTCAACATGGCTGTATACATTATGTAGCTTCATCTTAAAATGTGTTATACAGTAAAAGTAAGGACAGAGAATATGGATACGGCTGGATTTCTCTGTGTCAAATATCACTCAAGAACCGCAGCTGACAGTGGAACTGACATATGCAGCTCATCTTGTCTACCTGACAGTTTGCACTGGGTCAGGAAAGTTCACCTGTCCAATTAATTACACTTTATATACTTCATACAAGTTTTTACAAAACCTAGTATTTCTGAAATGGCACCTTTATGAGACATTCTTAACTTCAGTGCTATTTAATGGAAGGAAATTTTATTTCTGTTTCATTTCTGTCAAAAAATGTTCATACAGTGTCGCATACAGTTGACTTTCTCAAATGATATAAAAAAGGGGGGAAAAAAACACAAAGTTACAGTGAAAGTTTTTTGAGAAAAGTTTGGGATTAGTGTTGCAACTGAATTTGGTTGCAGAAACATATACAATGATTGAAAGACACTTGTGATGCAACTTTACAGATTACTAACAATTAGGTAGTAGGTATAAATAAAAAGTAAGGAATTATATGAAATGTCTGTGATAAACTTGCAAGTAGTCCAAGGTGATTCTTTTGCCTCCAATCACCGGGATAGTTTCCAGTTCCCCACAACCATGGTTAAGTATAAGTGGCTCAGATCATGGATGAATAGGTGGATGGATGGATCAATCGATCGATTATATTTGAATAGTTTTGTAGAAGGTTCTTAAAAATCAATCAGTTAATATAGAATTCTTCATGTAATGGAATATTAAAACAATGGAAAACAGAAAGGGAGATGAAGAAACCATGTACATAATTACCTCATCATCTAATAACTTCTTGTTCAGAGAAAATTTTAAATATTCAATTAAACATCAGCAATATCTTTTAGTGAATTGTTTTTTTTTATTTAAAAGCACATAGTAAAATTAGTATTTTGTATAACATAACAAAAAATGTCGAAATGCTATGTAAGTGCTATGTTCATCCAAACTTTTGAATGTTAGTGTATTTCAGTTGTTTCCTGCCCAGAGTACCACCAAACCAAATTTCTCACTTCAAACAACACAAATGCCTCCCTTTATATGAACTGACAGAGAGAATTTGATGATATTCACTAATTTTGCAAAAACGAAATACGCAACAGTGTTCCTGAAAACATTTATGGGGATGTTTATATTATAACCATGATAAAGAAAGCTGTCATTTGTCGGACAGTCAGTCACTGTGCCACTACTATGATCAGCCATAACATTTAAATCACCTATTTAATATTGTGTAGGTCATTCTTGTGCTGCTGAAACAGCTCAGATTCTTCACAGGATCTTCAAAAAATTCTTCCCACAACAAGGTGATTTTTGATACCATGCTCACAGCAGATCCTTTAAGTAGAGTTGTGAGGTGGGACCTCAATGGCCTGGACTAATTTGTCCAGATGTTTGAGTGGATTAGTCAAAATTCATCAGAAATCCCTGAATAGTTTTAAAGTGTGGCCTTATCCTGCTGAAAGAGGCCACTGCCATTAGAGAACACTGTTCCAGCACTCAGGCTTTCCCAGCAGAATCTTGGCCAGAGCATCACACTGTCTCTGATAGCCTGACTCCTTCTCATAGTGCATCCTGGCGCATTTCCTCCCCAGGTAAGAGACAGACACACTCACCCGTACACACCATTCAACATTATTCTTTTCACCAGGCCACCTTCTTCTGTTTTTCCCTGATGCACACATTTCCATTGTAGACCCTTATATGGCACTTTGATTGGTCGGTGGCTACCTAACCCCAAATGCAGCAAGCTGTGATGCATTGTATGTTCTGGCACCTTTTTGTCATAGCTGCCATTAACTTTTTGGTTTGTGATACTGTACTCTTTTGTGAAATCGGACCACATGGGCTTACCACACACATTTACGAGCCTTGGGCAGTCACAACCCTGTGGTTGACCAGTCGTCCATCCTTGGACCTTATTTGGAAGGTAATCTACACTGCATACTGGGAGCAATGCACAAGACCTGCCGTTTTGGAAATGTTCTGACCCAGTCATCTAGAAATAACAATTTGGGCATTTTTTGCAAAATACTCCAGCTTCCAGCACATTGAGTTCAAAAACAGACCGTTCACTTGGTGCATACCATATCTGTAATTTATGGTGGATCTTAAATATGTACACATTTTACATTTGAGTAGTATAGCAAAGTGAAGGTAATGAGTCTTTAAATCAACGGGCCAAATGCACCTTGTACAAATAAAAATATTTGATAATAAATCCATGATCCTTATGCTAGACTGGCACTCATGAAATTAATTGAAAGTACTGGAGGAAACTTTCACGACACATGTCCAGCCCATATCCCAAATGACCTGAGGGTTTAGGTATGCATTTAAGATTGTAGAGGTCTGGGCTGAGGCTAGAGCCATTGGTCTGTGCAGACTGGAATGGAATGCTAAACATGGCATGGAAGATCAAAGTTTGTGTTCCCTTATGATTCAAAGAGTATGACCCATCTGTGCAGGCTTAATAAGGTTCTACATGGAAAGGAAGGGAAACTGGAGACAGCACCTCCCCCTGGGATGAACCTGCAGGTCTGTAATTACAACTGGCAACCCAGCACAAGAGAGAATGGCTTTTGAGGTGTCATATTGAAAGCTTTTTAAAATACTGTGCCCATGCTATCAAGAAAAACCTTCTTTCTGAATGGACAATGTACCATTGTTTCCAATTAGATAAAATACATACCTTATTCATATGGACATCATGAATACTCTATGCTGATCTTGCACTTAATAGAACTGGTCAGTTTTCATTGCTTTTATCAAGCAAATGCACATACTTTATTTCAAATCAGGTTTCAAAATTATTGCATTATGATGCATATGATGCCACCTCCTGAGACAGTATACTCTTTAAATAAAGTTCCCCATTGACCACAAGGACAAAAGGAGCTTTTCCAGTGCATTAATAATCACAGCAAAATCATTTCTCCTTCTTTTATCTTCACACAGTGCAGGAGCGTAATTTCATTTGTTCCCATTGATTTGATGTTCACTTCAAGAGTGAGGAGGTGTGCATTCAATAACCGGTATTGATTAGATTCAAATGACCTTGTGGACACAAAGACCTCGCTCCGGAAAAAACCTTGTAATTGCGACGGGGGTGAAGAAAGCTGCACAGGCCTGTGGAGGATTCATATGCTAATAGAAAATCAGGTGGACGGGGCACGCTGGGCTTTAAGGCCTGACCAAAGCAGTCTCAGAGCAGCACTGGACAGATGGACCCAAGCCTTTAATGAAAGTACACCTGGTGTGGCCGGTGTGGCTCTTTTCAGCAGGACATAATTAATCTTTGCACTCATATTCATAGTCTCTGTGCCCCCCCACCAAGCTGGACTGCTATCACCATAACAGCCCGCCTTATGACATCGCTGCAGCGCCCATGTTGGGAGGGAGAAGTCATTTATGAACACTTTGTGACCCTTAACCCTTGCGATGGTAGTATTCCCATTGACACCGGCACATTAACTGCAGCCAGGAGGGCCAGATCTCAGTGAATGGAGAATAGTTACGAACACACAGGGAAAGACGATAAATTAGCCAAGGGATACAAACTCGCAATGCACCACAATATGCCTGAAGTAGGTAATAAAGTAATGGGATAATTACACCCCCAGCCTGGGTCCGGAATTAATAACATCCAATTACCGTTGTGTTTGGTGTTTGATTGCTTTGCCATTTAAGGTACACCCTCACTATTTGCCAACTGTTCCTTTTTCAATTGCTAGCCTGAGCTAATAAAATATAAATGACACACCTTTCCGTACTTTATCAGGATTGAGGCACCACTACAGATTCACAGAGAGGTCCAGAAAAAAACTCAATAATATTACATTTCAGTATTGTCTTTAATAAAATAGGAAACCATGATACATTTTTTAGTTTCAAGGATGAAGTCTGCCTCCTGCTTACCACAAGTGCTTACACTGATTTTGGTGGACTTCAGAGTAAAATCTTTACTAACACATCGAAGTGTGCAGTTATTGCTGCAATATAAAGAACTGATGTAGGGCTCTCAAGTGACACAACTGTCCAAATATTGGCTCTATCATTTGAAGAACAGTGGCTGGACCCCAGCCATCCATGGTTGGCAGTCCATCTTCCGATGAAAGAACCGATGCACAAATGCTTGGAGACCCTCGGCACCCAGTATGTCCTTTTCTGCTTAGGAGCTCAAACATTCCACTGAATAAAGTTTAGAATTCCCAATTTAAATGTAACTTTACGTGTTCAAGTGAGCCTTGAATAGGAAATAATAAACAGTAAAACAGAGAATTATTTTGTTATCACTAGCAATAACTGTAAAGTCATGATTAAACAATGTCAGCTATAGCATATAAGTCCTCGAATGCCTGAAAGGTCAGAGGCTGAGAGATGGAGGGGTATTACTTTGCAATGATTAGCAATAAACTGTTGATGGATATGACACTGCTCTTTTCCCACAATGTAATATGGGACTGAGAACATCAGCACAAGTGTCATGGAGGATACATATTGCTTGTCAAGAGTCATTTCAATTGCGGTGTGACAAATCAGTCATAGCAGCTCAGAAATAAACGTGTATCTCGGGCCATGGAGGGAGATGCCTTGTACGGAGACAGCTCCTTGTCTTGTCACACTTTGCCGAGAGTGGCTTTGGGAGACAAGGCTATGAGGACTGAGGCTCAGAGATTACTCCCTCCTCCCCGCCACCACCTCCCAACAGCTCATAGAGCCCATCAGCTGTCACTCAAGCCTGGCACAGTGCAACATGGGTGACAAGCCGAGTTCCCAATTGCACAGCGGAGTCTCCCCGTTTCACATCTCATGCAGGCCAGACAGCGCAGCTTCTCGGGGCACCGGCTGGAGGTGTCAAATGGCCACCACTGTGATATCAACGGGAACTTCAGCACTTTCAGCATTTTGACAGTGACAGATCAGATAGGAGGGAGAGAGGAGTTTTCACAAGTGAGGGTAACCCAAAGCCTGATCCGCAGGAAACCTCCCAATCTTCATTAAGAGTCATTCTCACAGGTCAGTCTTGTCCAACAGCCATTAACCTGCCAGCCACACAGGCAGCCCCCGAAAAAGATGGTCTGTACAAAGAGGTCCAATTCCAAAGGACATTTTCTTCAGCCATTTCTTAACTCACAGTCACACTTACTCAAGTTAAAAAAATCCCTCCTTTCTAAGTGAAAATATGTTAATATATTATCTACAGGGAGCACACTTATATATGGCATTTTTCAGATTTTTCATAACTGTGTGCTGAGTTTAACCATGTGGAAACAGAACAAAACATTAAGTAGAAAATGTACAAAACTTTTTTGAGTTTACTTTATCCCCTAATATGTTAATTGATTGTTCATTCATTTTCTGCACCTGCTTAATCCTTACTAGGGTCACAGGCACCCGGATACTATACCAGGGTCAACAGGTGTGAGGCAGGGACCCTGGGTGGGGCAACAGTTCACCACAGGGCACACACACACCATTCGCTCACACACTCATACCTATGGTGAATTGAGAGTCCCCAGTTCACCTGATGAGCATGTCTTTGGACTGTGGGAGAAACCGGAGAGCCTGGAAGAAACCCACACCCCCCTCTATATGATCTCTATAGAGAATTTGGAAAAATTAGAAAATCAATGACTTGTCAGTTGACCAGTGGTGCTCAAACCTTTGGACAAGACTATACTTATGCTTTATCCACAAATGCTTCTTAGCAAATGTTGAAATGGTGAGTATTTTCAGAATTTGAAGAAAACTTTTATTGTTGTCAATGGCTAGTGTGATTGCAGAACCATGCCCGAGCATGCATCAGGATATGGGCCTGGGCATGGTTCAGTTGGAGTCAGGAATGGACTTCGATTGTCCCACTTAACAAACAAAGGCAAGCAGGACACCAAAGGGATCATTTTGGCCTACAGTTATGGTTTATGGCAGAGATGCAGTATTTGCTGAAATTTTGGGTGGACAAAAATGCCCAGAGAACTGGATACAGCACACAAGATATTTTAATCTCTGTGCTCATGGAACCCGAAAAACCACTAAATAATGTTTTGATGAGCTGAAAAATCTGTGGGTTCAGTATCTGAAGGAATGCACTCTGTAGATCTGGCATCTCACCAAATAGAAAGGATAATATAGTGAGTAATGTGATGACGCAGGCTTGCACAGACCTGGAACATTTAGCACAATGTGAGTGCAGGCCAGTGGGGGAGTGGATAAGAGGACACAATGGTGCTTAGGCACCAGGCAACTGGGCCTGGTGTGTGTACACCATTAGAGTTGCTGCATCAAAAATTATACTCAGTATATCTGAACAGTGTAACTTTTACATCTATAGGCCTACACAAGAAATCATATGTGAGTAACACTCTAAAAGAGAGTCTTTTGTACTACTACTTATTAGCCGGAGTGGGATTTTTACCAAAATTCTGTGAAGGTTGCAAGGAACGAACATATTTTTGGGCGGAACATGGATAGGTCAATGAGCTCAAATCTGAAAGGCAATGGAAGCCTTGTTGTACTTGCTGCATTGCACATCTTAATTAAAACCTGTAATCGCTTTATGCATGCGTGTTGAGACTTTTAATGGACTAAACGTGACACAAAATCTTTTCCAGAAAATCTCAGCATGCAAGAGCTTTGTTCAATTTTAAGGTGTCAGATCCTCTCAGAGCACATCTAGGACTATAAGTCAGTTGAAGGGCATCGCGCTCACGTGAGGGAATTTCGATGAGTTGTTTGTGAGGGTTATTTGTCCTCTCGCGCACAGAAAGCACTGAATAAATCCTTGGCTTCGGAAAAGCCTTCATACGTTCGAGCCACCAAAAGTATTAGATTAGATGCATCAGGTACAGCCATTTTGAGAAATCATTTCCCTGACGTTGCAAGGAAGCACTCTGAAGGTTAATGTCCTTCCAACCAAACACAATTACGCCGCCAGTCTGCAGGACGTGGCAGAGGGAAGGAGAGTGCTACCGGCCCACTGGGAAGACAAAGACATTGAGCTAATGACCCTGCCTCATCGGGAGGACATGCGGACAGTGGTCAGCAGTGTGAGCATGCTCAATAGGCCTCCTGTGGCTGCTCTAAGTCAGGAAGAACATGCTAATGCAGAAAAAGGACATCCTAGCATGAGCCCATTAAGTTTTTTTTTTCTTTAGATTTGCCATTTTGTCATTAATTTATACAATCAATTCAAGCATTAAAATGTATCAATAAAATATTGTTACATCATTCACACTCACATATTCTCCTTTTCTTTCATGCACACAAACTCTCTCACTCTCATTTGATTGCTTGCTCTTATACTGGCAGCCTCTCTTTCTTGTTATATTAGCTGCACTTGCAAAGACACCAGAGTTTGAGGAGTGGCTGAAGATCTTTGCCCCAAAGTCAAATCATGGATGCTGGGATCTCTAGCCTTACTTGTTAAGTTTGCCTGATGCATGTCAAGCATTATCTAGAAGCAGTAGCATCCAGAGAAACGTTTAGCATAGGGGAGCTAACAGTTGGATAGTGGAGTGGACGTTGTTCTCTGCCACAATATACTGACAATAAAGACTGCCAGGGTATTAAAGGCGTGTCTATCTGTTTATTCCAGAAGGACAGTAAGTGCTTAGTAATATTGTAAAGCTCTGTATAACCACAACCATAACAATCCATCTCTTTCTGCGTTTTTCACATTTAGCAGTACCAGTCAGGGCAGACTGGGTCAGGGCCCGAGGCTGTGGGAACAGCTTGGGCACAGGCTTTAGTGTTTTACCTGTGAAGACGTTTCATTCAACAAAGAAACACTGTTGTTTACTGTGATTTGCTCTTTTTTCAGCTGCCACACACTGTGGGCCTAATGACACTGTCACAGTGCATTTCCTCTCCTAGTTGCATTTGTTAACAGAGAGACAACAGCCGATGAGTCATGACAGAAAATGCTGAGCAGAAGGAGAATACTGCCATCCCAAGCAAACAAAAATCAACATTTGCAGGCCAGATATTGGAGTGAATACATTTGAGTGAATAAAAGATTTCCCTCAGCTAGTTGGAATCTCAACAAAGAACATAGCAATTTGTAAAATTAACAACATGACACTTAATCAACAAACTCATAAACGCACAATCGCTAATAAGAGGGTTAGCTTCAAAGAGATGTAAGCTTCATAATGACTCTCAATGATGCATGCACATTATTTGTAAACAGAACCACATTCATATAGTCACAGATACTGTTGTCATTGTAAAAAAAACAAATTCTAGCTTTCAATGTGATGAGATTTCATTCTGTTTAACTGTCAATCACTTCTATTAGTCTTGTTGCAATGAAATGTTCGCTATCTTGCAACATGGAGGGCTGAGACTCGGGGATCAAACCCCAAGCAGCCGTACATAAATTAGGCAAATTCATGATTTGAAAAACAAGAGGAACATTTGGTTTAGACATTGTAAAAAAAAAAAAAGCCAAATTCAGAGGGCATTTATGCAAGGGTTAATGAGTCTAGATATAATCTGTAGGTGTGTGTGGTTATGAAAGGTCAGAGCCAGGGAAGGATTAGAGCTGAAAAGAGCCAGTCCCAGAGTACATATTGATTTTCATGTTGAGGGAGGAAAACCATGACAAATCTTAAAAAATGTTGCAATTAACAGAAATGTCTTGTACATTGAACTATTTCCCTTTGAAAGCATTTAAATGCTTACAATGTTTCTTCCGTGCTGTAGAGTTATTAAAGTACTAGTCTCTTTTAATACAAAAATATGTTTTTAAAATATTTAGACATAAAGCAAACATTGTATAATGTTAGGTCTTTTAAAGGAGTACATGTACAACAGTATAAAAAATGAACAAAAGTTAATATTCAAGATTTAACAGCATACATGTGTACTATGGATGCCACATAATGATTTAAAAAGTCTAAATACATATTAGACAAAATAAAAAAAATAATAATTTGCCTTTTATTGTGTCTGACAGTGTTGACAATAACTGAAAAGCTTTTTTTTAAAAACGATATTTCTTTATAAAAAAAAAAGATGAGGATGTTGCCAAGACCTTGGACTAAAACGATATACCTTCAGATTTTGTCATTTCAGTATTTTTTTATTTTCAAAATTAAAACCTATTTCAGTGAATAATGTAATAATTACTCTGAATTGAATTGGCAGTTATATACAGTTAATATACTCTCAATGATATTAACACTAAGTACTGCTGTACACACCAAGCAGTTTTCAAGTTTTGTGCTTTTATTTCCAGTAAGTCAAGTCTTTGCTAAACATTATTTATCTTAGTAATTTCTGCATACTTACTCGTGAAATATTGGCTAAATACCTTTTCTTTTCTGAACTGGTCCTTGTCTTGGAAATATGGCCTGGGAAAAAACCTTTGACTAGTACATTTATCTTACATATCGGGGAAGTTCTTCATTCTCTTTTTGAAATTTTCTTTCTTTAGAGGTTGGTTCTTCTTTGGAATCACTCCAAAGAACCCTTTTTATTTACTGAAAAATAAAGTGCTACCAGGTTTGTCTTATGACAACAGTATTCAAATGGGAATTTCCAGTATGGATAGTTTGTTTATAGAGTGTACTAAAGTCCTCTCTACAAAAATAGCCAACAGCAATGAAAAGACAACATTGACTGTTTCGCTGCTTATCTTAGCAGGGCAAAGTTCCCATTGATTGCCCCTACGATTGTATGTCCATCAGGCTGCCTGACCATGCTGACATCCCTGATCACCCAACAGGACGTTTCCCTACAGCTCCAACACCTCCACCTCCAGGCCCTATCGATCCAACCCGCTGTGCCTCAAGCTCACAGATCACTCACCATGATGCCTTTTATGTTACAAAAATTAATTGAATGAGGGGAGCCCTATACGAGTTGGGAAGGAAGCGGGCTACAGCCATGCCGGCAGGATCCAAGCTGTGATAAAACCAGCGCAGGCCTGAATCTCACCAGGCCCTAAGGCAGGGAGATTATAGAGAGAGAGACATATCCCACTGCTGACACCGCTAGCCCCCAGAAGCACTGGCCAGGACCGCTAATCCTCATAAACTAGCTATGCCGAGCCAGCAGATAAACACGAGGGGTCCACATCCTGCCTGTATCTGCTTGCGACCTGCATTGCGCCACTCTCACACATGCAGGCAGGGGGGAATAATTGCATCCATGAGGATGCATAAATTAGCAACAGCCAGCACAAATCCACAGACTTTGATGTTGGATCAAGCCTCTTCAAGTTCCGAGTTTGAGACGAAGCCCCAGATGTGTTAGATTGATGAGTGATGCCGGGATAAACTGTGATTTCCATTCTATGATTGTCAAAAAGCATCTGATTCCAGGGACTACACTAGCTGGAAGGAATTTATTACACTAATAACAAGCACTTTGCATGACAGGCTCAGGCCATGTAGGCATGTTGGCGGTTTAGAAAATATCATCTTTCACATTGGATGGATTTACAACATGCTGGAAAGGTTTAGAAACAGCACATTAAAATTAACTTCTCAAACACAGCCATGCTTGTAGAAAAAATAAGAAAAAGTAACCGGGGGGAAATAAAAGTTTCAGTGAATAGAGAAAGAGTCAAAGAAGTGCATTAATTATAAATTCCACAAGACTTTCATGTGGAAAAAAAAACCAACCGATACTTACGGCAGTCGCATATGTGCACAGGTAGCATGAGGAAAGTTTTTAACTTTCGCTGCTGAATATTACAAATACTTTGATGTCTATTTAATTCTCTTCCCATCTGCCCCTTTTTTTCTACAGAATCGTTCATACATAGACAATTCTCACAGTCTGAGGATTCCATTTGCTTTGGGATAGTGATTTTTTTTCTTTTTGTCCTCTCCATTTTGGTCAATTGGTCTTAAGATAAAAAGAGCTTAAAAAGATTATCCCCCAGGCTTGCATGCCATTATCATTAATCAGTGGATATTGACTGCTCCGTCCTTTTACATTTCAAGTTCTGACCTTGGTTAATTCACATATCCTGCCCAGAAAGAACACACACACACACACACAACTTGAGAAAGCCTCAGTGCTGCTTTGCACGGTGCCAACCTTGCAACTGAAATCGATTCACAAAAAAGGCTGCCCTTTCTACACCTCATGACTAGCAGATAAACTCACTGAATACAAATAAAGGGCAGCTATGGTTGCGAAATGAGTGATAAGGTTTGCAAATGTAATCGATCGTGTTTGGGATTTGTCTACATTCTTTTGTTTTGTAGGTGGTTAGAAAGACTGGACATGGACAGCCAGGGAGGTCAGAAGTCATCGCCTCGCTTGATGTAGAAAATCTGCCTTTCCGGACTTCTGATCATGGCTTTCAACAACTGACCACCCAGAGCTTTGACACTACAGCGCGCCTTATGCAACTCAAGTTTAGGATTTATCACCATTTCTTCTGCCAGCTTGTATCTTACATATTGCAGATGCTTTGAGCTCAAACTGTACATTCA
This sequence comes from Brachypetersius gabonensis, assembly GCA_037577145.1. Taxonomy (NCBI): domain Eukaryota; kingdom Metazoa; phylum Chordata; class Actinopteri; order Characiformes; family Alestidae; genus Brachypetersius; species Brachypetersius gabonensis. The sequence continues at coordinate 23,673,383 of JBBJLR010000133.1, read as the reverse complement.
CTCGATAGTGAGGCTCCTGGTCATTGTTGAGAATGAGACCAGATCGGTTGATCTCAATAATGCGTTGCTTTGGATTTATTTAATTTATGTATTTGATATTGTTCTGATCTTTGTGTCTTTGTCTGTGGCATCAAAATATAAGCAATTTAGCAACATTAGCAAGATCATATGTAACGTGTACATTATTTATACTTTCATAAAATATACTGAAGATACTACATCAACCCAATTAAGTGCCATTAGCAAACCAACAGACCAAGTCATGGTCATGTAATATAATTGACTTTGCAGTGGAAGGAATAAATGTTTCTAAATTTTGATTGAAATTAATGTAACAAGAATTTGGTACCATTTTCACTGTCAAGTGATGGAATAAAGTGTCAAGCAGTCGAGGCTGATGTGAAGTTGATGTGTTGGAAGCAGGTAAAATCCCATCCCGCAGAAGAGATGCATAAATTGCTGAAAAAAATCATGCTGGCTATGATAAAAGCTGTCAGAACACACAGTGCATCACAACTTGCTGCATATGGGCCTGCGAAGCCACAGACTGGTCAGAGTGCCCATGCTGACCCCTGTCTATTGTGGAAAGTACCTATAATGCCAATGGCTCAATGAAAGTGGGTGGGTGGATAATGCAGCTTGCCACACAGCAAAAATTGTCCAGGAATGATTTAAGGATCAAGTTCAAGGTGTTAACATGGCCTTCGAATTCCCCAGATCTCTGTCTTCTATCTGACTGAACATGTGTGGGATGAGCTGGATATTCTGCCCCTAGCTTTGGACACAGAATAAACAATAGGTGACTTTTTCAATTTGTGGAAAAAACAACATAATAAAGTAACAGACAACATTTTGTTCTGAGAGTGACAGTGTTTTTTCTATGTGGGAATAATGAGTTTCTTAACTTCTTAATTCAGGCCCCTTGCTTCCAGTGAGGGGCAATATTACTGCTTCTGCATACCAAGACATTTTGGACAGTGCCATGTTTTCAGCTTTATAGACACAGTTTGGGGAAGAACCTTTTCTATTCCAGCATGACTGTGCCCCAGTGCACAAAGAAAGCACCACAAAGACGTCCCAGTACTTTAGTCCATATAGTGTATATCGGCTTTATGCAAGACTGGTCTTGCACTAGGATGTGTTTCTGTGTTGCTCTATACCACTGTCTGAGATTTATTGGAAATGGCAAAACATCATAGGCAGCTCATGAGGGTGATACTCACTGTCTCCATCTTCTGGCCTTTGGCCTTCACACACATTGCTGCCTCCTCCTACAGAGTTCCTGGAATATGAGCCTGCATCTCTGAGACCGAGCAGCCTTGTAACAGGTCCCAAGGCCAAAGCTCATAATGTCCTTGTGCTTGTGGGCCTTTGCCTGCTTGGTTGCTTCTGATAGGGTCCATTTCCTCCCAGTATCCAGGAACAGAGACGCAGGGGCTATAACTGGATTCCTAGCTTCTGTTACAACCATCTCCAGTCTTACTTTGGTGCAGTTGTATCTCCCTGAAAGACTGGAAATGGGTAGCACTAGGTCTCCCTTGCCACAGAGCTCCATGCTGTTGAGGCATTGAGACTGGAGTTTCATGTAGGGTTAGTGAGCACATGAGCCATGGAAGCCATTTGCATAGAGGTTTTACTGATGGCATCTTACTGCCATGCGTAGCTAACCTGTGGAAAACCTTTATCATATCTTCACTTTTCCAAACTGTTTTAATAAACATTTCTACTCTTTTCTTTTCTATAAATTAAAATAAATATATCACAGCAACCACCTGTTAGATCATATCATAGTGCCGTAGGCCTATTTTGGGCCAGTGATCTGGAAAAGATTACAGTTCCCAGCACTGATTATGACAATGTATTTTATAAAATAAAATATAAAATAGACAGTACTGATCTAACAAGCAGACTGTTACCACTTTTGAAGCTTAGCTACTTTTGTCCAGTTTATAGAGAAAAGATTACAAAGTCATTCAGTGTCAGAGAATGGACTACATTTGGAGTGAGGGGGGAAAAAATAACATTTTTAACAATGGAAATCAGTAATGAATGTGACAAACATCAGTCATTGAACACAAACAACAAACACACTGATCTTCATGCCTCAGATATTTTGGATGCCATGCTGTCAGATCATTTCCACTGTATGTAATTATCTTCCATTCTCCAGACAAACAATCATGTCACCAGAGCAAGCTGCAGGCACATCCTCGAGCATTTCAAGGAGAAGTGGAGTACAATGAAACACGTAATCATCTGTAAATATGAACTGAGCTTGATCAATAACCTAAAGCAAAGAAAGCCTTAAGGTTTAAACACACTTACTCAGCAAAAAGCCTCCTGGCAATCGAAGACATAGCCATAACTCATGCACACCATGTCTGTCTGCTAAGCACTGACTGCTGTAATAACCAATACATGGTATTACTTAAGTGGTAAATAAGCTGAACATTCAACATCGTATTGAATCTCCAATTATATAATTATATAATGGGAAGTTTTCCTATACAAAAAATACTTATTATCAGTTATAAAATAGATAATAATTTGTATCATATACATCTATTCATTTTTGTAGTACTTAAAAAGAAGCTATCCGTTTTAAAAAGACTTACAAAGATCAACCATTACAACCAGAGTATTTCTATGCTCGGTTTTTGAAAAACTATTTATAGTAATACAGTGACACCAAGACATTAGCAGCTGACCATTTAAGTTCTTGTAAATTAGGAGCTAGGGGCAGAATATCCAGCACATCCCACACATGTTCAGTCAGATAGAAGACAGAGATCTGGGGAATTCGGAGGCCATGTTAACACCTTGAACCTGATCCTTAAATCATTCCTGAACAATTTTTGCTGTGTGGCAAGCTGCATTATCCACCCACCCACTTTCATTGAGCCATTGCCATTATAGGTACTTTCCACAATAGACAGGGGTCAGCATGGGCACTCTGACCAGTCTGTGGCTTCGCGATCCCCTATGCAGCAAGTTGTAATGCACTGTGTGTTCTGACAGCTTTTATCATAGCCAGCATGATTTTTTTCAGCAATTTATACAACAGCATCTCTTCTGTGAGATGTTTCCTGCTTCCAACACATCAACTTCAAGAAGTTCACTTGCCTCAACCACTTCACATTTTACTCCATCACTTGAGAGGCGCCATTGTAACAAGTTAATCAATACAACTGCTTTAAATTTGACTGGGCTAAATTTGACTATTTTGTATGGTAGAATTTGCTGTAGATTTTATTCATGATGCCACATAGGTCACATATTAATCTGCTTTAAATCACGTGTGTAAAAATTCAACACTGGGTGCTTGAGGATGAGACAGAGGCAAAACACTCTTGAGAAGACAGAACACCAAAGGGTATTTGAGTTTTTAAGCTATTATTATTCTATTCAGATATTTTAGCCAGGCTTGTTGAGACCGCAGAGGAGCAGAGGACTCCGTCTTTATCTTTTCTTCTCTCTCCCTCTCCCTAAAACACTACTTCGTTGGACCTCTACAGATGCTGTGTGCTTACATGCATTTGTACCCGGCCTACTTTCAGGGACTTCACCACGGTCCGATTTGCATATCACAGCTCAGGCTGGGAGCAAAAAGCAGCCTGCCTCAGCCACAGGACCCTGAGTCTCTTCCTAATTCCCATCATTTTAATTGAGGCTGACAGATACAGCTAATTATGCAGAGATAATCTTCTTCATCTGACTAATTATAATTCCCATTAGCTGCTGATAATGCTCATTAAATTAACTTTCTCCAGGAGAAATCATAGATAATAGAACCAAGACAATCTCATGTACTCCTCGTGTCGTTAGCGTGTCTTCACTTCTGCCAGGAGTATAAAACGGTCAGTGAGGAAATTTTTGGCACAGCTGCGCAAAGGTCTCTAACAATATGATCTAAAAGACAAATAAAAGGCCTTCATTATTCTTTATTAATTGCCAATTATGCTTAGAGCAAAATGAATGGCCACTTTACTGGAAACATCCACCTTGCTGATTGTGGTTGTTGACTTCCTAGCTGCTCCAGCTGGTTGTTTTACCCAACCGGGCAGATTAACACACCGCTTCTCTGGATTACGTGGAGTATTCTTTTTTTTTTTTTTTGTAACATAGTATAATGGTTGCAATCACCGAGCTGGTGCCAATTTTATATGCCAAAATGTTACAAACTAAACGCTTTTTTTAGTTGAGTCTAGCACAGGGGTTGGCAACCTTTAACAATCAGGTTAACGAACCTTTTCAGAGTCATTTGGACCCGGTTTCCACAAAAGAGAAAACACCGGGAGCCACAAATCCTTTCTGACAACTAAAATGAAGATAACACTGCATATATTGTTTTTCTCTTTTATGCTGTGTATAAAAACTAGACTAGTGTGTTGCTTGTGAAATTGTATTTATTAAAAAAAAAAACATTTTGAACAGAATAAAAAAATAAACGTATTGTATTTTAATTAGTGGTGGGCCGTTATCAGCGTTAATGTGCTGCGTTAACGTGAGATTTATTGGGCGATAAAAAAAATATCACCGTTAATCTATTCACAAAGTTGGGTTGGGAGCTGGGTCTATACTACGCAAGCTATG
>JBBJLR010000133.1:23655318-23667966 GCA_037577145.1 Brachypetersius gabonensis | reverse complement strand
TAAGGGATTACTTTTAAATGACAGTAATAAGTAATCTGTAATGTATTACAGTTTGGAAGTAACTTGCACAACACTGTGTAAGAGACATATGGTTGTGGTGTAGGCACATGTACACACGTAATTTTACATATTGTTGTTGTTTATACTGTTGTGCTTGAGAAACACCATTGACCAGAATCAAATCCCATGTGTGTGACGCTCACATACTCGGCCAATAAATGCGATTCTGATTCTGACTCTGATTCAGCGACCGGCGCTGTACGATGGGCTTTGGGTCCAAAGTCCACTGGACAGTTGCTGTGTCTGCAGGCTGCAGCTTGCGTGGATGTATACCGGCAGGCTGCAGGACTAAACACCCGAAAATACTGCGACTTGTGCAAAAATGGGCACTGCGTCAGTTGACGCACACAGCCGTTACAGGTATAGCCAGTTAGCCGCCATTTTAGTGTTACATTTTCAAATCTTTTACAAAGCTAGAGGGAGCCGCAAATGTTGAAAGAGCTGCATGTGGTTCCAGAGCTGCGGGTTGCCGACCCCTGGTCTAGCAGCACCATACTTTGTTTTACTATACATATAGAACCAATAGCCAGCTAACACAACAGGCTGACAGTTCTCATGCAGTTCTTGGACAGCATTCAAAAAGTTGCTGTATGAGACAGTACAACTCACATTTTTTGTTTTCAGAAATATTCACTGAGAACTCTCACCTTGAGACTGATGGGCCAGCTAATGGCCTGGCAGTTAAGGATCTCCCCCTGCAATTGGAAAGTTGTGGCTTCAAATCCCAGGATTACCAGTGGTTCCACTGAGGTACCCTTGAGCAATGTACCGTCCCCCCACACTGCTCCCCAGGAGCTGGGTTCTTGGCTGCCTGCTGCTTCACTTGGTGAATCGGTTAAATGCATAGGAAGAATTTTGAGCTGTTCACACTGTTTGTTGTGCTGTGGTCTGTTCACTTATGACAAATAGACACTTTACACTTTACTTATACATACATTATGTCAGACTTTAGTTATACACCACAATGGCTGTCCTGAACAGGCCTCATTCGAAAAGCAGTGAAACACAATGGGTGTGGCTAAAGTGCTATTGGATGATTAGGTGAATGTCAAACATAAACAATGAATTCAAAACGAGTTGATTTCGCAACTTTGTTTTTAAGGACTCAGGATAATTTACATTTACAACATTTAGCAGATGCTTTTATCCAAAGTGACTTCCAACTACTTCGGGTTAAGGGCTTCCTCAGGAACCCAGTGGAGGTACATTGACGGTAGGATTCAAACCCATGAACTCTTGGTCCAGAAGTACACCACCCACTAGGTCCACGTGGTAAATTTGGAAAGTAATATGCAGATCCTCTGTACAAAGACTTCATTGTGTACCACTAAGTAATCTCCTGACTCAGCAGACACTACAGTTATGCCATAAGGCCCCATACTTCCGAGCAGTACTGAACTGATGTATTTTAAGTTTTTTTCTGTGAATTTTAACATTTGCTTTGTGCCATGGCACAGACCTTTCTAAATGGATTATGGATTTGTCCGAATAGCTGCACCTTCTGCCACATTGATGATCATTCCTATCCATGTACGACAGTGACAATGTATAGCACAGTGCCTGCAGGTGCTCGGCGTTGAGAGACTACAATGAGGCACCCCAGGCATTCGAATGTAATCCGCCAGAGATATGGAACCACAATGAGAAATGAGAATGAGAAAGTGTACGTGCTTCATAATTCATACTCCCTGTGGGGACTGCCCTATTTGATAGAGAGGCATTGTGTGTTTTGTGAGTGAGCTTTGTGAGTTGTGCTCTAGGTGCTGAGGGCAGGGGGGTGTCAGGGAGGGGAGGGGAGGGGAAGGGAGCAGGTGGGAATAGACTGGTCCTGGTGTCATAAAATCGACAAAAACTTCAGACAAGAAGCATCAGCAATGCTATCCCCACTGTTAGCACTGAGAGTACAGAGAGTGTTCTTCAAAGTGATTTTACAAAGTGGACACAAGCTGAATCCACTGACCTGTTGAAGACTTCTAGCCTAGAGAACACCTCCAGAGGTCCTTGTTCCACTCTCACTCACAATTAATCTGTAGAACTCAAGAGTTCTGTTTTGGTCTGTTACTTAATTTTAAATGCATTTTCAATTGCACATTGAAGAGCATTTATATTTCATTTACATACTGGCAAGTTTGAGTCTGTAAGATTTGTAAAACTTTGTTAAACAATGAAAAGGCCAGGCAAATTTGTATATAATTATTTTATTCTTCTTGCAAAATTAAATTCATGAAATCGCACGACAATATTTTGTCACGTACGGGGTATGCTCATCCGGGAAGCAGGCGCAGATGCAGTCATCTTTTTATTTATATTCAAAACAAAGATGGCCAGAACTCAAAACAGAGAAAAACACAAAGACGAACACAAAGCAATGGTAGTGTGAGGGTGAATTGACAAGGACCAAACTAAAATAGAGACTTGGGATGTAACATATGTAAAGTGTCTCAAACACACATGTCTTTTACGTACTGAGAATCTGTCCATTTGATAAAACCCACTGGTTGTTTTAATGAGCTACTTGAAAGAGTACTAAGGCATTTCTTGGTATAGGCAACAAAGGTAACAGCAACAGTGGCCTAGGAAGACACTGGTGTTGGGGGTGCTGATAATAAATCTCCTCCCCCTCCACTGCTACTTGCTGACAAATAATGGTCAATCCACACCCCTGTTAACAAAATGACAAATAAGTAATATAAAAGTATATAATACAAAAGGCAAGGATTTGTCAGTTTTGAAAAAAAAAAAAAGTCCTACTGGTTTCTCTTGCATTAAGAAAATCCTGATTGATACATCCACTATTATGCATTGATTTGGCGATCTTATTAAGTCATAAATCTTATTTTATTCAGTCTTAACTTTAAATGTTCTATCTATATTATGTTTTAAGTACTTTTTAGGATCTTTGAAAAGTAATAGATCTTTGATAGCTTAGTCATTTTCAGGATCGTTGACATTTCCACCAGGATCAATAAATTTTTCTGATGACGGTCGACATCCAAAGTAACCAATAGTGACAGCCTTGTTCACAATGACATTCTTCTCTTTAAGGAGAGGGCTGAGCACATAAAGGCATCTTCCTGACTAGACGTTTTTATGGAGGACAGGCTGCAAGGATTCTAGAAGAAGCTGTTGCATAATTTGAAAAAAGTCATATTTACTGCAAGGAACAGAATCAAATCAGTGGAATCATAGTGTTAGAAAAGAATGAGCTTTGATTGTTGGGAGAGAACCTCTAACCTCTAACAGTAATACATTTTACATTGCAGTATATCTTAATTTTTTTTTTAAATGAACAATGTAACTGAGTTGTATGTAAATTAGTTTATTGAGTTTGGTACTGAGTTCTAAGTGTTCTTCGATATAACGAGGAACATAAGTATTTGAACACCCTGTGATTTTGCAAGTTCTCCCACTTAGAAATCATGGAGGGCTCTGACATTCACATTGTAGATCTATTCCCACTGTGAGAGACAGAATGTAATAAAAGTACTTATGTGCAGAAGTGCAATACCAATAAATTCTTCACAAATCATACAATGTGATTTCCTGACAGTGGGAATGCATCTACAATGTGAATTTCAGACCCCTCCATGATTTTTAAGTGGGAGATCTTGCAAAATCGCAGAATGTTCAAATACTTATGTTCCTCGCTGTATGAACAAAATGGACAGAAGCTGGTGAAAAGCAATTTTCACTTTAATTCAGCAACAATTTTTCATACAGAGTCATCTACACAAGTTTCCCTCACTACAGATCATTCTTCTTTGGTTAAGAAAGTACAAAGTAGACAGATATTGATTACTAGTGCCTTTAAACTGCTGCTGTGACAACAAAACAATTTCCGAAATCCATCGTGTGGAAAGTAAGTTTAGCATGTTCGATATAATTTTAGTCGTAGACTACTTGGCAGCCATTAAATCTTGTGAAATATTATGGAATAAAAAGACAATAAAACAATGATCTTTGAACGTATTTCCCCGTATGAAATATGAAGATAATATTCTAGCCTTAAAAACTTGGAGAGGGAAGTTTAGTAGAAGATGAAATAACATTTCTTAGCGTCAGTGTAGTCAGATTATTTGGGTTATGTAATTATTTCTTTTTTTGTTGCTTCTTTTTTTACCCAATTTTCTCCATCAGCCACCAGATGACTACACAATATGGATAAAAATATTGGGACACACCTGTTTTTGAGGGTTCGAGCTAGGCCTCTTACTTCCAGTGAAGGGCTTAATCTTAATGCTTCAGCAGACCAAGCCATTCTGGACAACGCAATGTTTTCAACGCAGTGGACACAATTTGGGGAAGAAACGTTTCTATTCCAGCATGACAGTGCCCCAGTGCACAAAACAAGGTCCGTAAAGACATGGTTGGAGAACATGACTGGCTCGATACAGAGCCCTGATATCAATACCTTTCAATATCCTATTCATCACCTTTGGGATGAACTGGAACGGAGATCGCGAGCAAGACATCGGTGCCTGACCTCATAAATGCTGTACAGAATTAACGGGTACAAATTCCTACAGAAACATCAAAATCTTGTAGAAAGCATTCAAACTGTTATAGCTGCAGAGGGGAGACCAACTCCATATTGAAGTCTGTGTATTTGAATTCAATCTTATTAAAGTCCCTGTTGGTGAAATGTTCAGACATCCTAATACTTTTGTCCATATAAAGTAAGTTGATTAGTAATGGCTGTATAATGTTAGAGAGGAGAGGAAGACCCCCTGATCCAACCAGATAAAGCAAAGTCAATCACACTGTCTTTGAACACTGAGGAACTCTCTTGGACTATTTCTACTGGCCTATTCATCATGATACTTTACTTACACAAAACACATCAAAATTACCTTAAATATCTTACCTTTAATTTCAGTGCAAAACTGACCCCACTAAACCTTACACACCTCATTAACTACACTTTACATAACACAGTAAAGCAATTATGAGAATACAATGCCTTTGGTGTTTTAAAGAAACCATTAAACTAATGTAAGTACAGTGTTAAGCCCTTTCCTTCCTTGGGTAGATCAAAATGAGCTAATCTGACAATGGCCATGTCAGTGGAATATTCAGGTTAACGTCTAGTGGTGAATTATTAGGCCCAGTAAAAACCCAAATAAAAAAATCAGCCATTCTGCGGGCTGGAGGGTTTCATCATTGGTGTGACAAAATCTTTTCTCTCTGAAATGCTAAGTGAAGAGGAAAGAACATGCATTAGGGTAAAAATGATCTTATTTAACATTAATTTAGATGCTTTCTCCTGGTTCATAAGTCATTAAATGTTTACACAAGGTAAAGGGCAGTGTTAAAAAAAAAAATCTATGTGCATTTTTATAATAAAAACAATAATTACATAAAGAGGAATGTTTGGGACCATTCTGACTGTAAAATAATGATAATAATTTGTTTGCTTGTATGTTCGGAGGCATTAGACTATGTGCAGGTTGTTAAAAAACAAATCAAATTCCTTTTATTAAAGTCTGACAGATTCTTGTTGCCAAATGTATGTATTTTTAAGCATATTCCTTTGGGCAGTATGCTGATATTATGTTTATCAAAGACAAAAAAATATTACTGCACATTAAGATATTACTGCACATAAAACAAAAGCTATAAATGGTTAAAAGATTTTTTAGGAAATTGTGCATAAGAGCAATATTCAAAGTTCAAGTAATATGAACAAGAAAACAGCTGCTATAATCTAAGAAACTCAGGAGGGAAAAAATAAAAATAATAATCATGCAAGCAGTATGCAAATATGTATGTAACCTATATAAAACCCAGTGGTCTCCTTCCCTGCACCCCATAATGCAGTTCTGTGCTCCAGGGTACCAAGCAGAAACAAAACATAAACAAAGCACAAACAATCATTTCCATCAGCATTATCAAGTTTGATTATTGACCCTTTTAAATGACTCCCATTCCAGCAATATGAATAGACTCAGTAACTTAACATTTACAGTATTTTGAGCTTCAGGCACTTTGGTTTGTCCTTTGCATGAATTTCGCCCTGACCTGACGTGTCACTGCGGCGAATAGGAATAAACACAAGACCAGCAACCAAAACAAGCCCGCAGGAGTGATTAGTCTGAATAGGCCAACCAATATGATTTCATTTGCAATCACTCTCACTTAGAGCTTTTTTTTGCAGAAGGTCGACGGACCTGTTATTGATGCACTTCCACATCTCCACATGTTTCCTAAAATGACTTTTAAAGTCACGCCTGTCAGACTTGTTTATTATAAAACAGGTCCAATTTTAAAATCTGAATAGCTGAGTCATATTTGAAGCCGCAGCTAAAATGACTGGATGTGCACACATTACAATAATTATGAACTGAATGTTGTTTATATGTGTGCTGTACAAGGAGTTGTATTTAATTATCAAAAGTTGTAATTAATTACTACATTTTAATGTACTTTATCTGTTTTTCTGTCAGCACTCCCACATTTGAGTTTGTACACCAAAACTAGTCATGATTTGCTTTGGATAGCCATTTCAAAGGCAGGGACTGGGCGGGGCACCAACTCACCCCAGGGCGCACATACAGACACACACACACTCCCTGACCTAGACCTAAATGAGAGAACCCGGAGGAAACCCACGCCACCACAAGGAAAACATGCAAACTCCACACACACAGGACCCGGATCTGAACCCCCAACCATGGAGGGGTGAGGCAACAAAGCTACCTTAGAATTAAACAGGCTCTTTTCGTTCCTATGCTGATAAATGTACATGGCCATTTTTATGATTGGTTGCCCATTCAAAAGCAGTCTAAGCTGAAATACTGCTTGGAAATTCAACATAATTGGGGCGATTTAAATCCACATCAACGCATAAAATCTGTAAATTCAAAGTATGTTGTTTTTATGCATTACTTTCCTTATATGCACTGGATGGATTAAGGAAAGAATGGTATACTTTGAAACAATGTTTTCATACTACCACATGCTTTTTGATCGCTAGGAATTTTTCCAGGATATTATATTAAAAAATCCCTTTAACTGTGGTAAGGATTGACCTTTCATCACTTATGGCTTTGAAATATGACATATTTGTTTTCTGTTATAGTCAGATTTACTGAAAGGAAATACAATGAAGCACCAGAAGTCTTTATAAGAGGCCCACTGTAAGGCATTCAACTCTGTAACTCTGAAATTAGTGGCAGTTAACAATGGCGTATCTCAGTCTGTTCACCATTATGACTAACCCTTATAACATCTAAACGCTGCTGTCATTTTAATGCCAGGGTAGTTCAGACATTACTGCTTTATGTGCTATTATTTGGAGGCTGTCAAAGCTGTAATATCGCAGATGTCTCGTCCGCCTTCTCTCGGGCTGATCATTGGGCAGCGTAGCAGAGGGGAATTCTAACAAGGTTGTTAGCGAGGGGTTTTCGCGCTTTGCCCATTATCTGGCGAAGGCAGGCCGAGGCGTTAACAAAGCTGTCAGCGGTGAGTTAATTCACAGATCATTTCTGTCCTTTGCCGTCTCGTGTTCACCCCTGTTTGCCACTTTTTAAATGAAGAAATGGCCAGTTCAAGACAGGAGCCTTCTATGAGGAGCTTCTGCATGTTCCTTCTGCCATGGGAATTCATGTTCACCCTTTAGCTCCCTTTGCAGTATCTCCTCACTTCACTGATCATAAACTCATCCCTACATCTAGGACCATAATTGATCACTCGGGCCCTTTTTCAGAAATTTGAGAGACCTCTTCGCCTTTATCTAAACAGAGCTTGTCTAAGGGGGTTGTATGAGCTGACTCTTGAGAATGTATGCAAAAGTGAGTTTGCACAGTGCTGTAGGAGCAATGCATTTGCATGTGCAGACAGGAGGTTAATAGCCTGTAGGACCTGGTGCGTTTGAAGCACAAAGTTCATGCAAGTGAGGGAAAACTGTGATATGCAGATGTAACACAGAGGCTGCAGTCACACTAGACAGCTAGCCTTGTGGAATATGCATGCCTGAGGATGGTTCAGAGGACTGGCATTGAGAAAAAAATCCTCTAAAGTATTATTGGTGTAGCTACAGCACTGACACAACACTGAACATAATTCTAGCAGTTACTCGTGAGGGTTTAGTGCTCACACTGATTTGTACGGCAGCCAAAAATGTGGATCTCATTGTCAAGTCTCATTGCGGATGTGGGGGGACGTGTTTGAAGCAGTTTTAGGCCAAAGAGCTTTATCCATTCACAAGCTGGCTAAATATTCCAAAATAAACTGCAAAACTACAAAACTAAAGATAGCAACACAATCTCCTTGTCAACAGCACATTATGCCCTCACAATTTTTCCCGTTTTTCATATTTATTTATAGCCAGTGGGGCATAAATGGTAAAAGGTGCTTAGCCACTGCACCGAATAAGCAGAGCCACTGGTTGAAGATGCATGTCAAAGTTCAGCAAAGTTGAACTTAAAGTGAAATTTGGCATATGAAATGTATTGAACCTGAAAGTCTAAAGAGCTAAATTGCCTGACACAAATCGAAAATTTAAATTGAAATGAGTGTATTTTCATGTTGTGAAATTGTCATGTTGCTAGACGACACAAGTGTTCCTGCCTTGAGAAAAAAGTTCATTTAGGGTTTCTAGTGTGTTCTAAATGGAAACTGCTTACACAAGGCATTAAGATGGAGCAGCCAATCTGAACTGATCGATTTCTATTTTACACCTGAGAGATATAGACGTTTGTCTTAATTAATTGGTATTCTGGCAGCCACCATATGTAGTCTGCTGACTATTATTAGTTATAACAATAAAAAATAAATGGTGAGAAATGTTCTTATGAATACAAATGTGTTTATAAACATCCCTTCCAATGAGTAACCTCTATTATTTAGAGAAGCACGGGAACAGTTTTCTGGACTAATAAAACTCCATTCAATACCTTTGTGATGGGAGGGAGTGTCATTTGTGATTTCAAATTAATTACCCAACATCAGAGCCTGACCTCACTAACACTTTTGTGACTGAATGCAATACTCACCGCATTGTTCCAATGTAAAGCCTTACTAGAAGCAAACAAGGGGCAAACTTAACACCAGGGCCTAGTAGTAAACAGCTTTAAAGCATCGTTTTCTCAGGTGCCTGAGAATTTTCTCAGACTTTTGCACAGTGCTGTATATATATATATATATATATATATAAATGCATATATTGAGTGATTGAGAATAATTGGACCACGAAGCACCAGGACTTGGGTGAATAAATTGTAGAGGCATTTGTGGAAAAGAACTAATCATCAAATAGTTGTAAACCTCAGTTGCAAACTTTACCAATGCTCTTGTGGTTGAAATCCTCACAGAAATATTCAAACATGACTTCTGCAGTAGACTAGTAGCTGTTACTGCAGCCAAGGCAGAACAATCTCCATAACATTACCCTTGACTTCAGGTGTCTACAACTGGTCTAAATGATTTGTCTGTGGTGAGCAATTGAATGCTACTGATGACAGAGATTAGGCTGAAAACAATGGAGTATTCCTTTGAAGTGTCATTAAAAGGTTCTTCTGTGGCATCGCTCCAAAGAACCCTTTGAGCACCGTTATTTTTAAGAGAGCTGTTGGATAAGAAGCAGCTCTACTATCACTAAAAACAAAGACTGTGTTGCAAAGTGGAACAACTCTGTACTCTTCCTTTGCTTACTTTGGTGTGTCAGAACATCAGGGCCTCTCTTTGTCACATTTCCACGAACTCTCGCTGAATGGAGAATGCAGAAGTTTGCCTCAGACACCAGAGGGAGTTATCAACAGGCAAGGAATCGGTCTCATCTTCATGCATAATGAGGAGGTCTATTTCAGGTGGTGTGGGTTTTTTTTCTTCATTTTTTGTGTCTTTCTCATTTTTTTATTATTTTTTGTATTTTATTTTATGGAAGATGAAATGGGATGTTTCTATTCTTGGCTTTGTGCTTCGCATCAGACCACCCCAGAAACCAGAGCGGTGGGAATTTGCCATGAATACCGAAACATAATTCAAAGCTGCAGATACAAAACAATCTTGTTTGCAGTGAGGGGCGGTGTGAGGGGATTGGGGGTTGGGTGTTGGGGGGTTGTCGGGAGGGGGTTGAGGCGCTGATTCTGCACTGTGATTCTTTAAATATGATGGTATTTCAATTGCATTAAATATAGACGGTGCCATAAATAAAGGAAATCCACAGCAGTAACAGAGATTTGCTGTTGGCTGTCATGTGTTTTCACAGGAACAATCTTCCATTTCGGCGCTACATCTTCCAGAGGAGCAGCACTGAAATAAACAAAGAAAACGAGAGCTTTGTGGGTGTAGCCATGTCATAACAAATAATTCCTTTTCTATCACTTTCTGTCTGCCAATAAAGCAGCTGAAATAGCTTTGCGTCCGGGGACAATTTAAAGATGAAGGAATATATCGGCAATAACCGACAGAAAAGCACTCTGAAGGACTGGTGGAATTGAGAATTGAAATGAGGAGAAGCACCATCAAAGTACCCTTCATGTAGGCAGGTCCATGTTCTGCTGGACAAAGTTTCCTCAAAGGGACACTTGAAATGCTGGGTAGAACTGAGCTTCAACGATTAGTCAGGAAAACATTGTTTTCATGCTCAGGAATAGTATGTCAAATAACTTGCTTGAAATTGGTTGAAATATCTGTCTTGCATAAAAAGACGTTCTGCCACATGTTCTAAGCACATTCACAAAATGTTAAGGAGTGGATAAGAATGTCAACAATGTTTTTCAAAGCTAAATCGAGTCCTGTTCCACCTACCACAAACAAAAGCAAATTAAGACTGATATTTATTTATTTGATGTTTACTGTTAGGGACATGTGCATGAGCATAAAATAATTCTGTTGCCAGATAGCATAACATCTATAGTAGCCTTTAGATAAACAACACGAGGTCCCAAAAAGGTTCATATATGGTGTGGCTTTACAGATAAAGGTCAAAAGAACTTTATGCTTTTTTATTGTGGGGGAAAACAGTTTGATCAAGAACATGACTGGCCTGCACAGAGCCCTGACCTCAGCCTCATCCAACACCTTTTGGGATGAACTGGACCGGAGATTGTGAGCCAGCCCTTCTCGTCCAACATCAGTGCCTAAAACTCATAAAAGCTATACAGAATGAATGGGCACAAAGTCCCACAGAAAAGCCTCCGAGGAGAGAGGAAGCTGTTACAGCTGCAAATGGGGTCATACTAAAGTCTTTGTTTTTGAATGCAATATCATTAAAGTCTGTTGGTTTAATGGCCAAACCTTTTCCATATTCATGAGATGTTGCTATGATGAGCTACAACATTTTTTCTTCTGATTTTCTGACATGATTTGGTCTTGGAATTAATTTTCTCTTAAATATCATTAACACAATTCAAATAGTCCTCTTTCACCTTTTGAAGCAGATAATTCAGCGTCACTCTTCTTGGGCTCATTTGCATATTCTGCTTGGACTATGCTACTGCAGCAGTATAGTCCAGTCAGTCATCTCAGTCATGCAGGCTTTAGAGTTTAATTAAAAAGAAAACTGTCTAAAGAGAAAGCAAAGTTTGCCGGGTTTAAAATGTTTCCTCACACAACCTTAAGGAATTTCACCTGAGAGCTTTTCTTCTGTTGTTAATCAATTTCCTGCAATCTTGCAGAATAAGTGATTATTCCCTTTTGACCCATGGCTTTATTAATGAGCATGAGTCGGCGATTAATCAAAGCATTCACACATTCTCCAGCGCTGTCTATTTACAAGCAGCTAAACTAACCACTTCACCCATTTCCTGTGAAAACATGTGCACCCCCTTAGTGGATCTGTTAGAGGGCTGGTCTTGAGCCTGCAATGACGGCTGAGAGATTGATGCCTGTAGCTTGTGTAGAGTCGAGAGAGAAGCAGGATTTGACAGGCCCGGCTGCAAGCAAGGGCTACAGGGGGGAAAATACACTATGGAGAGTGGCCTCACACTTACTGACCAATTTTAGCACTGGGGTGGACAGTGCATATTGGGGACCCTCTCACAGAGAGAGGCGGAAACGGGATACAGAGTAATCACAATAAGGCCATGCATGTAGATAGAGGGATTTAACACATTTGCTCAGGCGAGAATGGACTGAAAAATACCCCGCATCCAAATGGAATAAAACCCACTACATAATTTTAAGCCATTTTCACCAGTGTACTCCACGGCATTATTTGCAGACATCCATTAAGGGGGTGTTTTAACTTTTTTACCCCTCTGCCATTCTCACTATCCACTATCTCTCTGTTTCTCTCGCTCTCTCTCTTTCTCTCTCTCTCTCTGTGTCTCTCTCCCTCTCTTCCTCTCTCGCTCTTTCTCTCTCTCTCTGTCTCTCTCCCTCTCTGTCTCCCCCTCTCTCTCTCTGTCTCTCTCCCTCTGTCTCTCTCCCCTACTTTCTCTTTTCTTTCCTCTTTTTCCCAACTTCTCTGCCTCATCTCTCCCACTCTCCGTCTGGCTCACTCACTCTTACTTGCTTTTCTTTTTTCACTTATTGTCTCTTGTTCACTATTTGTCTCTCTCTTTATTTATCTGTCTCTACCTCACCTTTCCTACTTTTTCTCACAGCTTTTTTCTTGAACTCCTTTTCTCCCCCCCCTTCTCTCTC
>JBBJLR010000133.1:23640431-23654074 GCA_037577145.1 Brachypetersius gabonensis | reverse complement strand
TCTCTCTCTCTCTCTCTCTCTCTCTCTCTCTCTCTCTCTCTCTCTCTCTCTCTCTCTCTCTCTGTCTCTGTCTGTCTCACTCACTCTTTCTCTCTCTCTTTCTCTCTCTTTTGCTCTCTTGCTCCTACTCCCACAGGTGGCAGATCTCAGACCTCCAGCATATAAATTACTCTTCCTCCCACTGGAGTCCATTTCAGGCGCTCGCTCGCCCACACGAGTGCTGCTGCCCAATCTGCCACCTCTTGAAGGCCGAAGCCTCAGGTCCAGCCCAGAGGCTGCTTCAGACTGGAGTACTGTACAGGACAATAAATAATCAAGTAAAACACAGGAGAACAGTCCAAGTACTTCTAGATGACACTGACTAGGTCTCAAAAAGCTGGCCACCATCACTTTTCCTGCACTGATGTCTCTATTTCTGTATCTGCTGTCTGTACAAGGCTGACTGTGCCAAATAAAGTGCTCTTTAAATTATTATCGCACAATGAACACCCAACCTAATTATTATGCATAGTGCAGCACGCATAAATTAAGAGCGGATTTTCTCTACAGATATACAACTCATATCCAGTATTTAGTGCTCACTCAAACTCAATCTACCGTGGCCTTTGGCTGAACGTAGGTCGTGCTGTTGTGACAGAAAACTCCCTTTGACTCATTAACAGCCTGTCATTAAGAGACAAATTCATTAAAGAAAAAAAACAGAAGTTAAAAACATTCAATCAAATGGCAAATTACTGACATTGCATATGTGAACACAGGCTTCTGCACACAAACTCAGGGCTGTAGCTGGATTTTTAAAACTGAAGATGCCTCATGTGGTTCTTTGGGCAGGGTATTGTATTGATTTTATTTTTTTATTTCATATCACTTTCACATTAAAATAATGACCATAATGTTTCTTTTTTCTCACATTTTTCTGACGAATCCTCTCCCAGTATGAAATCCATAACACTAGCTATAGATCTAGTAGTCTCGTCTGTTCCTGTGTTGGCTTCTTCCTACGCATTCATACTTCTCCCCATGATGTCAGACTGAAGAAAAGTGTCGATTTATTTTTTTGGTGTTAAATTATGTGTCTGTTTATGATACCAAAGATGTTCACACAAACAATTCACACAAGGACAGCATGGGGGTGCATTGGTTATTCATGTCAGTTCACAGTATGAAGGGCTTGGGTGTGACTTCCAGCTCTAGTATAGAGTTCATATGTTTTCCCTATTAATGCATGGGCTTCTACTGCAAACAATGCTAATTTGCCCCTAGGTGTATGTGTATCTACCATGTGTTGGACTGGTGACTTGTCCAATGTGTTTTTTCTGCCCTACACCCTATAAACCTCCACAACACTGGTTAGGATAAGCAGATCAGACAATAAACTTTCACCAACGCCCATCACCCAGTTGCATGACCATTTAAAAAAGCCAGAAAAGCCAGTCATTTGGTCCCAGCGCCAAAAAGTCAGCATATGTCTACAATTCCATTTGTTTCTAAGAATTCCCAAAATATGTGTAAGGTTCTAGAACCAAGGGTGCAAACACAGTCCCCCATGCACTACAACCACATAAAGAGAGGCACTAGCTGCATTAAACTGGTCTGACATGAGGAGCAGCAGCGTCTGCAGAAGATGGAGAGATAACACTGCAGGTAATTATTCTGCATCCTTGTGTAATTTGCAGGGCATTGTCCCTTCGCTTTTGTTCTCCAATCAATACTCAAAGAGAATGAGCAACAGTGTTTATTCACTATTAATCAGTCAATACAGCGAGCTGAGCGACCGAGACAGGTAAAGGACGCCCGAGCTGAAACACAGCAGGTTATCTATTCAGCAGAGGATCAGACAGCAGCTTTAAACAGAGTTAAAATCAGTCTGTTTCACTAGATCAGGTGGAAACAACATGAAAGCGACAGAGAAGGGTCCCATCCGTTTGTTCTGTTTAAAAAATTACATGCTTTATTTTTTATTTATATATTACAAATTCATTTTTGCTGTCAAAACCTCTTAAATCCTCTGATTGCCCTTTACTTTCATTCTCCAAAATAAAAGCACCAAACGGTCCTACTCCTGGTCCTAGGGATTTGTCACCCTGGGGAGTTCAAATCCAAAAGTTGCAGGTGTTTTAGCACAAAATATATTTTTAGTGCTGAAATAAAGGCATAAATTGCTTATAAAATAATGCATTTCAATAAGTGGAACAAAAGCAGCATATGAAAGGTTTCAGTTTCAATTTTGTGAAATGTACAAATTATTTCATTTTCTTAATAATTATTCAAATTCACCACAAGGGGCAGTATTAGCCCTTAAGTCATTTAATTTGAATAAAAGCAGTTAATTCCAGAGGCATCCGCTAGGTTTGAAAAGCACTGCGAATGCCGATAGTATTAGTCAGCCAGGGGTGGGGAAGGGAGGTTGCTGGTGGTGGAGGCGATCCTATATTTCTTACAAGGACTGAGGGTGGAGGGTTGACTTCTGACCATGACCATGATGTTTGCGATAAAATTGTTTCTTGATACAGCCTTGCCTGAAGGCTTATCTAGATCATTCTAGATAATATATTGTAGATAAATTGGACAAATAAAATAAAAGTATGTAAACCTTATTAAAGAGTAAGATAAAATGTACCTATGTTGTGCCTTTGTATGTAGGAAATAGCTTAAAAATGAAGAACAATTTAAGCAAAAACAACTTTATTTTCGAGTCTGTTGTGTGAACATTTCATCAGGAATGGAGCAGCAGAAATAGAACATAGAAATTTCCTTGGAATAAAATGGTTACATTAACATACATTAAAGAAAAATGCAAGGAAGTTTTGTCTTTTTACTATTAAATCGTTACTTTCTCTTACACTTGGTTTGGCTACGACAGCAATAAAATGCGACAATGTTGAAAGAGTGCATAAAAAAGTCATGAACTGTGTCTCCCTCCTGCTAAAGCAGAAGTACCAGTGGTGACACTGTCTCCAGGAGTGACAGAGCTTAACGACGGGAAGGATATCTTCCAAATTTGGCAGGATAAATCCTGGATGTGGCCCTTTTTCAGGGCAGATAAGGCATATCACTTTAATGAAATGCTCCTGCCTATTTCAGCGAGGGGAGAAAGCTATCTTAAGACAGGTAGAATGGCCCTTGTGTGAATACTCTAGCTATGCACAGGGAAACGCCGATCAAGATTGACATCTAGAGCGGCCCTGTGTAAGAGCCAGTACAGACATAATGCCTTCAGGCTGAGAAAAGAGATTTTTGATTTTATATATATATATACATAATGCAGTTTATTTCCACCCAGAGACAGCTAGGGTTTGTGTTAATGACAGATATTTCATTTTTGTTTCATCATTTTTGTATCTGGAACATCTTTTTAGAAAAACGGCTTGCTGAAAGCTATACAATGACAACTGCATTAAAACAGTTTATTTGTAAATTTGAATTATTCACTTCTTTTTTTTTTTTTGGAAAAACAATGTGATGATCCTGCTATGCAATTTGATACAAAGCTGGAGGAAGGGATGTGAAGGTATATTTCTGCTTAAGTGTTTCAAAAGGAGCTTAAAGGTGCATTGGTCAAGTTAATGTCTTACTATTTCAAAACACATTTGTGAAAAGAAGTACTGGAAGCCACATGAGACAATATTTTTTCATGAAACCATGTGATATTAGATTAATGTAGGTATTGATTAAGCTACCTCTCCAGCCTCTCGTTCTCCCCAATCTAACTAACACAAAATGAGAGTAAGGAAAGGCTTATTAATGAGCTGATTACTTGGATCAGATGTGTTGGGAGCAGAAACAACACTTAAATGTGCAAAGTATGGAGGCTCCAGGACCAAGGTTGGGAACTCAGGGTCTAAGCACTCCAGTTGGTCTTTAAAGATTAGACTCAGCACCATGGCTTGCTCTTTTCTGTTCACAGATTGAGTTTATGACTTTACTAGACAAATAAAATGATGCTTTGTACAAATGACTGGCTTGGGTTAATGTCAGCAATCTGCTAACAAGGCTAATAAGCTAACTACCCCAGAAGCCTAAAATAATGAATGTTTAAAAATAACAACATCTTTCAGAAATTCTCACAGTTTCATGACTAGATGAAGCAAATCGTTTGCATAACTGCTGTATTAGTTTAATGTCGACAATTGGCAAAAAATACTAACAATGCTTAAAAGCTAGCTGCTCCAGTTGAGCAAGGATAAATAACAATTAGATTAAAAAATAACAATGCCATTTAGTTCCCAGATTTCTGACAGTTTTATGAATGGCTAGTCAGCAGCATGTAAGCATATCTATTTAGTTAACTACTATCTGCTGTAGAAATGTGATGTTTTAGACCCTCAAAACGAAAAAAGTAAGCTTCAGACACCATGCATTTTTTGTTTTTATTTGGGATAAGAGGAAAATTATGCAGATTTGATTTTTGTCCAGAGAATTAAGATAACCACTGCTCCTATGTTAGAAGTAGAAAAAAATAATAATAATATTGGTAGTTTTTCATTGTGCTCTAATGAGGCATCTAAAAATGAACTCAAATTCATGTTCACACACACACACACACACACACACACACACACACACACACGCACACATGCTTCAATAGCCTCCTGTGTAAACTCTCAAGGCACACCCTAGAGCAGCAGCGTTTTGAGTCCACAGACACCCATTTCTTCACAATGCTTCTTACGATGCCCGCTCTCAAAGCGAGGTAATTCTGTTTGTTAGAAAGAGCAAAGGGGCAAAAATGAAAGTGTAAATCTAACAATTCTTACGCAGCAGCCTCTGGCAGAGCCCCCCAGGATCAAATCCAATTCTAGCGAGATACACATTAAGCCCTGTCACTCACGGCACTGCCTTGAAAAAAGAAAAAGAAGAAGAGGCATGTTGATGAGACTGGAGGAGAGATTCTCTCAGGACAAAGCTTTTCTTCCACAGGACCTTCCTTCATTCTGCTACACACACACACACACACACACACACACACACACACAACCAGTAATAAACCACAGGCATGACTTGAACATTCCATATTTGTTGCTCTATAAAAATTGTACAGATAAGACAACTATGGGGGTTTTTTTTTCATTTCATGGACTTTCTGTACATCTACCTAATGTCTTTGGACATTTGATACAAATATGAATACAAATGCTCACATAAATACATTCATGCTGCAAGCTGGGATGCACTGTGTATCCTGACACCTTTCTATCGTAGCCAACAGTAACTTTTTCAGCAGTTTGTTCTACTGCAGTTCCCCTGTGGTACCAGACCAGACGCGCTAGCCTTCACTCACCACACTCTTCAGTAAGCCTTGGGTGACCATGATCTTGTCACTACTTTTACTGGTTCCCTTTTCCTTGGGTCCCTCTAGGTAGGTACTGACCACTGCATACTGGAAAGACTCTCCAATAACTATCTTTTGACCCAGCCACCTAGCCTTCACAATTTGGTCCTTGTGAAAGTGACTCAAATAATTGCCCTTTGACAAATGATAAGGAAGGTAAAAGAGGAGGCAGCAGTCACTCAAAAAAGATTTGTTGGAAAACCTGAGAGCAGCAGAAACAACTGCTGCTCCAGAGAGAGTCACTTTAAAATTGAGTCCCACAGAAAAACTCTTATAACCATGAAAGATAAGCGTAATAGGCAAAAAGCTTCTTGTTTTCTTGCAGTTGATGTCCCAAAGCTCTAATTACCAACAACAGCTTTGCCACAAAGTATTTGTATTACTTGTAAAGTCATTAACTTGTGATGTCGACCATTTTAGTTTTTTTTAAGCACATCATTGTTTATTCCTAAATATGTTTATACTACCGGTGTTTTTGATTATAATTAAAAGTCCAGCACATTAAGATATTACTTGATGACTTGTAGAGTCGTAGCATTACAGTAGAATTAATTTAGACATGTGTCTGCAGAAAACATCTGTCGGACACATTTGCTTACAATCACTGTTTAAAACTTTGCATCCTAAAGCACCATCCTCCTCCTCCTCCTCCTCCTCCTCCTCCGCAACAATGTATTTACTTGTCTGTTTTGATGCAGTAATTAGTTGCTAGTTTGCAGAGAATCCACATGTACAGTCCTAAGCATGCAGCACTAAGCCTATTTACTTTAAAGCTGGACTTTGCTAATTATCTTCACTACACAACTAATTACACTGCACTTCAAAGGCTCTCCCGATGAAGCTCAGTCCCCTGTTTTCAAGGTGGACTGAGTTGTGACATTTATGGATAATTGAGTAATAACCATGCTGGCAGGGGGAGGACAGGGCACAGTTTGACTGCTACGCAAATGCAGATCTTGTTCCTTACCATTTTGTTGTCGGCACAGAGGACAAACACAAAAGAAGCAACTTGGTACAGGGCTACCTCCAAATATTTGTTTTAGCCTGATGAATGCAGATGCAAAACAGGGCCTGAAAGATTTACTCATGATGGCTGCTAGTGTATAATCCATTTTCTCTATCTAAATATTTATTCCGTTTGTTCATCTCGTAGTGCTAACATCAATGGCTGCCACAGAGTTCCTTGTTACAGTTTGGAGGGCTCCATTAGCATAAAAATCAATTCTGTGTGTAAGTAAATGTGGCCCACCAACAGAGTTTGGCAATGGAGAGGAAGCTCATCAATAAGAAATGAGCCTAGGCTTGCCATTTTTTTGATCAGAGATATGATTACAGATTGAATTAGAGAGATGGAGCAGTCGAAACGATTTCATCCTGTTCATGATGCCTTAAAGGAGCAGTTCAGCATATTTCAACCTGATTGCTGTCTGCCACAACTGTATCGCAGGGTTGATTATCACATACAGGAATCCGCAGACTTGAGGGGATTCCTAACTTGGAAACACTGGGAAACGAAACAGACAACCTGTTGATTGTAAAGACACATATAATTGAAGTCAATGGACAGATGCTTCGATGCTTGTGTCTGTTACATTTTAGTGTGCTTCTACTAAGTACTGATTTTGGTTTATGGTATTTGATGACATGGTGCAGATACAGAAGATGGAGATTAGATTGAAAACAATGAAGTATTGCTTTAACTGCTTGGTGTTTGCTCATTATGTAAACGCTGAAAGAGACATCCGAGTTTAGTGAAAAAGAGGCAAGAAGCCTTTTTCATTTGACTGTAAAAAGTTTTGCAGCCATATCCTTTGCCTGCATTGACACTGTTTGTAATGGCAGAATGAAGGTAAAATAAGAGACTGATGTGTCCATGCTAATGTAGCAACACTGGACTGTTGGACAAGCATTTTAGGATGTTGACAACAATATTGTTGAAATACCTTAAATTACAGTTTTATTAATGTGAAATAATATATATTTTATTTTATTTGAGGGTGAAGGATCACACTGTTGGTATCATGTTTATTGCCAGATGTTTCAGTGTTATATAGCTTGGCCCAACCATTTTTGCGTAAACATTTTAAAAGCATCGAAGCAACATTAATGTTTATAAACAAAGAACATATATGTGAGAATTCAGTGACTTTAACGCAATTTAATAATGCAAAACTGCTCGTGATGCATTATGGCACAAAAAAGCAGGGTCTTCAGGGTGAATCTGCCTGATTGCTGTCAAAACTTGCAGGTGATGTTGATATTGTAATACAAGAAGACAACCGGAAAGCATGTTCTACCGGAACGTGTTTAACTTCATAAAATATTCATCCATCCAATTACATTAACCCAGCATTAGTGTGTGCCACGTTCTCCCCCACCGCCTCCAAATAAAGACTGCTACAATTTCTCATTAGGAGCATGGGTAAGTCATTTGTTTTCACAGTAATACAAACAAACCACACAAGTGGATCACCTAAATGGCTTAAACAGAAGAACAGATCTTTGAAGCATTTGTGCCTCTGAGTGCCTCAACAACAGAATAGATTAAGTAAGAAAAAATCCATAAAAGTTACTAAAAACATGCTGTTTGACTGTAGCTTGCCCATCTCTAGCATGTACCTACACACTGTACCTACACTACCGGTCAAAAGTTTTAGAACAACCCAATTTTTCATTTTTTTGTATTGAATTTCAATGTCTCATTGTTTATTCTGCAGAAAGTTCTTCCCAATTATGTTGCAAAGGTTCCCAAAAGTGTGCAGCACTTACAGGTTGCTTTGCTTTCACTCTCCTGTCCAGTTCATCCTAAAGCAGTTAGATGAGGTTCACGTCTGGAGACGTCTGGCCATTCCATGTTTTCCAGCTTACCATCTTGTTCGTTTTTCTATGGTAGCTTTTTCTTCGGGTCTTTATGTCGATTTAATGTCGCTTAATGTCAGCATACTATACGCAATGTGAAAATAAACTTAGCCTTTTGTAAATTCAGTACTTTTGATGTTTGTTGTTGACTTAGTGTACCTTGTAGGCTTTTGTTTTCAGTCCCATGCTCTCGGAGGGAGCTGTAGGTTAGCTAAAACACAGCGCATTAATATTTATTCAGCCGCTGCCAACCCAGTATTATTATTACGAGTTTCTCTCTTTGCCACTTGAGAGCAGGTCCGCTGAGGTAAGCGGCGAAGAGCTTTCCACACTTTGAATACGACTTAAAAGAAAGTGGAACTGTTTAATTCATTTCACTCCATCGTTTACATCCTTGAGATGGCACTGGTATCCAATCTGGCCGGCCTGCTCAGTTCCAAATGCAAATGGCCCGGGGACGTAAGAAAGAGTGTGTTTCTGGACACTCACTGCATCTTAATTCTGGTATTAGGCTGTGGCCTACTTATTATAAAGCATCTTCAGTGTGGAAAAGGTGCAGGTTGAGTGAACTCTGCAAGGAAAGATTTCAAGGGCCTAAGTAGGGCCTTTATGTAAGAATTTTAGGATCAAGCTATTGGATTCATTACAGTAAAAATCATTTTGATCTGTTTCATTTCATTCCATTGTATAAAAACAAAGGATTCAACGAAAAGAGCTATAAGAGCAGTTATTTAGGTATCCAGCATAGGGATGCAGTAACTAGTTTTGCAGGTATTCAAGTGACATTTTGATGATTCTGTACTTTTCTGAGAGCTTTTCATTTTCATTTATTTATTTATTTATTTGCTGTGCAATGATTGTCTACTTTTTCTTCTGCTCCACTTCAGTCCCTCCCATTAAGTCACTAATTCCTTTTTTGGGGAGGTTCATTTCATTCTATTCTGTTGTTTCAGCTCCTGGACTATTGATCTTCACTGATCTAACTTTCGAGTTTTCACATTTGGTTTTAGACCAAAACGCTCCCTATGTGAGTCTAGAAATGCTGACGCTGATCCTGCGCTGGTACCCTGTGTTCAAAAGTATCCAGACACTCTGATGAGTGAAAGAGCTACTTTGGGACTTTGGGTGCCCTGATTGCTGACACAGGCGTTTAATTGCTCACACAGCTTGTTTCATTTCCATAGAAAAGCACTGTCAATAGAAAAGGACACTCTGGAGTAGCCCCAGAGGACCCTAAGGACACCCTGCCCGATGCCAAGCGTCAGCAAGAGGTGCGTAAACTCTCCCAGGATTGGGCTGCGGAGCAGCGCAGCTGCATTCGCTGGAGAGACTGAGCTGTACTTTTTGTCCTTTAGGATATGTTGCATCGTCGTTTGGGATCCAGAACTAATCACCCAACACTTGTACCTGACTTCACTTATGCTCTTGTGGCTGAAAGCAACCAAATCCTCACAGCAATGTTCCAGCATCAAGTGTAAAGCCTTCCCCAGAGACTATAGGCTGTCTTTGAAGGATCCCAATGAATTACAGCTTGGCAGACATTAATTTTTACCTGAGAAATGATCATGAACCTTGAAGCCAGAAGCGTGAAATAAAAAGAAAGACAACCAGGCCTGCCAAAGATGAAAAAAAAATGATGTGGTGGATGACAGCAAGGTTGGTTACCCTGTTCCTCAGTGCTGCACTTGATGTTTCACACTGAAGCCTCTGCGACACCTTCAGTGGAGGGTTTGCGTGTGTGTGTGTGTGTGTGTGTGTGTGAGGGATTATAGAGCCCCCGGGTTGTCTCTGGGCTTCACCTGCTGACTTCGATCAGAGCAGCTCAAAGCCCCTCTCCAAACGCAGCTAGGCCTCCTGAGTGCGTCCGGATAATTAGGGCACTTTCTGCGCCGTCAAAGTCATTTGATGACACTGATGTGGTAGATTGATATTCATGCTCCACTTGCCGCCCTCTCCACCTGAGCGTAGCGCTCACCTCCCCGTGCAATTAGTATCTGATAGCAAAGAGAGACGACAAAATTGGCCCCCGCGCCATATTTGCATTCAGCGCCACAGATTCGACGAGGTCTAAGCTCTACAATCAACAGCTAGTTTGGCCCTTTCGACACGGTCCATTTCATAGTTGCAGATGTGAGAGAGTTTAAAAGTTCCTAATAATATCATTGATCAGTGGGTCTTTTACAGCTTATGAATGATAAAATATGGTCCTGCATACTTAATGTGCAAATTTTCTCCAACTTAGCCAAGACTAAGTAATGCATACCGGCGATAACGTCGCATTACAGACTTTAAAGGGACCTAAACGGAATGATCAAACTCTCTGGCCTACAGTGCTGTGCAAAGTCAGAGACCACCATTTCAACTAGCTTCTAGTCAAAGTGCCATTAAGTACAAGTTAGAGCTTCCATTCCTTATTAAAAAGATTGCCTCCAGTTTTTCAGTTTTTTTGTTTTCATGCCTCTTGTAAAGAAAGCTCCAAAGTTTAGTTTTAGATGTTGCAGATTCCCATGATCCATGTAATCCTCATTACAAACAGACATCAGTCTATGAAGCCATCCTGCACATCCTCAAACAGCCTGTTTCAGTGTTCTGGAATACATTTTCCTTTTTGTCCATGGATTCTTTTTCACTAATGATTTTTTTTTTTTTATCATTTCAGACCAACAGTGTTGAGCTCTCTTCTCACAATGGAAGGACAGTCAGAAACACCAGTGATTTTTTCTGATAGGAAGCTAGAATGAAGCTTCAATTTCTCTCAGATGAAAGCTTTACATGCCATTCACCTTATGGAGACCGTTTAAGCAGCATGACCGGTATGTCGTCAGAGGTCCCATTTAAAGTATAGCGGAGACATTAAATACTCAAATGTAATATACTTAGTACGGGAGGCTTGTTTCCTCCTTGATGACATTCAAAAGTGAATGACTTCAGTACTTACATTTGAAATAAACAGGGGTCTCAAGATCTCTGTACAGTATGTGTTATATTACTATATTTCTATGTGAAGTTTTTAGATTCTATAATTGTGTCGAAGACTAAGTGAGGACTACAACGCTTCCTACGGATGTCACCTGTGAAAATCATTCAAATCCTTTATTATTCATGAAGCCACAGTGCACTCCAGTGGCGAAATCCTGAACAGGCTTATAAATCAGCAGCTAAAGCAGGTAATTCGTATTGAATATAGAGCAATAAAAACTTCTCCATCCACACATTGTGCTTGGTATTGAAACAATAACTGAAAGCTCTGTTGAGGTTCATATCTTTTGCCTGTTTTATTATCATTGTTTCTATAAAAAAAAATCCCAGCAACCATTCTGTTATCAAATAGAAGAACCTTCTATAGTGTATAAAAAAGTATACAAACATCTACCCTTTGCTACCCAGAGTACATCTAAATGAATGTAATGAATTTTCACTAAACAGTCATTTCTAAAAGTTTAGGGAAAAAAAAGGCAACCAATAGAGATCCACCAGGATGTGCCGGTCTTTCTTTCCACTTAATATAAAGTAAAACACAGATACTTTTTTCTCCACAATAAATTAAACACAGGCACATCATTCCATATTGGTCCTAAAGGTCCCAAAAATACAACCAAACCATTATATTACTGAAATTTAAAAAATAGAATTACAGCTTAAGAAAAGCTTGTACGCACAACATAAACAAAACAAAAAAACAAAAAAAACAAAAAAGAAAACATCTGGGCAGCTTGTTTTTTTCTTTTGGTTTCATGAGAACAACGCACTTTCAGTTTCCATAACAACAAGACTTTCTGTGTGAGGATCTGAAGAATACAGATATATATTTAGTTATATAAATATAATCAGAACAAAATAGGCTAAAACTGTCGTAAAAAACATTAGCAGTTACAAAAAACATTTAATACCAAATGGAAGTTTATGCATATAAACTTCAATAATTTAAATGATAAAAAAAAGAAGAAGAAAAAAAAAACCTCTCACATTATGTTCAAGTCCTGATCGTACAACCTTTCCTGCTTGAGCTTCACACGGTTCACTTTTTTTCCTGCATCAGTGAGGAAGACGAGGGGATGCGGAAGGTAATTTATCAAAAGAAGTATAAATACTACTTTAAAAAAAAAGAAAAAAAAGAATTGTACAGTACCCATTGCTGTAACTCTACAGAATAAGTTAGCATGGGGCCATTTACAGTTATTTACACAGTTCATTAAATAAGATGAACACTTTTGTGAGTGGAAATGAAAACTCCAGGCGGAGTGAAAGACGTGGACGAGGCGAGTGGCAGCGCAGTCGGCAGCCGTCACTCAGCACAGTGAGGGAGAAATGATCAAACCTCTCCACACATTCAACAAAGCAGCAGCCACCTGCGCGGTGGACGAGGGAAAGCGGAGAGGCAGCAGACAGACCACAGATTCACACAGAGGCCTCAGGGGAACATCAAGAGGGTATTTCATAAAGTGGGTTTTCTCTTTTATTTATAGTCCAAAGTGAAGACTGTCCAGCTGAAATTACTGTCCATTACCTTTTAGCTGCTAGACAGGCATTACTCTGGACTTAAGCTACCAGTTCAACCTTTAGGAGCACTTTGTTTTGCTACACTTATAAAAATAATGGTGGAATTCCACACTACATTGTGAATTACAATGTCTTCCATCTTCAGTGTTGAGAATTTTTTTTTTACTTGGCAAAAATCCACAAACGGTGCACACCAATATCTTTTCAATTCAAGCAGACTTTTTAAGGGTTACGCTAAAAAATCCTCTTTTGTGGAATACCCTCTAGGCCCCTCTGAGTAAGTGCCACCCTGGCATGACGAATACTAAGGCTTTAAAATCGCCCGCATGCCCAGGTTCGCTGAGCTGTGCGGGTCAGTCGATGTCACTAAGGTCACTAGTGGGCTCGTCCTGAACTCGACTCAGGTGGTTCATTGCCCGGCCGAAGGCGATATGAACAGCTTTGCGGATGGCCGAGGTGCGTCCCTCCATCATTTTGATCTTGTCGATGGTCTTGTCGATCCCGAGAGGAACCATTTTGGATTTAGGAAGCCATTGCCTGGAGATAAAACAGATAAGATGGTTAGAACAGTAGGAATCTCTCTCTTTTCCTTCTTTAACCAGATTCCTTAACTAGGGACCCATGACTTGCTTAAAAGCAATAAAAAAAAAACCTTTTATGAATCTATGCTAAACACAACCTATTAAAATCATGAGGAATTTATTCAATATGGGCTTATGAAATTATAGTCACATGGTCTTAGAAAATAATACTGATGTGTTGATCTGAATTGTGAACCAATAAAATGTACATATTGAGTCTGGCAGAAGGTTTTGCAGCCTCCGGGCCTTCAGGCCTCACAGGCCATCAGACTTTTAAGTCAGAACTGCACAAACTGTATCACACACACACACACACACACACACACACACACACACACACACACACACACACACACACACACACACACACA
>JBBJLR010000133.1:23626890-23640001 GCA_037577145.1 Brachypetersius gabonensis | reverse complement strand
CACACACATACACACACACATACACACACACATACACACACACATACACACACACATACACACACACATACACACACTCTGTGTGTGTGCCTTGTAATTTGGAGAAAGGAAGCAGTTCAGTTCAATCAGGAAACTTACTCTCAAACTGCCACTGTAAATAACCTGTATTTATATATTGTACATTTTTCTACTACCTGCCATTTGCTATTTTTCCACAATTGTGTGTTCCTCAATGACTCTCCTGCTAGTTTAATAACGCCGAATGCTCGAATATGCTAAAACTGGAACATTAACATTAATGTAAAAGACATTTTCCAGCTACTTCTAATTTTCACTGTATCAGAAAACGTACAGAATGGAGGTACTGTAACACAGAATTAAACAATAAATTCATCATTTCAGTCAATGCATCAATAAGTAACATCATATGCCTGTGCATGTAAATGGATAGGTTTTGATCCATCCTTGAAAGAAAAATGTATTATTTAGGTTTATTTCCATCATTTTGAAAAGTAACCTACTAAAATTCCCAAATCTGATATTCACAGCTACTCTCAACTCAGCCTGGAAAGCACATTCATGGAATTAAGGCTGATCACTAAAGGCCTTTTAAATCTCACCAGCTGCGTTTGTTGTCGAAGAAGAGGACGAGGAAGAGCTTCTCTTCGGACTTGTACTGCATCTGCTCTCCGATCCTGAGCACGTCGAGAGGGGGAGTTGGTATGGACACCCCGTTGTGATGGCAGCCCACACGAGGCATGTGAGGGTCGATTATCTACAAGAAACAAAAGATTATACAGGTTACCCAACTCAACAGGTGAAACCTGCAGAGAACCTGTCCGAGGTTCGACAACTGCAGAGGCCAGAGTTCATTAAAGGCTTAGCAGGGTTATTAGAGAACATGGTGTTCAAAAAATAAATAAATAAATAAACGGGCAAATGAAATAAAAAAAAAAAATTAAAAAAAAGAGTCAATGCTGCCATCTAGTGGACACAGAAAACCTCACCCAACCATCTTAGAAGGTCTGTGGAGTGTCATCACATTACTGCTGTGAAAAATCACATCACAATATCCTTTTCGGAGTACGAGCACTGGGAGTACTTCCAGAAGATGTCCACAATAACATTTTAATATCTTATTGGATGATTACTTTTGTTTCTTTTGCACAAAATAGTCTTTCGGCTTTATCAGTGCATTGCTATGTTACTGCTATTTTGGCAGTGCATTTGGTTTGTTCCAACTTATTCAACAATCATGACACATGCACTGCATGCACAAAAGTATTGGAAAACCTGACCATCACACATAAAGGGACTTCAACGGCACTGCATTCACATACATAGACTTTAGCATGGAGTTGGTTCCCCTTTGGAGCCGTAACAGCTTCAACTCTTCAACTCTCTGTTCCAGTTCATCCCAAAGGTGTTGGATGGGGTTGAAGTCAGGGCTCTGTGTCGGCCAGTCAGGTTCTTCCACACCAAACTCATCCCACCATGTCTTTATGGAGCTCGCTTTGTGCACTGCGGGAGAGTCATGCTGGAGAAGAAAAGGTTCTTCCCCAAACTGTGTCCACAAAGTTGGAAGCATGGCATTGTCCAAAATGTCTTGGTCTACTGAAACAATAAGCTTGCCCTTCACTGGAAGTAAGGGGCCACCTGAATTCCAAAATTAAGTGTCCCAATACTTTTGTTCATATAGTGAATGTACCATGAAAATGTCAAATGTCATCACATTTTTGCCATATGGTCCATCTTTATTTATCTTATTTATCCAAATTCTTAAATTAAAAAATCAAGACATCAACACTTACTGATGCACTCCACCACAAACAAAACCACTATGGTGCAGTTCATTAGTACAAGGCCAACACAATGTGTAAGAATGAGTGTATGGATGTGTGTGTGCATGCATGTGTGTGAGAAGATACTGTCCCATTTCCTGCATCGTGGAAGAGATGAAGGGACTAAATATGAAGGGATACATGGTTAGTTCCTACACAAGCACACTCACCAAGGCAGGGTAGGAGGGATATCCGCTACATTTTGCCCAAACTAGTTTAAGAGGTTCCAGAACAACTGTCGCAGCACTAGCAGGCATCCAAATATTGCTGTTGCCAACTTCTATGAAAGCAGGAATAATGACAATGAAGTTAGGAGGGGTTCACTGCAAACAGATCAGAACACTTTCAAAGCCATGCTTAAAAGTGGCAGAGCCTTAATCACACAACACACAAACCACCCCAAAACAACACAGCAAAACATAGTGCAGGCAAGGGCTTCTCCTTATTCCAGTGACTACAGGATAAAGAGTGGCTGGTGGTAATTTCATTTTGATGATTTGTAATTAAAAGCATATAACTACCAACTTAAATCCAAGTCAAATAAATCATGTTTAATCAAGTAATTACAACAACTCTGTTACTTCATTAAATTCAATTTATAAATTAATAAATTAAAATGCATCTTTTCAATAAATCTGCATTAGATTAGATGGCAATTTGCTTGATAATGCCTGATGAGAACTCTTTTTATTCTTTCCCAAAGGTCTCCTTGAGTAATTTGGAGATTTTCCATGGACTAACAATACTCATATTTTCAAGTTTGATATTTTCTGTTCAGAGGTCGGGTTTTCAATACTTTCAGTTGAAATTTTACACATCTGACGATTTAGCAAAGAGATATTATAATTCTCTAACAAAACAAGTCTGAAACATAAGTCATTTTAAGGTTGGTGTGTCCCTAATGTAAAAATAAGTTGATTTTCCAGAAGCCATCTCACATATGAACAGTTTTTAAAGATAATCTCTAACATATTAAACATGCAATAACATTTGCGCTGGTGTTTTATCCCAGTAGTAATAGTAATTGCGAATTAAACTGTGCTTCAGTCTGTTCTCTGCAAAAGCTTTCGTTTAAAATCAGTAAAACATTTAATATTTTATGATGAACTGTGAAAGAAGGCAAGAGAGAGACCCAGAGAACAAGGATGTATTGGTCAGACCGTCTTTCCATTTACAGACCTATAACCCATAATAAATTAGATTTTTTTTTTTTGTGGCTATTGAAACCATCACACCTTTAATAGACAATGTTTATTATTGTAAAGCTTTTTCTTATTTCTACAATTTTATTATTTAAAAAAAAAAAAGCATGAGAATAACTGCTTGGTTTCTGATATGATTCACAGTGACAGCTCTGTTATGAACACAATGTGGCTTCAACTGTTGTCCAAGAAAACAAGAAAGAGGCCTCATAATTCTGCTGATTTCTAATCTTCCACTGTTTCTAACGAACAATTTGTGCAAGAGTGCAACTACCACTCGTACGTCTCAAACTCCTCCAACACCCACACAGAGATATCCGTGGCTAGGTGTGAACACACATCCCTGCCGAAGCCATTGCGACACACGTCCAGCTGCCTACTCACCAGCAGCAAGTCTAGCGGCTTTGGCGAAGTTGCCGTTCTCGATGCAAGCGATGAGCTCACTTTTGTCATCCACAGTGTTTCTCCGGACGAGTGCTGGCTTCCCCTTCCCACACTTCGGAAAACTCAGAGGGGCGCTGCTGAAAAGAGAACTTGCAGTAAGTCCGGAGAGCTTTTAGAGCTTCAGTTTTGTAATATTTACACATCAGTACACAAAAACTGTTCAAGCTTATTGCCATCTACATTCATTAATCTTCATTAAGGCAGAGGAGCTGGAGGACTGCCTATTGTTCTATTTTTTTTTAAAAAAAACATCATTTAAAAACACCAGCTGCTCACAAAATACACACATTTAATGATGAATGGGAACAGAAAGGGTCTCAGATTATGTGGAACAAAACTTGCATTGGTGCCTTCATGTACATTAAAATGACAAATTACAAATGTTTTTCCTCCATAAACCACCCTTTCATGCATAGGACATTTTCTTGTGACCGTAACTAAATGTATATATTTACACATGACAGTCTTGTTGAACATTAAACTATATACTTGAACAAACACCGTATATCAAATCAAAATCAAATCATTTTGATGAAACAGGAGGAAGATATTCAACCTCACATTTTGAAATGAAGAAGTACTGAAAACCACTCTTGATGAGGAATGCAGGACACAGAACTCAAACTTGGTTCCTTTTGGGGCACAACTCCGCAGTGCTTAGTGGTCCTCCTCATTAAAAACGTTGCAAGCTGAATTTGGAGTGTCTGAAGAGGAAAGACGATAAACTCAACCGAGCTGAGACCCAGAGGGGACACCGTTTGACAACCTTTGCACATTTCAAGAAACAAGCAAAACCAGTAGAACAAAAAAATGAGGCAATCAAGAAAGACCAGACCATCTATAAATAAGTAAAATAACCTAGAATATTGTTCCAACAAACAATATGAGGATGTATTGATCACGGTGACACATCCAGACAACAACAACAAAAAAAAAAACAGTTATATGGGAGTTCTGCTGATTATCTTATGATCCCCAAACAAAAATTATTCAGTGCATGACCAAACCCATCACGTAGATTAAGGTTCATTAAGCTGGGAAATGACTGCAATCAAGCTACTGACCCTAGGTCAGAGTGTGCTAAATTGGACTCTACTGTATTCTGGCAAGAAAGTGCATGCACTGGAGTTACACTGACCAGCCGCAACATTAAAATTTCCAGGTTAATATAGCGTAGGTTCCCCTTATGCCATCAAAACAACTCTGACCCATTGTCACAAGACCTCTGAAGGTGTGCTGTGGTATTGGGCAGCAAGCCATTAAACACGGATCATTTAAGTTGAAGGCCAACTCAACACCTTACGCTTAGTCATGCTCCTCAAACATGTTCTGAACCATTTTTGCAATGTGGCAGGGTGCAACATCCTGCTGAAAGAGGCCACTGCCATTAGGAAGAACAGTTGCCATGAAGACGTGCAACAAGTAGGTGGTGTCAAAGTAACATCCAAGGCCCAATCATCACAGTGTCCACTGGCGTGCCATCTCTTCCCCAGGTCAGTGGTGTACACATGATGCAAAACAACACGATTCATTTCATTGCTCCAAGACCAGTTCCGTTGCTCACATACCTATTGTAGGGTTCAGCAAAGGGTTCTGCAAAGTTCTGCAGCAAGTTCTCAGCAATTGGTACACAGTAGCTCTTCTGTGGTTTTGGACCAGGCAGGCTTCAATCTCCTCATGCAAAGATTAGCCTTAATTTTATCTATCTATCTAGCCATCATAATTCGACCAAAGTCACTCAGATCTGGACACTTGTTCAATGCCCCACCCCTTGCCAGGTGACATTGTAACAAGATAAATCAAGTATTATTCATGTCAGTGTTGTGGCTGATTGGTGAAGGCTTCTGTGTTTGCTACAGCCCACTGTACAGATGTGGTACTATACATAATGAAGGGGGAAAATCAGGAGCTGAAGTACACATTCAAAGGGATACTGTGTAGGAAAATGTGTGGCAAAACTTAATCCAATACGTAAAAATTTGTTAAACAACTGAAAACTGAGGAAAGGGAGAATAATAGTATGATCATTTGCCCCACCATGTCCCATCACAAATCTAGAAACCTTTCCCCTCAACAGGTCTGGACACAAATTTCTTCGCTGCCATGTTTCATAAAACTGAAAGTGTATTACTATACAGTGGCAGCCTAAATCTGGGTTTATAGAGATCAAACCTCCCAGTAAATAAAGTTAGTGTGAGGTTTCTAATAGGCACTAATTTGTTAGTAACCGGCAAAACTAGGATAGAAACGATTGACAATCCCCACATACGTAAAAAATAACTGTTTTAATAAGTGCTTTTCTGAGTCCTTTGTTTCCCTTTTGCACTCATCAGCATGGAGTTCAGATACAGCTGAGCTAAGATATAAAAAAAATCTGGAACACTAGGAACTTTTCGTTTTCTGTTTTTTGGCTACTCAGCATGTCATGCATGTTAAGTTCCCAGTTCTACATAAAACAGTTTGCAGAAAAAGCAGTTTTCAAATAGCAGAGAGAAAAAGTTAACAGAAAAAAACATGCGGGGTTAAGTGGAACACGGCTGATTTCCAGGGCTCTCTGTCTGAGTTTGTACAGCCCTCAAGTGTGGATGTTGGCTGGCCTGATAAGCTCACAGCTTGACAATGTTTTCACTCTGAGTTTCTTCAGAAGAGAATAAGACATGTCCAAAGATTATAAAAGACAAACATGGAATGAGTACACACTATTTTTAGTTGGTGATCATTATTATCATCATCATCACCATCATCCTCAACCCTTGCAAAATGGTCATTACCCAGCCTGCCTTGGAAAATGTGTGCATGCCGGTGCAGTCAGCAACTGGCTAACCCGCTGACCATTCACTGGCCAGATATTAAAAAGGTGTACACAATTGTCCCAAATAATTATAAACTCCCCGGAGTTATACTGCTGTACTGATCTGTAGCAAAAACCATTGAATTTAGAATATAGAATGTATATATATTAGGGCTGATTAAAATATTTAATTGCGATTAATCTCATGTTTGCCATAATTAACTCGCGATTAAATCACACCTTCAAGTCTGTACTAAATATACTGTTTTTAATACTCTTCAACATAGGAGTAGACAAATATGTTTGCTTTGTGCAGATTTATCTTTAGTAATGACAAAAGTGGACTTACAATGTAAAAAAAAAAAGACTGTAAACAAATAAGGAAATATTTATCCGCAGTGTTCTCTTTGACACAGTCACACAGCTTAAGCTTAAATATTTCTGTAAAAATATTAATCAAATCAAATATAAAACCAAAGCTATTTGCTGCAGGGCGTTCACCTTTTATCTAGCTTGTTATTGAAAAACAAGTTCCCAGAGCATTGGGGCGGAGCCATTATAGCAGCTGCAAAGCATGTGGGCGGAACCAGTATTAACATTTGGTGTAATGGTCAGGCGTCTTATATGGACAAAAGTAAGTTCAACACATCTTCGTCACATAGAGTTGATCAGGTCATTGATTGTGGGCTGTGGAATGTTGATCCACTCCTCTTAAATAGTTGTGCCAAGTTGCTGAATATTGGCAGGACCTGGAACACGCCGTCGTATTCACCGATCCAGAGCATCCCAAACATGCTTAATGTCCAGTGAGTATGCTAGCCATGCAAGAACTGGGATGTTTTCAGCTTCCAGGAATTGTGTACAGATCCTTGCAATAAGAGGCTGTGCATTATCAAGCTGCAACATTAGGTGATGGTCGTGGATGAATGACACAACAATGGGCCTCAGGATCCCGTCACGTATCTCTGTGCATTCAAAATGCAATCAGTAAAATGCCTATGTTCGTTGTCCATAACATATGCTTGCCCATACCATAACCCCACCGCATCCATGGGCCACTCGATCCACGTTGACGTCAGCAAACCGCTCACTCACACGATGCCACAGGCGCTGTCTGCCAACTGCCCTGAACGGTGAAAATCGGGACTCATCCGTTAACAGAATGCCTCTCCAACCTGCCAGCCGCTATAGAATGTGAGCATTTGCCCACTCAAGTCGGTTAAGACAACCTGCAGTCAGGACGATGAGCATGCAGATGAGTTTGTGCAGAAATTCTTTGGTTACGCAAACCGAGTATGGCTGCAACGTCCAAGTGGCTGGTCTCAGACGATCATGGAGGTGAACATGCTGGATGTGGGCTGGTGTGGTTACACATGGTCTGCGGTTGTGAGGCCGGATGTACTGCCAAATTCACTGAAACGCCTTTGGAGACGGTTTATGGCAGAGAAATGAACATTCATTTCACGAGCAACAGCTCTGGTAGACATTCCTGCATGACAATTGCACACTCCCTCCTTCTGTGTCATTGTGCTGTGATCAAACTGCACACTTCAGAGTGGCCTTTTATTGTGGGCAGTCTAAGGCACACCTGTGCAATATTCATGCTGTCTAATCAGCACCTTGATATGCCACACCTGTGAGGTGGGATGGATTATCTCAGGAAAGAAGTGCTCACTAACAGATTTAAAGAGATTTGTGACCAATATTTGAGAGTAATGGATCTTTTGGGTATGCAGAAAATGTTTCAGATCTTTGAGTTCAGCTCATGAAAAATGGAAGTGTTGTGTTTATATTTTTGTTCAGTCTTTTACATTACCGTCTCAACTACAGTTATCAATTACACATTTAGCAATTAAAATGTAAAGGAGACATACAACAGGGTGGTCTTTCTTGGAGTAAGTGAATAAGTGCTTTTACTAAATAATGACTGCTAATTTATTAATTACCTTTATTATTTATTTAATAATAAACTGTAAAATGTATTTTTACCTGTAAGCAAACGAACATATTTTGCATGGGGACTTTAGATATGTGCGTTTACATATGAATGTATGTGTGTGTGTGTGTGTGTACCTGGTAGCACCCAGCAGACTGCCACTGGAAGAGATGCTGGATTCAGAAGCACATCTGCGGCGAGGCTCCTGCTGCCTGCTGGGACTCAGGTCCTTCTGCTGCTCCAAAACAAAACCGTTCGACAAGCCTGAAAAAGAGAGAACAAGGCAGAGAAAGGTAGAGTCAAAATGCATAAAAACATCTGCAGTGAGCACAGTAAAAAAAAAAAAGAAAAGCCAGAGGCAAAACAAGCTGCAGTATACAAGCCGCCCAAAGTTTAAAAGAAGTCTGAATGCTGCACTTCCTTTTCTCTTGCTTTTTTAATAATGTGCATATTAAAATCAAAGGTTGAGACTGTCAGAACACAGATTTGGTTCCTCTACTCTGGCCTTTACATCATTTATTCTCAATCATATTCCTTCATAAACAGAATAAACTCAAGTCTGTATAGTGTATTGTAGATAAGGGCTTCATATTAGAATGTGCTTTCACACTAATAATTGGTGTGGACACACAGCATTGTGTTAACCATAACGGTGTTGTGTTCACACTGACCCATGTAGCCTGTATTGCTATAATGAAAGAGCAAAGGGGGAAGCATTTACATGTACGGCATTTATCAGACGCTTTTATCCAAAACAACTTCCATTCCTTAACTACAGGAGACAGTCTTCCTGGAGCAACTTAGGGTTAAGGGTCTTGCTCAGAGACCCAGTGGTGGTGCTGAAGGTAGGATTCGAACCCATGACCTCTTGGTCCAGAGGCAAGTATCCTACCCACTAGGCCACCACCACCCAGAGTTTGTAGTCAATATAAAGGCGTACATACAAGTATGAGTAATACTTTAGCAATGAATAATTTCCCCCTTACATAAATGGGGTTTCTGTAATTTTTAAACGAGCCAAGTGTTTTGCTGGCATTTTTGTCAAATCCTGAATAACCTTGATATAAGCCAATAATACTAGCTAATAAATTCTGGGTCCTAATTCAAGCTAACTTTTGTGTTTGTACTTTTAAATGAATAGCTTTTAATACAACTGTCTCAGGTAGACATTTGCATGGTACTGTATACATTTAAAGCTGCAGCAGGTATCTCACATAAAAACCATCCGTCATATTTGCTAAAACTGTCACTATGTCAGTAGTACTTCTGGCTCCATCTAGTGTTCCCAATGCATTCGCAAGAATCCACCATGACCAAATTGAAACAACCAGAGCCAGGAAGAAGGTCTGACAGAGTGTCAGTCACTATTCATGCACACGCTGTGGGCAGCCCCCTTCCCCTGCGCATGCTCTCACTTGGCCAAGCTCCATATCTTCAGTGAGCGGCTTCCCGGCCCTCCTTTGCCAGCAATAACTTACATGACAAAGACAAGCAAACAGAAGAAAAACCAAGAAAGAAAAGCAAGCTAAAGAGAAAGAATTAGACCAAGTCTGAGATACAATGTGGTTAAACATCACATGAGCTTTTCAGAGGTGGGGGAGCTATGGGAGCTAAAAGATTCCAACCGATGCTAGGCACATTTCTGCTGGATCCTGTTTCTGGTATAGCCAGGAAAAAGTTGCTACTAAGCATGTTACATCTAGCTGCATGTAGTTTTGTTCATGGATTTAAAAAAAGGATACTACATTCTGTATTAACATGGTGCATGGTGGCCTCCTCTGCAAGGAGAGGCTTTGGAGGCAGGGCTGAAGCGCAGCGGAGAGGGAAGGGGAGGGACCTGGAAGTTGTATTGTTTCATATTTTCCAAGTTAGGTCCACTCTCTTCTTACTACTACCGACTGCAGCTTTAATATCTAGTGGTTTGAATTCTGCTTTGACTGCTGCTTTCCTG
The DNA here is from genome assembly GCA_037577145.1 of Brachypetersius gabonensis. Lineage (NCBI taxonomy): Eukaryota > Metazoa > Chordata > Actinopteri > Characiformes > Alestidae > Brachypetersius > Brachypetersius gabonensis. The sequence continues at coordinate 23,629,836 of JBBJLR010000133.1, read as the reverse complement.
CAGGCAGTACCAGTGTTGGGGTGTTTGGCAGGTAACTCCTCTTCCCCCTCGCTGCCCCTGCTGGCACTGCATGTTCTCTTCCTTGGGTGGAGTAGGGTCTCCAGGCGGGGGATCACCACAGACAGGAAGGTCCTGGCGCCCAGCTGAGGACACACTGCCTGGGCTTCCCCGCCTTGCACAGGCTTCTGAGGGCTCACGCTTTTAGACTTACGGAAAAGGACTGACGTCCGTCTGTTTACAGAGGGCTCGGCCAGGGTCGATGTGGCAACCACGCTGACATTGCCTTCGTCAAGCAGCAGCCGGTCTTGCGAGAATCCGTTGAGGGTCTCCTTGTGTGATGGAAAACCATCCTGGTGACCATCAAGCTTGCCCGAATGATGCTGTTCTGAGCTGGGCTCGATAGGCTTCAGTGTAGGGGGCTCAGATGGGCCGTCAGTGTTCGTCAGAGGGGGATGAGAGTCTGAGGGCTCCAACTTTGGAGGAACTGATTTGTCTCCTGCAAAAAGACCAAACATTCAATGGTTAGTTTTAAATGGCAAAATAAATGAGGTTTCATAATGGCGTGAAGCAACAGAAAATCAAATTTTCCCCATAATCCAAATGTAGTTTATCAGCCAAAACATACTGAACTTTTTCATTTTGCTTTGATCAATGAGGCTAATGTAGCCCGAGGCAAGTTACATGTAGCTAAAATACAAAATTGACCTATTTCATGACCATGATCATTTACAAGGTAGGTATGATGACCTCTTCTTAATATAACAGTTCTGATTAAGTGCACAAAAATTCTTGACAGATGCTGCATTTGTGCAAATATGATGCCATGTTGGCCAAATGATTTGAGGAACCACATGTAATATGGTGATATATGGTATCAAGTTATAAAATCAATCATTAGGGCTCTTTGGCTTTTCAAAGGAAAGTCATCATGTGCAAAAGTCCTTTCACTATTGAGTCTTCTAGGAAAAGAACACCATGTAAAAGCACAACCATTATTGCCAACTACTCAAAATGGTTTGTCTGCTCCAAATGGAATACATTCTAACACAGACTTGCCTGTTTGGTGTTCCCATTCATCAGCCCATATGTTTGGGAGGCTTTTGTTTCATCAAGCACTTTCAACAAGCTTTGGAATGCATGGTTCAAGCACCACTTTGCAGAAATGGGGCAGAAAATGGCTCACAATTACTTTGCCATTCAATTTAGACACCTCTTCATAGGCAGCAGATCTCGAACACTTAATAAGCGATTCAATTACAGCAATGATTTGACCAAACCTCTAAATTATACAGTACTTTAGCAGTAAATTAGCCAAGGTCTGGAGCAACTCAAACATACCTTCCTCAGCTGAGCTGGGGTCTGCTGCTGGCTCCACTACTGCCCTTCTCTGTTCAGAAGAGAGCGACTGGTTGCTCCTCAGACTCATCTCCATCCTTATATCACTGATGGTCTTCTTCAGCAGCTTCAGCCGTTTGCTGCGTGAAGGGCTGGACTTCATGGCCGTGGTCAGGTCCAGCTTCTCCAGAAGCTCCTTTAGCTGCTCATCAAGTGACATGTGTAGCCGATTGACTGGTTTCAGCAACCGGTCCACTGAAGGTACAAATGAAAGGGTCATAAAAGTCTACCATGTTCACTTTGATAACTAATATATAATAATATAGTGCTTACCTTCTTCCCAGGAAAAGTGAACAGTTGCCTCTATGTTAGGAGGTTCCAGTGCATGCATGCCGCTGTCTGATTCAAAGCCAATATGCTCAACATGGCGGCGTGTCTTTCTGAGCAAGACCCCACCCTGATCTCTCAGTCTGACAGCAGCACGGTAGAAGCAGGTATCCTTGGCATTGTACTTCATGCAGTTTGAGACGATGAGGTTGAAATCTGCCTCAAACTCATCAAGGTTCTTGTAGCCCTGTGTGTCTATACGTTTCCTCATGGTGGAAAAGTCCATGGGGTGCTTAATGTGGTCGAGATAATCAGGTACCTTAAAGAAAATGAGCAGAATGTTACCATTCCAGTTCTCTTTATGTGACACGGGAAAAATACTGAGATTAAAATGCATCAGGTCTACTTTACTAATTACAACAGGGTATAATTTAACGAGTGTTATGTATATCTGAAGTGTCTTCTTTGAAATGACTTGACATGGATTTATGGCGATAGTTTTCTTCTCCAAACAGTAAAATATTAAAATCGTAACAGTTTAAAAACCCAACTGGTTTTAGTAATGAAACCAACACAAGAGGTTAAATGTGTGGGTTGTTTCATTGTTAAGCTACAAGGTTGTGCGGTCACAAAAAAGCAGTGCAAAAGCCAGAAAACAAACTTACAATCATTTAGAACTCATTCTTAAAAGTTATTCCTTTTTACAGAAAGTATATTCAACAGGTAATTACATAAAATCCAACTAAACATTACAATCAACTGTAATCCACACTGCATGCCTCTTGTAAACACCTCCACAGTGTACTTTTAGAAGTTAGTTGCATTTTCTATCTCACAATCCAATTATCCCCAATTATACACTCATCCGTCCATAAAACCTTACTCCAGTTTTGGGATTCTAGTACACATTTTCTTTACATTGACCACTTACTTTCTTGACAGTCCATCAGTCCATAAGTTGATGGACAGAAATCTAGGTGTGGGTAATTTGATGACACTTATTATGATTATTTATGTCACACAGGCACAGGTGTCGAACCTTATCCACGCAGGCCCTGTGTGGCTGCAGGTTTTTGTCCCAAACAAGCATGCGGATATCTTAACTGTTTGAAGAACAAGACGAAGCAGAATCAGGAGTACAGGTAGGCTCTTACTTGCTTGAAACGAAAACCTACAGACACACTCGTCCTTTGCTGACAACACTGCACTGAGCAGTGCAAAAATAAAATAAATAAGTAAAAATATACATCTATATATACATCTATATATATATACATCTATATA
>JBBJLR010000133.1:23598152-23626790 GCA_037577145.1 Brachypetersius gabonensis | reverse complement strand
TTCAAATGTGACACCAGTTTTCAGTCTCAAAACTAAAATAAAACAAAATATTGTGACACACGTATTGTACCATAAACATGTTTTGAAGTATTGAGACAAGTTAGCCATATAGACCCCACCTCCCCAGAAAGTGGCCCATGTAAGATCTTCACACGTACCTCCTGGATGCTAACAGGCTGAGCAAAGATCTTGGCCTGGTCCTTCTCCTGTAGCTGGTCCAACACCGACCTTAGCAGAATGGTAAAAGGGGTGAGCTGCAACTCTAGCATTGACTGCTGTAGTTTCACCTGCATGGACAGTAAAGAAGAGGTTAAAACTTTTAAACACATCCAGTAAATAATCATTCAAAAGATAAGCACATGCAGGACATAAAACTAGACTCCTTTGTAAAAATCTGGCATTCACTATTTTAATGTTTGCAATAATGCCACTTAAACAGGGCTTCATATGAACAGCTGTCTGGTTTATTAGCTCACTGGGAAGGCAGCTACTATACCCAGCACATGCTCAACTCATACATGTACACAGCATATGCTTTAATAGTACACAGTGTTTTCACAGTGCCATCATTGTGGCTTTATACTTCAATACTTACTTCAAATGAAACAGTGACTGAGTTTAAAGTGCAGAATGTCAGCTTTGAATTGAGAATACATGTATCCATAATAGCTGTTACAACCTTTTATGAACACTGCCTTCGCATTCTAGAGGACTGAAAGTGTCCGTATGGTTGGTTGTCCAGGTTTTTTGTGGGCAGTTGTATGTCAATGCATCAGTTATTTAACTTGCAGCAGGACAAGCAAAATCCACAGAGAAACAAACTTACAGAGCAGAGCATGTTCATTACCTCTTCTCTTTTGAGTTTTTCTCTCTTTCTGATCAGTTCCAGCAACAGCCGGGCCCTCTCAAGGTCATGCCTTAAACGGTGAAACTCCTTCAGCTGTTCCTTTAGTGCCCGACTCTCCTCCTCACTGTGCTTCTGGACAAATTAATCACAACGGCATAACATTACATTACTTAACATTTCAATCCACTGTACCTTCAGTCATGCGAAGGATGTCCCTCCACTAAGCATGGCTGACTTACAGGCCGTGCAGTTTTCTGGGCCTGTAGGCTGGAATTGAGTCGCCTGATCAGCGGCAGGCCATTCCGTGACTGTCTCTTCAGGGTCCAGTAGTTCAAGACCAGCTCGACGAATACCTTCTTCCTCTGGAGAGAAACTTGATTAAGGATGGTGTTTAACCTGTGGGAGGACAAAATATATATATATTATGAAGCTAACGGCTTGGTGCTGACACTTCTGTGTCTTCAATAAGAAAAAAAAGTTCTCTTTTCACTTTAAACCAGGGTTTTGGACAAAAGCCAGTCCACATTCTTTTTGGAGTGTGTATGCAAATTTGTCCTGGACCACAAAGAACAACTCTGCTTAAGTGAAAGTGTGTATTTATTTGTGCGTGGTGGCATTATTTAGTCTGGTGTCTTATTCAATACTGCTTAGATTCTTATTCTTGTCGTTTTTATTTACAGCATAATCATGGGAAGTTCACTGCTGCCTCCTTCCAGTAAAAAAATTAACATGTTTTATTTGCGTATAGAGCAAGGAGGTGAGATCTGATCCCAACCAGACACAATAGACACATATTCTAAGAGCCATCCACATCTGATCACCCAAGATGCATGGTGACGACATGGCCCAACATATGTTTGCGTCTTGCCCGGATAGCTAAGAGATTAAATATAGGAAACCAGTAATGGAAGCTTCTTGCCACTCATCAACTTTCCAGCATCAAGCATAGCTCCAGGACACTAGAACAGCAAAATTCAGACCCCAAAGATGTCCTGAGCGTGTGACAATATTTGAGTGAATGGACAACTTGGTAAAATTGATTATTCATGAGACTACTGCTTTAGCATCAAGAGACTTTGCATACACCATTAATATTCCTCTATAGTAGCTGCAGCTCCACACAACGCTGCAGTGGCATCAGCTCTCTGAACCTCTATTCCCTCCACAGTCCCCCTGAAGCAGTAATTTTGCACAGTCTGCACATTTTAGTTTTCCTAGCTCCCAACACACCTGATGCAGCCAGTGCTCTAAAGCTTACCTATGAGGTGGAAAACTAGGCACAGACTTTGCGGACACTGCTGCCACAGGTTCTGTGGTCTTCTTGCTCTTTGTTTTCTTCAGCTTTTTTTTGAGCCTTGTTCGGCCGTTTTTACTGACCGCCTTCCGACAGAGTCCGTTTTTGGTTTTGGCGTCATCGTAAATGGTAAGAGGCCTTCTGATGGAGCCGTTGGGGGTGTGGGCCCCACAGTAGGCGGTCTTCTTCACAGAGAGGGTGGAGGTACCTGACTCTGTCATTTCTTTGATAGGTTCCATCTTCATGAACAGGCCAGCCTTTTGTGCGCAGCTGACATGGAAGGCGGTGTAACAGTTGGCTTTGTGGCACTGGATGCAGGCACCAACGCCTTTCTCCTTGCAGAGGTAGCAGCTGAGCTTCCAGCGGGCAGGGGGGATATTTGCCACACCATCAATGGGCTCGATGAAGACCGTGTTGGAAAAACCCACTTCAGGGACCCATAAGGCGCAGACCACATGTCCCCAGCGGTCATCTTCTGTCTTCTTAACAGCACCGCCCTTGTTGGGGCAGAGGATGCAGTGGGCAGGCTGGGTGGGAGACTGGAGGCAATGACGGCACAGCCACTGGCCCTCTGGAATGTATGGAACTCCATAGCACTCCTGATGCACAGCCAGATTGCACATGTCACAGAAAAGAATGGCATTGCTGTCCTGGCACTCTCCATCCATGCAGATGCAGCAGACGGCATCCTCGTCCACCAACGACTGCGGGTCCTTCTGGCCCTGGGTTTGCAAGTACGACTCCTTCTCAAAGCGGTCCACGAGGAACTCGAAGACGTTAGGAGAAACCTGGCTGAAGCCTTCGCTTTTTCTTTTTTCATTGACCAGGTCCAGCCAGGCATAATCCTCCTCGTCCATGTCATACTCCACCTCCTCGTTGAGCTCCTCCGATGTCTTCTCCTCATACTTATAGTACTGTGAGGGTCTCCGAGGCACAGCCGGGAGATTGTACTCCACAGTGCGGTATTTGGGCTCCGGAAGCATGCAGTTAGGCGCCTGAGCCTTTTGTAAGTTCAAAGCGGCGTTCTTCCTCTGCTGGCTGCTTTTGAGCCGTGCAGACCGCAACGGGGCCTGCTGAGGCTTCTCCGTGTTCTCCTTATTGCTGGTGCACTCCATTATCTCCTGGGCTGTAGGGTCATCATCTGTGATGACCTCCAGTTTGTCGAAGATGCTGATCCGGTGCACTCGCCCATCCAGCTCCAGCTCCACCATCCGCTGTGCCTGTGCATAGGTGAGGGTCTCCCGGTTCGGGGAAGGTTTGATGGGTGAGGGCGACCTCTCTGGTGCGGGGGGTCTGTTATGTCGCACTTTCTTCCTCATCATGGCACCTTAAAAAGCTGCAAAAGAAAACAGGGAAAATCAGAAGGCATAAGTGTAAGTGTACAATGTCAATTCATCATACATGAATACACCACAGCACAAAAATTTTTCCGCATTTAACTCATTCACCAAGTGAAGCAACAGGCAGCCAGGAACACAGCACCCAGAAAGAAGTGTGTGGGGACGCTTTCATGGCTGTGTTCCGTTAGAGACCACATTAATAACTGATCAGTACTCTCAGAACATACCAGAAGAGGCATCTTCTGGTTACAGGGGAGGCATGACATTTCACACTGCTACACACTTCTTAAAGGCTTCTTGAGACAGTTTTCAAAACTATACGCCCTACGTTTCTTGTGGTAACCAGTCACCTAAAAAACAACTGCTCCGACAGAAAGAAACCTACTAGGCAAACATCTTCCTGCTGTCAGAGCCGGCAGAAGTTTTGTAGGTGCATGACGAGGTTTCTCATGACAAGCTTTCAAGCACGTTAGCTGTTGCGATAACGAGTGATTAAAATGTCTTAGATCCTTAGAAATTAGAACTCTAATCCTTACAAGAGTCCACTTACAGACAGAGCTATAACTCTCCAAAGAGACCAGACTCTATCCAGTGACAGGTATGAGAGCTTACAAACTCCGCTAACTAAAAATGACCCGTCACACACACGCTGTGGAGTCAATGGAAATGAATGAACATCCCTATTAGTTCCTGAAGCAGTAAGCTTGACATAAACTCAGACTACACATGCACCAAAATAGGAACTACCTTGTGCAGGAACGAGGTAAAATGAGCAGCAGTGACAGTTTTAACGCTTGTTTCATCGCCACAGAGTAGGTGTTGTGGTTAGAGGGAGGCTGACGGGGGGAAGCTCTAAACCTGAGCCCGTGTTTAGCTCAGTGAGTCGGGCTGCACTGCGTTTCCTTTGTATCGATCATGTCTGAGCAGCGTTAGAGGAAGAGAGGGGCCTCCGTGGTTGTAGCGAGGCTCGCAATAAGAAAATAACAGCAAATTGTACAAATGGCGTCCTGCAAAACACAGGCGCAGGCACAGATTTCGTGGAGAGCTTTAAAGCTGTTTCCCGAGCACTTCCCTGCCTGTGTGTGTGCACCCAGATTTCTGCCAAGCCCACTGTGTCTGCAGCTGCAGAGGTTGTTGTTTTTAAAGCCCAGTTACCTCGGAGCCCCGGTGGAAGAGAGTGGAGGAGGAGGAGGAGGAGGAGGAGGAGGCGGCGGCTCCGGCTCCTGAAAGCAATGGCGATCCGGCCTGCTAGGAAGCTGTGAATCCGTACACAATGTTCTCCTCCCCGGTCGCGGTCACAGCCACAGCCGCAGCCCGCACCACCAAGTCTGGAGTGCTGAGACCGCGGAGAGGCCGTCAGGGCCGAGACTACCGGGCCCAGAGCGAGTTCCGCGGGGGGAAATCGAGTCTAAAAGCCATCCAAACGCAGAAACAACGTCCTTCTCAGCCCCCGTAAACGATGAGCAGCAGCTGCTGCTGTAAAGGCTTCCCCTTCCCCCCCGCACACCCAACAACAATGCGGCCGAGCTCCACACTCCGCCCGCCCCACCGCAACGAGAGGGCGGTCACTCAGACCCAGCGGCGGAGGATCACACGGAAACGGACTGAGACTCGGAGTCAGAGTCAGGATATTTATGGAGCATATGCACACAGAAAATAAAACACGGTGCAAGTTGCCTCTAATTTATACCCAATTACCCAATTTGTACTCGTTATTTATACCTGTAATATTTATGTAACGGATACTCCGAATTCGCACAAATAATCGTTTTTGTTTTGTGTAAGTTCTCTCTCTCTCTCTCTCTCTCTCTCTCTCTCTCACACACACATACATTATTTATTATATATATATATACACGTGTGTATGTGTGTGTGTATTTCATTTCAAGCTGAAGATATTGTGTGGTGTCTACTACTACTACTACTAATAATAATAATAATAATGAGAATAATATTACTGCTACTACTACTTATAATATTAGTAGTAGTAGTTGTTGTAGTAGTAGGAGTAGTAGCAGTAATTATAATGAGCTTTGTTCTCCAGACGGTGGTAAGAAAAAACTGTGTTAAATCGTAAAGGTCCCTAACTGCCCCACCCCTGATGGCGCCTCGGTGCCCCTGAGAGAGACCCTCAGGTCAAGAAACCCCGTATGTTTAGTTTACCAACACGGCCGGGCTTTAACTGCGGTTCTGCAGGACTGAGCTCTTGTTTCTGCAGCAGCACTAAAAGCTCCACGGCTCGTACTGATTATCAGGACATTGTTACGAGTACACGTTTCTGATCAACTCGGTTAATAACGTGTCCAAATTGCTCCCCCACCCCACCAGAACCCCCCCGGGCCGTCGAGCTGTTTTATTTTTATTGCCCCTCACCCGCCATGTTGGTGTTGCCCTAATACCCCCAATGTGTGACGTCATAAAAGCGTGTTCCTTCCGTCCGACGCTGAGTGGAGCTGCGCGTGTTTAACCGTGCTGAGGACAAAGCCAAATTAATTGCCCCCCCCCTTTCTCTCTCTCTCTGCCTGGTCTGAAATAAGTCATACTTGGTGATATAACTTTAACTGCACAGTAAAGAGACCGAGTTGCACGTTCCTCAAGGTAGGAGATCTTTATTTTTTTTTCAGTTACTTGAGTGAGAGGTGTGTGTGGTTGGTGTTGTGTGTTGAGAAGGAGGAGGGAGAAGGAGAAGGAAGGAGGAGGAGGGGGGCAGATCCAGTTCTCCCCTCGCTGCTGGTTCTAACCAGCTCCTCCTGCTCTCCGGCCACCCAGGACCCTGGTTCTGCCTCTCGCCAGGTCTGAGTCTCGGTGCTGCAGGGCCTAGTCGAGGTGGAAAAGATACTTCTACACGAAACCCACCGCCACAGACCTGAATTTGAGGACTTTAACAATGTCACGAAGTGAGCTTTTGCTTTAAGCAGTCTCTGTCAGTGCTCCGAATTCCATGTGACAGTAGTAAGTACGGGAGCTCTGTTGTTTTTGTCTGGGTAACGTTAAGATGTGGCGAGAGCTAACAGGCTAACGCTGCTAAAAGATTCACCAGAAACTACAAAAAAAAACCTAATTATCCCCCCTCGGACCTATTTAATGGTCATAGTGGTGTTGTTTTGTAATCAAGAACTCGCTTCAGGAAGTGATATGTTCAGGAAATTGTTTACTTGACTATTAATAAAAAATGAGGCAGCTCCTCGCACCGCGGTGTTATTGAAGGTTAATTTAAACGAGATCAGCTTTAGGGAAGTAACATAACCCCCTTTTCAGTCGCAGGATCGCTCGTACTGCTACTACCAGTAATATTAATGATAAAAACATCGACGCTTTTGTGTTTTTAGGGGAAAAAAACAGCAGTTTTTCTAGGCGAGTTGTGGACAGGGTGTACTGGCGATTCCGGAAAAGTTAGCTACCCCAGCTAGGTGGACGGAGGGTAGTCTTGTAAATAAATATTTAAGGAGAAGTGATGGAGGAAGGGCCCAGAGAGCAGATCACCTCAACACAGGCCAGTCATGTTTATTTCATTCTTTAATATGTATATAATTGAGGTAAATTGTGCATTCCACACGAGTATTGTCGTGCAGTTTACAGAGCAGGCTGGGTTGATGTTTTTGTTTACGAGGTAAAGTCAGATTCGGGGACGAACGATAAACAGAAACAACACGACTCTAATGAAGGTCTGGGGCCGCTGTTCCGGGTTCTGTGGAACCACCGAACTGTTCTGGCAGACACAGCCCAGTAAAACGCACTCCGAAACAGACACCCGGCTTTTGGTGAATTATCAGGCCTCTAGTTATATACATTTAAGTATGTGTATATTAAAAGAAAAAAATATATATATATGTAGTTAAAATGTAAACAACAGTTTATGATGGTTCTTTCTAGTGAAACTTGTTCAGAATAGTTCATGGCTTTAAAAGCTTCCTTTATGGAAAATTGATATTGGGAACATTATGGGATTGTTACAGATATGTGTCTGATTGCTACTTTTGAGAGAAGGTCTTAGTTATTTATTTTATCTATTTTTGTCAGAGATGCAGGGTGCGTGAAGGTAATTTCACTTCGAGCCATCTCTTACTGATTATTGTGCAGAAATATTTTTAATTTTAATTTAAGACGGAGTAACTGACTGTATAGTGAAAAGCACTCTCTTTATTCACTTTCTTATTCTTTTTTATTTACAGATTCCTTCTTATACTTTTCTCCGGGGACAAGTCTGATGTGTCTTCCTCATCTGGATTTGAAAATAACGCACTGCTGTAAATATTTGGACGGATGATAGAAGTGACAGCCACACTGATGACACTTGAACATTTCTCAAGCTGCTTTCATTAAAGAGATTTTATCCTAGCAGAAATTCAGTCTGCTAAAATGGACGGAGAGGAAGGTGTCTCTCAAAAGACAGATGATGTGCATCTGGAACATAATGGCTCCTTGGAGAATGACAAGAGACAAGAAGCCAAAGAAACATGTTTGAAAATTGAGGGGCAAGATGGTTATGTATTTAAAACATACCGCTTTACTCCACTTGAGATTGCTGATGCAAAATCCTCAAATTCTCCTACCGACACAATGGCTAAAGACTTTTCTTCTGTGCCCTCATCCCCCGAGGGAACATTGTTTAATGCATCTTCTCAGGTTGACGGACATTCAGGAGATAGTCCAGAAGCAGAGAGCTGCAATAAGCAGGACTCTCCAACTTCTCCTACCATTTCAAATCAAAGCCCGAGCACTGAAGTAGTTGAGGACAATTCTGCAAACGAAACAAGTGTACATATCAAAGAGGAACCAAATGAAACAGGTGAAAGTGCCCAGGAAGATGAAAAGTTTTACTTTGATGGTGCTGTAGGTCCCTTTGTCACTAGAAGTAATGATGATGACTATGGTAACTTTCTCAGTGGCTACTCAAGTACTTTTTACGACTTCGCTATGGACGCTGTCACACAAAGCCTTTTATCATCTATTAGAAATCCCCTCAATCCCAGAAAGAAGTCTCCCGCTTGGAACCATTTTTTCATATCGCCTCGTGATAGTACCAAAGCAATCTGTATGTACTGTATGAAAGAGTTCAGTCGAGGTAAAAATGAGAAAGACCTCAGCACTAGTTGTTTAATGAGGCATGTGCGAAGGGCTCACCCCACTGTACTTTTACAAGACAGTGACTCTTCAAATCTTTTGTTCAATTCTGCCTCATCTTTAATACCTCCCATTATATCACCAAATAACGAAGACCTGGCAGCTAGCATTACACCCCAGTTAAACAATCACACCTCACCGTCCACCTCTTTAGCAGAGGCCACAGATGTAGCATCCAAAGAGGCATTGCAAACGGTCAAGCCAATCATTGAAACAAATGCCAAGGCAGATTCCGGCACAGTCCCTTCCCCACATTCCATCAGCATCCCCGATGATGCCATGGACATCGTGTCTGACTGCCCAGGCACAACTCATAAAAACTCAAGTTCCCGAAGGCGATCAGCTGTTTGGAAACACTTTTATCTGTCTCCTGCGGATAGCTCAAAAGCAGTGTGTATTCACTGCATGAACGAGTTCAGCCGTGGTAAAAATGGGAAGGACTTGGGAACAAGCTGCCTGATTCGCCACATGTGGCGGGCCCACAGAGACATCGTCATTGAAGAGAATGGACAGGGTTCCACCATTCCACCACCTTATACCACACCACCAACACTACTGTCACACCCACAGCAGATGCAGGACCCTGTGGAGATCAAAAAAGAGCCTTGTACTTCACCAGAAAACATATCAAATGATGTGCCCAATGACGACAGCGAAAACCTTCTTTTAAATATGGATGTCAGTGAGGACATGTATCACTCTGGACAAGACCCTTCACTCAATATATCTTTTGATTTGAAAGGTGAATGTGTACCTCCATCATCATCCCCAGATGACTCTACTGAAGGCCCAAGCCTAAGCCAAGACCCAAGTTCAGTTTTTCAGCAGAACAAAAAAATAATGAAAAGAGTGAAATCGGAAGTGTGGCACCACTTCATGGTCTCCCCAGTTGACCAGCTCAAGGCTCTGTGTCGATACTGTCCTTGTGTCATTAGCCGGGGCAAACGTGGTGACTTTGGCACAAGCTGTTTGATGCGGCATCTGGTGAGGCGACATCCTGATGTCCTCAAGAACCAAAAAAGCACAAGTGTCAAAGCTTCTTCACCTCAGTCACTCCATACCACTTTCGCTGCAGAGGAGGAAATGTCAGCAAGTACAACCGACAGCTCTGCTAGTGAAAAGAAATCTCACACACTGCCTGGTTTTAGTAAGAAGACGTCAAAACTGTGGAATCACTTTTCAATTTCTTCTGGAGATCCAACAAAGGTGGTCTGTTTGCACTGTAACCGCACAATTAGCAGGGGGAAAAAAACAACCAATCTAGGCACCAGTTGCTTGTTTAGGCACATGCAGAGGTTTCATGGACATGTGCTTGAAAATAATGGTAGTATCTCAGGTGATGTGTCATCTGCTGAAATTACAGTAAAGCAGGAGCTCATGGACACTTCTACATATGAGGAGAATAATGAGAAATTTGATGATTGCCACCCAGTTGCCAAAAAAATCACCAGACTCATTGCAGAAATGCTTGCACTGGATCTTCAGCCTTCGGCTGTGGTGGAGAACGTTGGTTTGAACCGATTACTGGAATATCTCCAACCACAGTATTCTGTGCCCACTTCATCTTACTTCACCAGCACTGCTATACCAGAAATGTATGAAAGTGTAAAAGAGGTTGTTCTGGCGCACCTCAAGGAAGCAGAGAGTGGAATTATCCATTTCACAACAAGCATATGGGTGAGCAGTCAAACTCGGGAATACCTGACCCTTACGGCCCATTGGGTGACGTTCGAGTCACACGTCCGACCTCAGGGCCAAGATTTCCACTGCTCAGCTCTGCTTGGTGTCTCCCTGATAGACTGTGATTACAATATGCTAAGCATACAGAAGCAGCTTGAGTATCTTTGGGAAACCTGGATTGCTTCCTCAGGACTGCAGATTGGATTCACTGTAACTGATAATCAAGCCATAGGAAATGTGCTGGAGGACAGTGCTCACAACATCATGCATTGTTTTGGTCACAACATAGACCTCATTGTCAATGAAGCCATAAAAAGTCAGAGGATGGTCCAGAACTTGTTAAGCATTGCTCGAAAGATCTGTGAGCGAGTACATCGTTCACCACAGGCAAAGGAGAAGCTGGCAGAACTGCAAAAAACCTATAACTTACCTGAAAATCAGCTGGTCCAGGATGTTCCCTCTAAGTGGAAGACCTCATATTTCATGCTTGAACGATTAGTCGAGCAACAGAAAGCCATTGACGAAATGTCTTTAGAGTGCAATTTCAGGGAACTTATAAGCTGTGACCAGTGGGAGGTGATGCAGTCAGTTTGCAATGCTCTGAAGCCCTTCGAGGTGGCCTGCAGGGAGATGAGTAACCGCACTGCCACACTGGGCCAAGTCATACCACTCATTCATATTCTCAACCGCAAGATAGACATGCTTTTCGATGAGACCATGGGCATTGACAACATGCTTAAGTCTCTGAAAGACTCCATGGTGACCAGAATGTCTCCCACACTTCATGACCCTCGTTATACATGGGCAACGATGCTAGACCCTCGGTACAAGACCTCCCTGTTCACCGAGGAGGAAGCAGAGCAGTGCAAACAAGACCTCATACGAGAACTTGATAATGTATCTATAGCTACCTCCACAGATACTAAACTTCCATTATCCAATGGATGCAGCGAGGTCCCGTCTTCATCTAACAGCCCAGCCACCAAAAAAGACAACCTGTGGGCCCTGATGGATGACATTAGGCAAAAGATTAAGCAGGAGGAGAGACCAAAATCATCCGAGCTTGCTGTTCTGGAGTATTTGGAGGAAGACATCCTTGACCAGAGCTGCGACCCTCTGGATTATTGGAATCTCAAGAAGTTCTTGTGGCCTGAACTTGCCAAAGTAGCTATACGTTATGTGGGCTGTCCACCCAGCATTGTACCAGCAGAGACTCTGTTCAGCACATCAAGTGTGAACTGTGCCCTAAATCAATCCCGACCATTGCTAGAAAATCTTGAAGGACTCTTATTTTTAAAGGTCAACCTTCCTTTGATATATTTTCAATACTGAGTTTTTTTAATGTGTGCAGGCTTATTCTTAGACCCTGTTTAAACCAAGGACCAAATCATCTCTGATGGTGGCCCTTTAAAAAAAAATTTACACTGAGGTTTAGATTTGGTATACAGAGCTTATAGATCATGTTAATTTAAATAAATGCTTTGTATGTGTACTACTGTTCAACACTTGATAACTGGAGTTGGTCTTACACCTGGTGAAAAGTGTTTTCAGGGAGGGAGGGAGAGATGAATGCTATAGAACTATAGGGGTAGCAGTGTGTTGCTGTTCACTTTTTTTTTTTTTTTTTTGAGCGGCCAGATTTTTTTTTTTGTCTTCTCTCTCCTTGTGCCTTAATTGAACTACTTCAGGTCAAAATGCTGTAAATATCTAGACGTGCAAACCATGTCATATCCTTTGACTCAATGATGATGTAAAATAGAATGGGATGCTGAATACGATTTTTTTATTATTATTATTAAATATGAACACATGGCCCAAAAAGAAATGCTGTGACTGAAAGATGTTTAAATGTTTGTAATTTAATCTTTTCATTGTGATATTGTGGTTTATGGTACTGTCATTAGAATTAGTTTCTTTTAAAAAAAACTTGTTAAAATTTCTTAAAATGTAATATAATGCTGTAATTTCAGGGTGAGCAATCTGTTTGAATTTTGCAAGCACAAATGTCTTTTTTTCTGGGGTATTAAATTATGGGTTAGTCAAGTCAGTGTACATTTTTATAAATAAAGATTTCCAAAAAAAAAAAACCATTTGCTAAAGAGTAAGCATTCAGACTGGAACCATGCAATTTCCGTGGTCTTTTGTTAATAAAAGGTTTACTCTTTCAAATATTTGTCCTGCTTTTAAATTTAAATATCTTCACAGCGCTGGATCTGTACAGTGCCTCTACTTGTGTGATCTCAGTATCCTCTTATTTCTAATACTTATGTTTGGCAGACTTGTGTTTGTAATGAATGTAATATTAGATATTTTACAGGATATGAATCACATGCTACAGTAACAGCATTTTTTTTTATCTCTTTGTAAAAGGAAGTGGTGCCAGGTGCCTCTTGGAAGGCAGGCAGACGTGGGCCACAAACCAGTTTTTCTTGAGAGTCAAGAATATGTGCAGCGTGGCACCACAGGCTCTAGCTAATCACTGTGTTGGTGTAACTCCATTCGTGTCACATTTGCCTTGCAGAGATACACCACCACTATCAAAGTGAGAACCCTTTGTTTTTTAATTGAGACAAGGACGACCTCTGCTCATCATAAAAATAAAAAAAAATTATTGGTCCATAATGTCTATGTATTTGGTCCACTTAGTAAAAACAATATTTACTGAAACTACTTGTTCATGAGCCGGGTGGAGATTGTGGCAGTCTCTCCAAGATCACCAGCTTATTGTTTAGTTCAATGCTGAATGGTGGAACTTGGAATACTTTGACTACCATGCGTTCGTACGCCTGTATGAAGATGAGGGGTTGGTGAGAATCACGAAGAAATGATATGTGAGTTGCGTTTGCCTCCATCAGCATATGAGAGTACGTCTTCATGAATGGATGTCCAGGTTTCAAATCTTCTCTTTTGTCATATCTAGAAAATCAGGAAAAAGCTTATGTCCTGTAAACCCATTCATAACCAACATTTACCAAAAGGGGAAAAAAGCCACACCCTGTTTGATCTAATGTGAAATATTTGTATAGCTACACTTTGAACATCTACTGTTAGTTATAGGACAGGTACTTTTCATATTAAAAATAGATACATATTAATAAAAGATCTGTTAGTAAAGATAGTAAACTTAATTTTAACATAAATGTTGTTTATTCATGGTATAATTTGGATTGACAAACCATACAGCTGTAGGGTTTAATCCAGAAGAAAAATTATTTCAGAAATGAACTGTGTTTGAAACTTACTTCCATTTCCTATTCAGTTCCAAAAAGCGCGAGACTCCTGTCTGTGCAGCAAGTACATCTATGTGCAGGGACACATCTAGAACAAACACAGACTCCATCAGACTGGCCTATTCTTCTTTTACAGTGTATTTCTTAGCCCCATCAGTTGCTCCTGAAATGAATGTACCGGAAGTGGCTGGCACTAATGCATGCAGCTCCTGCATGGCTTTGCCTCCTGGGTAGTTGTGATGTGAAATATATAATGAAACACTGGAGTACATGCCATTTACCACCAAGTGTCCCATTACAACAAGAGATCCAATTTTATATATCCATGACTTATGATAGTTGTTTAAACTGAAACAGAAAGAAAAATACAGATGAGTTTTCCTGATTAAATACCATTTACACAGTGTTTCTCAGTCCATGTTCTCAAGTACCTACATGTCTAGTGGTGCTCTAAAATACCCGGCTATACTTGACAGCTATTTAACAAGCTCATGACAATTTCATAAATGTTCATATGGAAAAAGAGTGTTAATAATCCAAACAGTGTATTTATAAGTCTTACCAAAGAAATGAATGTAAATGGTAATGAAATGTGATTTTCTATATTTCCTATTGAGTCACACCCGTTTACACCCATTCACAGTAAAAGCAACTACATGAACATCTTATTAAGGCTTACACTATTAAACTGTTACTTAAACATACATGAAGGAGCAACCTCGAGCTGCTACTATATTGAAGACAGGAAATGTGTAGATAATGAAACGGAGCTCCTTGTGTGGTAGGAGGGAGTATAACAGGATGAATCCCATTGTGGGCAGCAGCAGTGTTCGCATTCGCCTGTCCAAAAGGCCAAATGGCACAAAGAAAACAGAAGCGCCAAGGGCACGAGGTACAGCTGAATAGAAGTACCAGAGAAAGGGGGAGGTTTACTGAGGGGAAGAAGTCAAGGAAAAAACAAACAAAAATGACTGACTCAATGCTGGCTTTTTGTTGCTGACTTGTATAACTAACTGACTGTATAACTGTACAAATAATACACTGGAAATGATTAGGAATTGTCCAGGTGCATGTCATGCAATGATGATTATGGGCCTGTTTTTGAAGAGTTTGAAGGGTTCTAATCCTCCCAGTCACTACACATTGACTACAAGATGCAATATCAGTTATCCAGTATGGGAACAGAATTAAAGAAGCCATTTATGGTCACACATGAACACAGCACAGCACACAATGTGAACAATGTGCAATTCTTTCTCTGAATTTAACCCATTCACCAAGTAAAGCAGAGGGAATGCCACCAATGAGGGGCAGCTGGGGAGCAGTGTGTGGGGACGGTACCTTGCTCAAGGGTACCTCAGTGGTGTCACTAGCAGTCCAGGGATTCAAACCTTTGCATCTCCCCAAATAATTTGAGAATGAAGAAATTTTGATTTGTAAACTTCAATGAAGGTCCAAAACATTTGCCAAACTGAAATCCTGCTGACAACTATAGGATTATGTTGGGAAATATCCAATCAGACAGCAGTAACGCAGGTTTCTGATGTCACTTCTGGTCTACAGGCAGCAGTCACACAGGTTCTTTAAATCAGAGGTTCTCAATTCCTAACACAGTGATGTGTCATGCTTTGCAAATTCCACGGTTTCCCTACTCTACACACCTGATCCAGACCAACAGGACATTCGTTAATGAGAAAAAGCACTAAAATGTACATGGTGTGGGGTCACACTAGTACTGGGTTTGAGAACCCTTGCTTTTAGATCATTTAAAACATAAAAAGGCAATACAGTTTGTTGTGGCTAATCAAGGCTATAGCAGGACCTTCCAAATACTAATAAACACTCTTGGCTGTCAATTTTCTGCTTGCATCCATGTGAATCAGGTACTAGCTACAGCCATAACAATCCTTTATCACAGGTAAAAGGATATTCCCCAGTTGGAGCTTTTGTTCAAAATGGTGTTGTACCAGAGCACCTGACCTTCAGGCCAGAGCAGCTTATTCCAGAACACAGAGTCAACACCAACAGTGAGGCCTGAAAAGAAAAAAAAGGAACAGTTCAGTGAAATATAACATTTCTTCAAAAGTCGCTCAGCCTGGTATTCAAATTTCTCTTCCTTAGGTCAGTCAATATTCAAACAAAGAGTTTCAATACATACATCATTTCTACATTTAATCGTTTTAAATTTTTTCAGCAAAATGATAGTAATAGCAAAAATTTACTTTTTTCTAGTCTTTTCTTCTGAGTACTAGTTTGCCTTACCCCATGCTGAATGTACTATAAAACAATGTATTTAGCGGCATATGTGTGACCATTACATGTCATTTTAGTATTCTGACTTCCCTTCCAATGCACACGAACCAGTATATGGACAGTACAGATTCGGTTACATTAAAACCACTGACAGGTAAAGTGAATTACATTTATTTACTTGTTATAGTGGGACCTGTCAAGGGTGGGATACATTAGGCAGCAAATGAGTAGTCAGTTCTTGAAGTTGATGTGTTAGAAACAGGGGAAATGAGCAGGAATAGGAATCTGAGCAACTCTGTCGATGGTCAGATTGTGATGGCTGGACAACTGCATCAGAGCATCTCCAAAACAACAGGTCTTGTGGGCTTACTGGTATGCAGTGGTTAGTACCTACCAAAAGTAGAGCAAATTCTAGCCTGTTTGTCTGAAAAAGTGTATGCTGGCTATGACAGAAATGTGTCAGGACACACAATGCATCACAGCTTGCTGAATGGGGAGTTTTGTAGCCACAGACTGAAGCAAAAGCACCTGCAATCGGCACGTGAGCATCAGAACCAGACCACGGAGCAACAGAAGGCGGCGGTCTAATAAATTGTTTTCTTCTACATCATGTGGATGGCCAGGTGAGAGTGGATTGCTTACCTGGAGAAGTCCTGGCATGGGTGTTAATGATTTGTGCCGTATCTCTAAACATTGTTAAAGATCAAGTACACACTCATGGCAATGGAATTCCCTAATGGCAGTCTTTTTGCTGCCAAATCACAAAAATTGCACAGGAATGGTTTTGGATCATGGCACAGGCGTTGGCTTGGCCTATAAACTCCCCAGATCTCAATCTGACTGAGCGTCTGTGGGATGTGCTGAAACTGACTAGTCCGAACCACGGAGGCCGCATCTCACAACTTACAAAGCTCAAAGGATCTGCTGCTAACATCTTGGTGCCAGATACCACATCACACTGTCAGAGGACTTGCAGATTTCATGCTTTGATGGGTCAGAGACGTTTAGCGGCACAATATTAACCAGGCGGTTTTAATGTTAGTGGCATGTTAACAGATTGTGGTGTGTTTTAACAAATAAAACATCAGAACTGGGCAATGTGGGCATCATAATTTATGGACAAGATGAAATTTATAGGCAACTTATCTAAACTTGTTGCCCTTAGAATTGAGTAAGACAATTAAGTTTTGGTTATTTTTATAGATCAGGCACACTAAACCACATCAACAACTCTACATGACCATATTAAATACCTGAATGTGGTTTGCATGAGTTGAAAGAGGTTTTGGGCTTGATTGTATGGAAATAAACATCTTGACTGCTGGACTACATCTGGCATTTGTGATCAAATGTTATTTCAACCATTCTCTGAACCCTCCCTTTAATTTTAGGAACAGTCATCTACACAAAGACAAATTCAGTTAACAGATTTAAAACAATACTTACCCAGTGATAAAATCCCAGCAGGCACAGCATAATAAAGCACCTCCAGAATACTGAGTCTCCTGGATAGAAGTGACATCAGCAGCATCAGTCCAAGCAGGAGACTCAGCTCAGAACGGAACACAATGATGACAAAAGCAGAAAAGCAGATGAAACGCCCCTGCTGTTTTGCCATCCAGGAAGTGAAAGCCAGCAAAACTGAGAAAACAAGTTTCAGTATATAAAGTTAAGACAGTTGTTAAAGCAACTGCTAGTGGGCACAAAATATAGGTAATATGGTTGGCATTTAAAGCTTTAGGTTTTAAATGGACATGACAGTATTTGACACAGTGTTATCTATAAAACAGACTTCAGAATAGTACAAATGCTCTTAACTACGTAATATCATGCTTGCTTTTGGCAATCACTTAAGAGTCATAATTAACTCATGATCAATTATTATGCAGTTAAAAAAAATGCAATAAAACAGGTCATTAATGCCCAATCTAAATATGTGGAGCCTAGTGGCCTCTGATTTCATGGATGTTCATTTTATGTTCTGTTCTTTTATTTACTCATCTTTATATATGTGCGATGCTTCAGGGCTACAAGCGTATGAAACAGTAATGAAAAGGCACATAAGTTCAAGTGACACCCATGGCTGCAATTATCACCAAAATCTTTTGCACATTTGCACATGAACTATAGATTTCTTACTTTGGAAGACATTTCTCAATTGTTCGTTCAATTTAATTGTATATAATTTTTGCCATCACATGCATTTTTTCATCCACAACAAGTCGCTCCCAAGCACCCTTTCTAGACAACTGCATTAACAGCATAGCCAAATTGAAGAATCACACAGGCTTACAGGCTTTCTCAGTAATCCACACATTAAGTCCACATGTCTTGAGAAGAGTGGAGATTTAGATAGGGCATAACAATCTCATGTCATTGCCAGTAAAAGCAGCTACACCTCCAGATAATATGTACCTATAGGAAGAGCGAATACATTAGGCAGTGTCCTTGTGCTATAAAACATCAGGTGGAACTGAGAAGTGCAGATGAAGCAGAAGAGGCCAGCGAGAAGTGATCCAAACTGTCTCCTCACTTCTTTTTGCATGTGCCACAGAGTCAGGCAGACACACAGTCCCAGAACACCACGCACTGCAGAGAACACAAGATCATCAATAAACACGACAGTTTTAGCTTGAACAAAATACTGGGGTCATGGCCGGGCGATATATCAAATATAATCAATGCATTGTGGCTTCTTCTGCATGATAAGTAGCAATGACTGTCATGAAATCTTTTCAAGCCGCTGGCATAAGACTTACTTTGGTGTTTCACTTGTGGCACTTTCTCTCTGTATATGACATATATAGGTGAGGCATGCGTTTTTGCATCTGGTATTTTTCATGTCATACCTGTTTAATAGAAACTAATAAATCAATATAAATGAGAATGTTTTAATGTTGCAGGGACTCCCAGAATCATCATACTACTGTGATTTGATGTTATCAAAAGGATTGAATAGAGCATTTACGCAGTGCTTTGGAGAAGATTTTGAAATATAGGAAGATATACAGTAATCGCTCAGTTTTACACGGATTCAGTCTCACACAGATTTTTTTCTGAGAACCATATCAGTTTACAAGCAAACAGTTTTTAAAGGGACAGTATCCTACCTTTTTTGAATGACTATTTGCCATCCTTCTTTTATCCCTTAGAAATTAAGCCTATTATCACTGTGTCTTTAACAAGAATTTATGTAAATGGCCTCTACTGTTCTGCATTTCATTTCATTCAAAAAGTAGTCAAGACTGCTTGTGAATTCTTTGCGAATCATCAGGGCTACACTTTTGCAGGCTGTGAAATTGTAAATGGGTTGGGGTTCATGACATCATGAAAATAGGAAATTCTAAAAAGGTTTTTACAGCATAGTTTTCATAAATAGGCCAAGGGGTAAACAGTACATTTCAAAACTCTTCATTTAAAAACTGTATTTAAAAAAAGCAACATTTGGGTTTTTTTTTTTTAATTATATAGAACCTTTAAAAACTATATATAATTAATTATTGTCCAGTATATGTACTTCAGTGTACTTAAAAACAACCATGGATGTAATTTCTGCTTATATAATTAACACTATAATTTTCAAAACTGCCCAACTGGCATACATACCCATAATCTGTGTGTAAAACTTTGGTGCTTCTAGGAAAGACAGTAAACCAGCCATGGGTGTGCTAAGCACAGAGATGAACAGTGGGCCAATAAACGAGCGGGGCACCACTCCGGGGAATTCATGGTGATCGTACTGAAACACAAAAGAAAACAGAACTGTCTTATTTTAGTCCATATTATGGTCCGTGAATGTCAACATGGTGCACTGCATAGAAACCACAGGACCCCTTTATGAGTCAAAAGTTTGAGCAGCTAAACCCGAAGCTGAACAGTGCAGGTGGACTGCAGGACTGTAGCTGGGAAAACAGTGGAACAGTCTATCTATCTTTCAAACACAAAACACAAAAAAAACTCATTTTAAATTGTAATTCATACCCCATACCCTTACTTATGCAGAAGACTAATAAAGCATTTCAACAGTGTGGCATTCATTTAACTGTGGAATTCAGTCGTTCACTGCTGCAACAAGTTTGAAGTGACAAGTGACATGTAATAATAT
Organism: Brachypetersius gabonensis; assembly: GCA_037577145.1. NCBI lineage: Eukaryota > Metazoa > Chordata > Actinopteri > Characiformes > Alestidae > Brachypetersius > Brachypetersius gabonensis. Next base: position 23,606,917 of record JBBJLR010000133.1, on the reverse strand, counting down.
GTCATGGAGAAAACATGCTCCATTAATATTTGATGTAACTGCACTGTTTAGTGTTCAATTGGCACTAATCAACAAACCAGTGCAGCATATTTAAGTCATACATCACCCCCCAACCTTCCAACTCTATATTCATAAAGAAAATTGTGGTACAATTGAATACAGTAATCCTTCATCAAACTCCATACTAAATACTGTGAGAGTACTAAACTGTTATTAGACTTATTTGTTAATAATAGATCAAATCAAACCATGAGCCCCGAATTGTCCATCGAAACGAATTGTGAGTATTGCTACACCTCTAGTTTTAATTGCACACACAGCTTGTAAAACGAGCTGCACATAAGCAAAAGGCCACAGATTACAAAGGTATAATAACCTTCAGCATGGAGCAGTGGATCAGAGAAACTGTGCTCTTGGGACTGCACCATCCAGTGAGATGGAGAGACAATTGTGATCCACAATTAATCATCCAATATCAGTACCAGACTTTACTAACGCTCTTATGGCAGTACAATCAAATCCTCACAGTAATGCTGGTATAATGTCTTTAACAACAGAAGAGGCTGCTACTGCAGGAGGTGGGAGATAAATGCAGTGAACTCAGCTAGCATACACGATATGGACAAAGGTATTTTATGACACTGCATTCAAATACATACACTTTAATATAGAGTAGATTTTTACAGCTATAACAGCTTCCACTCTTCTTGGAAGGCTTTCCACGAATTATTTTATTGTTTAATTATTTTATTATACAGTTAAGTGCACTTCACTGGTACCCTTTCAGTAGACTGTGTGAGGGGATTCCCCATTATATTGTTCAGAAGAAAGGTTGAGCAGTTAGTGTAGACATTCTTAATACAGTGTTATATAGCTGCGGTTTCTCACTGTTTGTGTATATAACAAGTTTGTGTTAGTTTACAGTATTAAGAATGTCTACACTAAATGCTCAACCTGAAAAATATAATGGATTATAAACGTCTCCCTACTGGATAGTCCGTTTTAAAACTGGTGGTGTAAACAGCAGTGAGAGACTAAATCAGTTCAGCAGCTTAACAGTCCATCAAGTTAGAGCCTTACCTTTTCAAAATCAAGTCTGTGGAAGAGGAGGTCGTGGACTGCTTGTAAGTTAAAACTCTCTTCGACTTTGGTGAAAGGGCAGGCAAACAAATGCACTGCAACTACGAATATGAAGAGGAGAAACAGGAGAAACTGGGGAAAGTCACCCTTACGAGCCATGATGGGGCAGCAAGCGCATTGCGCATGCGCACAACAGAACCGTCAGGATCTTTTTACAAAGTAAGTGTCCTAATAATGTGGTTTTTTTAAATTCAGCAATTGATACGCAATGATCGTGCTATTGTTATCCAACAAATTGTGTTTTTATTTTCATAGAATATTTATTTTAATGTTTTAATTTCATATGGCTCTTACTAAATATATTTTTGTATACACTAAATGGACAAAAGTATTAGGACACTCTTAAATTCAGGTGGCCCCTTACTTCCAATGAAGTGCAATCTTCACCACACCAAGGCATAATGGGCAACGCCGTGCTTCCAACTTTGTGGACACAGTTTGAGGAAGACCATTTCTTTTTTCAGCATGACTGTGCCCCAGTGCACAAAGAAAGCTCCATAAAAAACATGGTTGGATGAGTTCGATGTGGAAGAACTTGACCTCACCCCCATCCCCATCCAACACCTTTGGGATGAACTGGAACAGAGATTGGGAGCCAGACCTGGTCGTCCAACATCAGTGTCGGACCTAATTAATGTTCTACAAAATGAATGAGCTGAACTTGCCACAAAAACACTCCAAAATCCATATTAAAGTCTGTGTTTTTGAATGTGATGTGATTAAAGTCCCTGTTGGCATAACGTTCAGGTGTTCCAATAAAATATAAACATAGTGTGTGTACGCTAGAAATTTTAAGCCCTATAAAAGAATAGAAATTTGGACGTTCACTATTATATATTCATTTTTAGAGTGACTATAAGGAGTGTTAGGACTATTTTATCACTGACAAGGGGCCTTCAGATAATACAATATAATAAATAAATAAAATCTAATATGTTGGGTACAACAATATTGTGTCACATCCACACTTATATGGAGAATTGACTCTCAAAAAGAAAAGTCAGAATTATAAATAATGATGCATCAGGACTAATTCACCTCCTTCTTCACTTAGCCTCCCATTTATTCCACGTGATGATATGGTTGTAAAGAGGCATGTTGTAGAGTTTAGGAATTAAATCACTGTGCAAAAAGATCATACACTGTTTTCATTCCTCATTGACTTTTTCCTTAGGGGATGAAAACACCTTGTTCTTGTTATCTGACTTTACAGTTCCTTAATTCTTCTCCCCGAGCCAAATTCTCATGTGAACTCCCTCTGCCACCTCCTATTAAGAAAATCCATTTGGCTGGAGTGAACTTTCTTGTATGCACAGTTTATAGCTTTAGAGGAAGTGAGCTTTAATGTGGCCACTAGCCACAAACTGTGTACATAGATTCATACAGCGTAGCATTTATAAATAGTAGTTCGTACTCCACATATTGCTAGCACAGAATCAACATAAAATGTATTAATTTATTCATTCACCCACATAGATCTTACAGGTAGGCCTAAGTATTGCGAGCAGTTTTCAGAAATATGCATAAAATACAAGCTTTAGAGCATTTGCTTGTTGACATATCTTCTTTCTACTATTCTTATCTAAAGTAACAAAAAAGGTAAATAAAATAAAAGTATATGCAAGTAAAACAAAGGAGATAATGTGCATAGTTTTTTTTAATTGGATATTATTATTATTGTTATTATTATTAGTAGTATTATTATTAGTAGTAAACAATAATAATAATAATAATAATAATAATATTTAAATATTTGTCATATTCTTATTATTTATTTCTTATATAATTTTTGTTGTTATGTTATAAGATAAGCTTCCATGTCAACAGTAAAACAAAACTCTGTAACAAGGCTATTTTATTGTTATGCAGTTTATTTTATAATTATCCACTTTCCATTAATTCCAATTTATGTTCTGATAATTAAAATCAGTGAATTCAGTAGAACTGCAGCTCTTCAAGTTAGCGCGTGAATTCGAAAGCGCGTTAATTTATTCATTCTTTCAGGGGTTCGGTGCCGATGGTCAGCGCGTGGCGGCATTTTATTGGTGGCCGCTCTGACTGATTGGACCCCCTGGCCAATCAGGAGAAGCCACAATCGTAACGAGGGAGCCGAGGCGGAAGAGTACATGTGTGCTGCCACCGGCATGGAGCTTTGCATGTTTATCAGTGTGGAGGACTTCATGCTGAAGGGGAGCTGTTAACTATAACGGGACAACACAAGTCCTTTTCTTTCTTTTTTTTAATACAGAATCATCTTTTATAAAAAATATGACGTTTGAGGCTTAATACTGAGTAGCCAGGTTGCTGGAAAGATGCTGCTCTCTGAGACAGTCAGCCTCCTCCTTTGTCTGATTTTATTTTTAGCTTTAGGATCTGGCAACACGAAAGACGTCAAAGCTTTATGCTCAACGTGCACAAAGATAGTTGAGAATTTCAACAAGGTATGTGCCTTCTCCTTTTTCCTGTTGTCAAGGATGTAACTTTGAACTTTGCCTGCAGTCACTGAACTGTGATGCCTTTTGCTCCCTTCTCCATCATTAGGGCTTTGAGAGAACTGCAAATAAAAACTTTGGTGGTGGGAACACTGCATGGGAGGAAAGAAAACTGTCCAAGTATGAGACCAGGTGAGGTTTGTTTTGCTTTCTGGGTTTGAGTTTTGCGCTTGATACATCTTGAGTGTTTTTCTTACATGCATGTTAACTTGCTGAGGGTGTAACATCATGACATTGTAATGTTGGAGTGCCTAAAGGAAAACGGATGTTCTGTTAACCTCTATTAAGCTGTATTGGTTATACGTCAAAGTTTGTGAATGGCCAACATCAATCAGCAGACCAGTCCAGCACATTCGTATTTAAACATTCATATATACACACTTCCTGCCTCCCAGCTGTAGTGTCGTTAGTGAGGTCATCGTATTACTGTCATCATCTTACTTTGTTGAAATACTGTTTAACTTATAAAGAGGACCGAATTTATTTGGATCGGGAGCTGAGTGTATCAGTACACACCTAAAATGTCAACATTCATAACCGGACCATGCTTTCAGTACTTTATTGATGTCATTCATTTCTTGGGCCCCTGTCAAATAACGCTGTGTTGATTTCCTTTCTAGTGAGATTCGACTGGTGGAGATCCTAGAGAGCCTGTGTGACAGCAGCAGTTTTGAGTGCAATCATATGATGGAGGAACATGAGGAGCACTTTGAGACCTGGTGGTTCAAGAGGTTAGGCCTTGAGATGAGTCTTCTGAACTTAAACGCCTGCAGCTCTTCAATGCTCAGCCTGTACCGTACAGGTTCCTGAGGTCTGGTTTGCAAAATGCTTGAATGCAACATTTTGCTAACTGTTTGCAGGAAAACAAAGCACCCCGACCTGCATAAGTGGTTTTGCATTGAAACCATTGAAGTATGTTGTCCTAAAGGAACATTTGGACCAGACTGTAACTGTAAGTGAATTTCTTTTTTACTTCATGATAGTGATCTTGGTCTTTGTGTTAATGAATTGTATCACCTTTGTTTAGCGTGTGTAGGAGGAGCTGATAGACCTTGCCACGGTAACGGTGGATGTGACGGTGATGGAACAAGGGGAGGAAATGGCAAATGCTCTTGTGACACTGGATATGAAGGAGAGGTTTGTCTGGAATGTGCTGAAAGATATTTCAGTGCAGAGAAGAATGATACTTTTTCCTCATGCAAAGGTAAGCAACCAAGATCATGTGAAGCAAATATTATAATGCCGTCCTTCCTCATGAAATATAATACAGCCCTTCCTCATGTATGAAATATAAGGTATCTCATGTCTTGCATCACGTTTTATCTGTTTGCTATCGCCTAGAAAATAAATGTGCAACTGCAAAAATGTGTGGTAAACCGTATGCTGGGACCAGTATTAGGTGTTGACATTAGGATAATAACAGAGACTGGGTGGTGGTGTTCTGTTTAGAGTGTCACCCGTCTTGCACTACCTGCTCTGGAGCCACTCCTCAAGACTGTGAGGGGTGCAGGGACGGCTGGGAGGAGGACCAAGAAGGGACCTGCATTGGTGAGGGGAGAAAAAAAAAAAACGCACATTTTTTCAAATGACTGAAGCATGTAACTGTCTCTCTTGTATAGTTTGTCTGCTCTGAGCTAAAACTGCATGAGGAGGACACAGTTCCTATTTAATTAATGTTGCTACATGTTTTAGGGCAGGGGAGTCCTGGAGGGCCGGTGTCCAGCACAGTTTGATGGTGGTTCTCCTCAAACACATTCACTAAACCTGGCAATTAACCAGGTGTTTCTGAGCAGGGAAATCACCAAAACATGCTGGGCCACAGCCTTCCTGGACTGAAGTTTGACACCTGTTTCAGGGTATCATTTGTGAAATTAAAACTGTGAATTCCTAATGTGAGATGTTTTAGGGTTTGTGTCCTAGACATACATACATACATACATAGATAGTTATGTTTCAAGAGCACCCGCGTATAGTGGAAAAAACGTGTTGTGTTTTGGTAAAAAAAAAAAAAAAGCCTAAAAACCCTAAATATGCTCCCAGAACACTTTAATTTAATTGGAAACTCAGTTTAATGCATTACCCTTCAATAAAAGGTAAAAGTAAACCTGTAATTGCCTCCTTTTCATTTAAATTCCTCACCGAGATATGCAACTTGCAAGGTTGTGGGGCAAAAGTATTGGGACACCTCGGTGAGGTGTAAATAAAAATTTATTTTACCCACCCTACCCCCCCCCCCCCAAAAAAAAAAACCAGGATATTTGCAGTTTCCACGTTATTGTGAGTTTGGTTCACAAAAAAAAATCCACGACTCCTGATCCGGGTAAAACTTACTGTATTGCAATGTTGACACGCTTGGAAAAAATGCTTTGGCTATAAAGTAATCAGTCAGTCATAACAAAAATCAGCATTGTTGCATCTCATGTTCCAGTGGTGAATCAGCATTGGAAATTATTTATAGTTTAAGATTAGCCTTAATCTGGGTCTGGGAAACCATCCCATAGTGATTACTAGGAGACCTTGCATATTGCAGATTTTGTGAACACCAATACCACTAAATAAACATTAGCTTGTCGGCCATTTTTTAATTCTATAAATGTTTGCTTTTGAGCATTCAGATTTGTTTTTTGTATATTCTAAATCATTAGTAAAGATTAGTCATTTCTGGTCTTGATTTTCTTGATTCTTGGTTTCAGACATCAATGAATGCTCCAGCGATCCCCCTCCATGCAAAGACACTGAGTACTGCCTTAACACAGATGGATCTCACAGCTGCAATGGTTTGTGATCACATTCAAGCCATCATAGTACTGTAATCTATGTATTCATGGTCACTGTGATTTTTTTGGATTATTTATATATATTTGTTGCCTTTTTTTACTCAGTGTGTGACAGCAGGTGTTCAGGCTGTAAAGGTCCAGGGCCGGGAAGCTGCCTGGCCTGCTCTGAGGGCTACAAGGACGAAGCGGGCACCTGTACAGGCACGTATCTCAAACCTGCGTCAGCCCTAAAGTGACTGTTGGTTTAGTGTCTGTCCCTGATAATGTATCTGCCTATTGTTTCAGACTTTTTTTCTTTGCCCTTTTTTTTTTTTTTTTTTTGTAGATGTGAATGAGTGTGAGCTGCCTGATGCCGTATGTACAGAAGAACATCAGGAGTGTGTCAACACTAAAGGCAGCTACAAGTGTCAGTGTGCCAGTGGCTTTCAGGAGCAAGATGGAATCTGTATTCAGCAGCCAGAACCAGGTATCTGTGTGTAGACAATCACCAAGCCAGGGTCTTCAAATCAGTCCTCAGGGCCCTCCACCTTTTTTCTCCAGCCCAGCTCTTAGTTGCTTGATAATGGAGCAGAAATGTAAAATGTGTGGGGCCCTGAAGACCACCTACCTTAAAGAAGTGTTTCAGTATATTTCATTTTTGATTCTGTATCTGCCATATTTGCTGGACTGCATGTTATAACAGGGTGTCTGCGGGGTTTTAAAAAGTATTAAAAAGTGATAAATCAAAATTGCCAAATGGTATTTAAAAAAAAATAGGTATTTTTTTTCAGACTGAGTTTTCCTATTTTGAGTGAAATTCTATGTGCTAACGTTTGCGTAAGTTCGTTTAAACGTAGGCTTTAGCGTATCTGGGCACATAATCAAACATCCTCGTCTCAATCCTGAAGTCTCACATGGCTTAAAGTTTTCTGTTGCTATGACGGATTTCCATCAACGTAGGGCACTAAATTTTGAGATTGATGCAGATCAGAAGAAAAAGGTTTTGTTGGGGGGTAAACAAGCTTCGGCAGACAAGGTTCTGGTAAGGCTGTCTTTTTCCTTGGTTAAATTACGACTTAGTTATTCTTCCTAAAAATAAAAATAAACATTATGGTTTCGGCAGTTCGCGTAAATATTGATGGCTGCGGAGTAGCCTACAGGCTACAAGCTGTTTCCAGATTTTTTTTTTCTTTAATGCATGAGTCTCAACTTTGTACGCTTTGTTTGATGCTGACGTCATATTCAGTGGTCGTTCGACAACCGGGTGGTCAACTGGCTTATGTCCAGACAACCATCAGCGTTGTCATGACAAATACAAGTTTTCTGACAGCTGGGTGAAAGACCCTGCGTTTAAGGCCTGTCTCAAGCCTGTAGTAGGGAATAACCGGCTTATTGTTTGGTATGTAAAAAAAAAAACCCAACCCATCAATGTCAACTGGGTGGGAGCTAACGCACTTCGGTCGCATATGCAATCCACTAAACATAAAAATGGTATGCGCAGTCTGCGAGAGCAGTTAACTCTGCAACTCTCAGCTTTCTGTGCTGCTGTGCCAGTTTGTATGTCTGCGTTGCACATTTTATGTAGTTTTATTTTTACTCACGATGTGAAACAAATGTGCAATATGTGGATCAACATCAGTGAGTCTGTAAATCTAGTTGTACAGTGTTATATGTCAAAATCTGCGTAAACGTTAGAAAGGTTAACACTTGCAACTCTGTGTCGTGATGGTTTTAAAAAAGTTCCAAAGGTAGTAAAAAAGGTATTAAATATAACTTAAGGATTGCTGGATATACCCTGTATAACATTTCTATGGACAATAATTTCCATACTTTACCATGCACTCAACATGAGATCATAAACTCACTCGTCAAGTCTCAAATCTCGGAGATGAGTCGAAGCTCCAGTGTTTAGTAGGTTTAGTTCAGTTTTGAACCTTTTGAGTTTTAGTACTGTTACGGGCCCACTGGGCGTCTCTTTAAAACTGATTAATTTTTTTTATATTCACACAACTACAGTGGATATAAAAAGTCTACACACCCCTGTAAAAATGTCAGGTATCTGTGGTGTAAAAAATTAGACAGATAAATAATGTCAGAACTTTGTCCACCTTTATTGTGACCTATAAACTGTACAACTCAATTGAAAAACACAGATATCTTCAAGGTCGAGGGAAGAAAACAAAAAATACTAAAATAATATGGTTGCATAAGTGTGCACACCCTTAAACTAATACTTTGTTGAAGCATCTTTTGATTTTATTACAGCACTCGGGCTTTTTTGGTATCAGTCTATCAGCATGGCACATTTTGACTTGGCAAGATTTGCCCACTCTTCTTTGCAAAAACACTCCAAATCTGTCAGATTGCGAGGGCATCT
>JBBJLR010000133.1:23577972-23598052 GCA_037577145.1 Brachypetersius gabonensis | reverse complement strand
AAGAGATTACACCCTGTACAAAGAACCTAGGGTAGCTAACCCCTATTCAATGTCAGAGTGGCAAAGGGGGCGCTACATATGTATATGACTCTGTTTGACATACAGTTCATGATACTTTGTTGAATATATAATGTATCAATGTAAGACTGAAAGAAGTTAAATATTCTCAGAATATTTCAAATGCAATTTAAATGATAACTGTAAAATGATGAAAAAGGATAATTTTTATTCAATTAAAAAAGAACTAAATTGCGTTCAAAATGAAACTAAAGCTGAAATGCAGGGGGGTAATGGTTGACTGACAGAAACTGTGCCTTTAACTGCACAGCAGCAAGGCAGGTGTTGATGGCCAGTGAGTGTATATTTGAAGTGTTAGACATTAAAATGAACATGAACAGCTGATTTGCCATCCAGACACGTGTTCCGAGTGTTTGATATTCTCCAAATCAGCAGCTGGATCTCGCCCTTGTCTGGGCTCTCAGCCCTCTGGGGGAGGATAAGTGGGGAAATTAGTCTTTGCCTTTTTACAAAGTCTGTTTACCATGAGCCACGGCCACATGAAAGGATGTGGCGACCACGGTCATGAAGCTGCGAGGCTCTTATTTTTGCTTATTAAACAGAACCTAATGCGGCGCAGACTTCTCTTCTTTTGTGCTATCGAGGCACTTTCATTTCCTGAGCAATATTAATTCATATGGTTCTGTTTTATCTCAGGGGCTGACCTCAGAAGAAGATGGGCAGCGAGATCTATTCTGTCTGTGCACTCAGCTGGGCTCAGCGATGGAATTCACACACCGTCCTCATGACTCCCACCAAGCGGTGCCTATTGTGTAACCGCAAAGCACGCTTGTTTTTCGGTGTATTTACAGTTTAGCGCTACGAGATCTCAGGCGGCAAAGGGAGATCTTTTTAAAGCTGTTGTTATTCTTCAAAGCTTCCTGAGGAAAGGTCCCGCTCAAGGTCAAGGGAGGCTTGGGGTCTCGGTGATCTTCTCACAGATGTGGGTGATACAACGAGACCATCTGTGATTTCTTTGTGGACATCTGCAGGTCTCTCACGTGCAACCTGCTAGAGAGCAAAGCTTACTCATCCACAGCCTGTAACTGTAGGTAACATATAAAAGTACTAGAATGTTTTGGCGCTCCTTGTTCACGTGCAGGTCCAACTGGTTTTCTAAGAGTGAAGAAGTACATGGAGCAAACTATTTAATATGATAAAAGGTGCAAATGTTTTGGTACCCTATTAGTCAGTCTGCATTTTTTTTAGTGTTGACAGCCATGGGCTCATCTACGCAGCCGACTGGGTGCTGAAACGGAATAGAGCGCTATAACATTTCAAAACATCTCCTGCTCGTAATTTGCACTGTCCTAAATGATCTGGATGTTAAAGAGAAGTCAAGATGACAAAAATGGTTTGTAGACTCATCAGGTATGCAATGCAAAACCCCCACATCGCTGCCAAGGGCCTGCAGGAAGATCTGGCTCCCAGGGAATAGTGATGCACTGGCCCTCTGTAACCACCATCAGAAGATAACATTAACTGGGATCTCACTACAAATGTCAACAACAGAAATGAAAAAGCAGATTAAGCCAAAAATGTCTTTGGCTACGATCAGAAATGTTTGGAGAAAAAAAGGTGTTTAGAGAAAGTAAAGCAGCAAAAGGAGAAGCATTTCAAAAAAGGAACACCTGTCTAACCGTTAGGTATGAAGGTGGTTCTATCATGCTTTGGGGTTGGGTAGCAGCCAGAGGCTTTTGATAGATGGTCGAAAGAATTCTACTAAATATCAACAAATCCTGGAAGCCAGTGTTTCACAGTTAGGGAAGAAACTGACTGAAAGTTCGCCAAACGTATGCACATGCCACATTGGATGTTTCTTTTGGCTCCCGATATGTTAAGTTCAGCAGATAATAATGCATTTAAATTGTACTTTGCAGAAATAAATCGTGTTTTAGTTATGCAGAGGAGGTGTTAACTTGTTAAAAATCAACAAAATGTGTTATTTTACCAGCGACTCCTAGACTTTCATATACAACTGTACACACATATATCAAAACAAATCACTGTATCCCTAAAGTGGTAACTGTAAGAGGACAAAAAATGTAAACATATTAATGTAACAAGATTTGTTCAATTTCTACTGGCCCATATAAATCTATATACTATATAAGCAAATTTTCTTGGTTCAATGTACAGACCAAATAATTCTATCCAAATGAGTTACCATATATGCTTAAAATAAAAATAATGTAATGGATAATAACAGATTTCTTACAGCAGTGACCTACAAGAACTTATTTTAGTTCTCTAAAGTACCTTTACTGTACCTTTTTATAAGATATGCAAGTGTGAAAAGTCTTTTTGAATTTTCATGTCACAGTCAAGAACCATTTAGTCACTTTTTTTTAATTAATGTAAGAATTTGCTTCAGAGGGTAACGCCCTGTTGGTTTTATGCAATGATGTGTAATAGTTACTGACAAGCAGTACTATGAGCATGTGTAGGAGAGAGAAAGAGAGAGAGAGAGAGAGAGAGAGAGAGAGAGAGTAAAAAGAGAAAGAGAAGAAGGGAGACAATGCCAGAGTAGAAAACATATAGAGAGGGGGTGAAAGAGAAGGAGAGAGAGAAAGAAAAGAGAGAGAGAGGGAAGAAGAAGAGAGAGTGTGAGAGAAGAAGAGAGCGAGAGAAAAGAGAAAAAAAAAAAAAGAGAGATAGCGATGATTCTGCAGTCCTGCTGGCTGGAGCTATGCTGGGTCAGCAAGGCTCCCTAGTGGGTTCTGACAGGTCAGCAGTTTAGGACATATATCAGCTACACACACACACACACACACACACACACACACACACACACACACACACACACTCACAGAAACATATTCCTCTGGGGTTTTGGGCTGTCACAAACAGAGCGGGATCATTCCCTCTTGGATACTGACAAGGATGCTTCTGTGATTTGAAACAGAAACACATGAAAATTACACTCATGTGTAATAATTTATGTAGTATTGCACAGTGTGTCCACTGTCAGCCTGAGCAGGGCTTATGATAAATCTGAAAAGATTTCAAATGCGGTTCCACTCTGACACTGAGAAATGTGTGCAGTGGGAGCATGTTTGGCATTCCCAGCTCTTTTATCATAATGCTTGAGGATTTCATTGTCATGGATTAGCCTTTTTTTTACCCTTGAAAGTATGTAAGTAAATGGGTAAGTCAATGTACTTATTAATAAATTGTATCTATAAATCATATTCAAACCAAGTGCTATGCACAATTGAAGAGTAAAATATGGATGTGAACAGGTTTCAGCTATGGAATTCATCTATGGAAATTCTTATATAGAATACTATGTTTCTATTCTTCGTAACTGTCGTGATTGTAAATGAGTGAATAAACTTGCTGCTGTCATCCACGAGATGGCAGTCTAACCAAGTTCCAGGGTGTGATTTCTAAAGCAGCTAATAGCAGAGGAACACCTGGAATCATCCTAATTACCATGTAAAGCCATGCCTGGAAGCTGAGTTTTCTAGTGGGCTGCTTCCTCAACCATCCGCTTCAAAGGAGGCCACTGCTGGTCTTTCTCTGCCCTGTGGGTTTGGGTTTGGGGGTGGGGGCAGTTAGAAGTTCTGTTTATAAGTAGCAGCTTCATTGATCTGAAAAGCTGCAGCATTGCCAAGAAAATGAGAAAGAAAGGCCTGCAGCCCAAAAGAAAACATTTACATTTATGGAATATAGCAGATGCTAATATGCAGAGTGACTTACACCCCCTGAGTTAAGACGCTTCCAAAAATGGGAGTCACTGTTGATATTCCACCACACTGATATGTTTATCAGTATTCATTTAAAGGGCTCAAACTAAAGACCTGTATAAATGACATTTGTGCACCCAAACAGGTATCATTCTCAATTCTGGCCTGTATTTATTGTGTAGGATTTAATAGACTTTACTGCCTTTAAGACTGACATATGTAAATCACCATGTTATGATTGGCTGCGGACAAACCTGCTGTAGGCTAAATCGATGGACATGTAAATGTGTTGATTCTTGTGACATCACAAAGACGTAGTATTCAAAGCTGACTGTATTTGCAGCTTAGTTTCCATTTATGGGGTAAAAGAGAGAAAATAGTGCATTTTGAAACTTTGAGAATGGTTACAAAAAAATATTACATTTTTAGCCCACCAGACCCCACACTGACCTCTGCCTGACTACAATGCAGTTCCCTATCATTTATTGATTTCTGACAGAAATGAATGCATTCCCCTTTTGAGTCTTGGTTCCTCTCGAGGTTTCTTCCTCCAGCTGAGGGAGTTTTTCCTTGCCTCTGTCTCATTAGAGTTCAGACCTGAACTCTATAAAGCTGTTTTGTGACAACTTGGTTGTAAAAAGTACTATAAAAGCACAGAACAGTTGTGGACTACTTAAAGCACTGATGAACGTCACTTTGGATAAGAGCGCCTGCTAAATGCCATAAACGTAAAGTATATAAATAACATGCAATTGAATTATATTTTTTAAATATTAAAATATTCTTGTTTTCAATTCATAACAAAACATTTCTCATATATATGCAGTCCTTTATGAGTATGACTGTCTCACAACAGTATGGGGATGTGTACCATTTAATAGGGTGTTTTGCTGTTCATCGGATCTGATATACAGTTTTTCAGATATGGAGATAGAGGAGTCTGAGTTTTGCTTACCTAGACAGCAGCAATGACAAGGAATTAAGCTCAAGATGTGAACATTATAAAATATTATATTTTAAATATTGAAAGCTATTTTTGTTTGGTTTTATTACCAAAAGCATTCCTTATGACTAAGTGGGATATTTCAAGTATATCATCAGATTCAGGTTGATTTGTGCTTTCTTTTCTACACATTTTCTATGCTCTCACACGTTTTCGCTCCATTCTCTCACTCTGTCTCACCCACTCTCACTTGCATGTGCTGTCTCTCTTGCGTGGGCACACATACACACTCTCTTGTACTCTCTATTTCCTCTTTTTCGCTTTATCCCTGAATACAAGCATGGATAGTGAGAGGGATGTGTTAGGTTGGTGAAAAGGTCAGCGCATATCTTTCCTCTTGCTTGTGAAGTTTACCTGGAGTGTGTCAAGCAATTGTGTGAGTAGCAAGAGGAACTTTTAGCACAGGGTTCAGAACAGCTGATCAAAAGAGATTGGATGCTATTTTTGATAAGGTATGATTGGCAAAGCCATACAGACTTGTACCTGTGGACCACAACACCTGAGCTGAACACTCACCTCCCATTTTGTTCAGTGTTTGCATCCTGTCTCTCGTGCCTTAATTTAGGTGCCAATTGAAGGTCAATGTCTTCCACTTTGCAGAGTGTGTGTGTGTGTGTGTTGTCAGGGTACATGGCGTGCAGATGAGCCACCTGCAGTGAAAAATAGACCTGCAATCTGTGCAGGAATGCGTTGAACACGCAGTGACAGGACAAGCATGCTGTGTACACAGACTCATTTAAGAGGAAAATAACAAGCCACACATTCGAGCCAGGCCAGCTTTGCTCTCCGCCTCCTTCCACATGCCTACACTTCCTTCTGGTATGTGTGCCATTCAAATTCGCCCTCAACGAGCAACTGAGCATCTTTGGAGTGATCTTTACATCATTTCCCCTTCTACCAAAGACATCTTGGGTGTCCAGTGCTTGCATCTCTAGTTGCACTCCAGCTACAAGGTCAACATAGCTAAAAGTGATGGGAGCTTTAGTTCACTAGCTAGCACCTGAAACAGGATTTCTTAGGTGACTGGACCTTGTATTGTGTTAAAGCAATAAAAACATACAAAGGTGCAGAGAGAGTTCAGGCCTATGACTATTTCTGTGTGTGTAATACTGAATTAGAAACCTCATAAGCAAGTCTATTCAAGATTGCGCAACAGCTCAACATGGTTTAAGGCAAGTGATTTAGCCATTCATAATGCACAATGCAAACTGGTGGCTATTTGCTTTCCATGGCTCAGCAAACTTAGCCTAATAGGTCAAAAGCAAAACTAAAAAAGCACATTTTTGGATCAAATACATTTGAATTTTGGTAGAACCTCTACTTTTAAACTGGCACTACCCACAAATGAAATAGTTGGGATAACAGGCATATTTGCCTCTTGAATGTGTGATTGTTCCAGCAAAGCCTTCTCACCATTTCTCTCTCTCTCTCTCTCTCCCTTTGTCTCTCTCTATCTTTCCCCCTCTCTCTCTCCCCCTCCTACATCTCAGCTTAGCTGCTTAACCCCGGCTGACCTTTCTGTGAGTGTGTATGTGTGTATAAGGCGAGGTGAGGGGTGAATCCCCTTATCCCACTTAGCACATTCTCAGAAGTTGTGAATGAGTTTCTGGAATAGCAGGAGCGCTTGGCCAGTTCTCTGTTAATGATGGCAGATTAATAAGAGTGAACGTGAGCTTCCTGCCAGCTCATATTTTTGGCAGCATCTTGAGTCAGGAGCGACTGCACGGTACGATCACAGCCTGAGGACCACTCAGAACGGTTATCTGGGAACAGCGCAGCTTCTTCTCTGCCCACTCGTCTTCCTGTTGCTGCCCACACACGCGCATACACACACACACACACACACACACACACACACACACACGCACACTTTACGCACATGCACATTTACACATGCTGGAAAATACAGGCCAAGATACTAAGGCCCAGATGGCTGCTCTTAGAATGGCCATTATGTAACAAGCTGGCACAAATTTATGTCAGTTCCTCACAAGGAATCAAACTCAAGTCACAAATAACCATCTAAACCGATCGAGCCACAGTAACTTTCTTTCCTTTCGTAACAGGGCCGCTACTGGCAATTACTATTATAATTTATTCATCTACGGACCGTTCAGTGAATCCACTTGTGTTTTTTCTCCCGTTCACGACACTGTTGTCATTCAAAGTTCCACCAGGGACAGTTTATGAAGAGCCTGGTCAATTCTTAGTCCCCTATTTTATCAGAAGCTACAAGTGGGTTTCCACAAGTGAGCCTGCATCGAATGGATAAAGCTAAAAAACTGCCAAAATCTTGAACAAAAATGTATTAGATTAAAGAAGTATATGGAAAACTGACCAGGTTGTTGTCAGTAGGACTCAGTCAGTAGGACTCAGTTTCAGTTCCACTGAGAGCTCATTGGTTGGTTTGCTGAGTAAAGCGGTTTGTACTCACTGGCTCCATGAATGTACAAAAGGCTCTGATAGAAAGCCCTATAACAGGAGTTCATGAGAAAATGAGAGTATTTGTATGTATGAAAAGAATCAACCAATAACAGTTTGGCTCAGAAAATCCATATGCACCCATTCATTTTGAACTCTCTTAGGAGCACCCTTTGCGCAACTCAAATTACTGAGTGGCAATTCTCCTCACAAAAGAATCTCTGGTTCCATCTATACAATTATGTTTATTCCTTTTAGTTCATGGTGCAAAGAAAAACGAGAAACCACACCATTTGCTACACTGATGTATTGAGATCTGCTGGATTGACCATATTGTTTAATCATATGATCTTAACCTCTAAGGATGTCAAATGTGCTAGCTTGTGTTAGCTTGCTCCTAGCATGTGAGTAGGAGCATTCATATTGTGAATTCTTAATTTCCTCATTTTTCTAAAGATGAGAAAAATTCTGAGGACATTTTACATCAGTTTTAGGAAGGTGCAAGTTTTAAACATCCAGATAATGGAAGTCAGTTTGTCCAAGAGTCTGTAGAACACACAATTAAGGAGAAACGAATTAAGGAGAAGGAGGAAGGAGAAGAGTCCATGATATGAATGATGCTGTGACGAGGAATCTTGGCACATTGACTTAATGTGCTCCCAGCTCAGTTGGTCTTCAGGGACACAAACTCATTAGTTTATTTATATGACCTATTTGATGCCTTAGTGAGGCAACTGGAAAAGCTGACACTGGCTAAATGAAGTTACTAACTAACAGGGGCCACACTGTACCTTATTCTTCTCTGTCAACTCCTTCGAGTGGGAAGATGTTTTAGCACTGGCGATGATATTTGATCGTAAACCACATTTTTGTTACATGGCATTTGTTGTGGGATGCATTTTTCAGACGAGCTGTCTAGACCGTGTCAGCAAAATACCTCACACTCCGCATGAGAGTGGGTGCAGGAAAGCATGAATGTCTCCGAGTGGAATCCAGCTCAGAGCTCTCGATTCCCAAACACCTGAAATTGATTTTTATTGGGATTGAATCAAATCCCTACATTTTTGTTCAGCACTGGGCTTGATAGGAGCAATTTGTCAGAAACCTCATTATATTTGTCAAAGCAATAATGGCGTAGCTCCAAAATCCCTTATGTGGGCCCAATAAAAAGATTCGCAACCTCAGAGGTCAAGCATTGAGGATTTAATTTTATGTTGCTACTGTCTCACTCTTGTTACATTACTTGAAATGAGACACTCCAAAAAACTCACGCTCAGTCTTTGTCTCCTTTTTGTCACTTTCACTGACCTGACATGCTTGTTCCCCTCAGAATACAGCCTCATCTGTGGAGGGGAGAGAAGGAGAGAGAGAAGGAGAGAGAGAGGGAGAGAGGGATGGAAAGAGCAAGAGACTGGAAGGAGGTTGCTTGTTTTGAAATGTAATCAGGGCCCCCACAGGGCGGGTAACTGGAAACAGCTGCGGAGGCTCCTGCCACACACAGCTCCAAGCGGCCAGACAACGAGCCCTCTGTGGTGCTGCCGTCACCTCGCTCACTGCCAGAACACTGCAGGCCTGTGACTCGACCCAACACACTCCAGCCTCAATCACCCGCCAACAAAGAGCCAAGTTTGGGCTGATGGGTAGCTCATATACCCACACACACAAACATTAGTCTACATGCACACATATACTTTAAACTGCCCCCATTGCTCGGTGTTCAATTGTACATATACAGCTCATATATTCTCCATAGAAAAGCACTAGCAATAGAATGAGGATATCTGCCACACACCTGCCTAAGGTGACCATGCAAAATACCAAGCATCAGCTAGAAGTGGGCACACAGCCCCCCAGTGTTGGGCTGTTGAGCAGTGGAACAGTTCTGGAATGACTGAGCGCCATCCAGTACACTGGTACCTGACCTCACTGATGCTCTTGTGGCTGAATGCAGGCAAATCCTCACACAGCAGTTTTACAATATCTAGAGTAAAGACTTCCCATCAGGTAGTTCCTGCACAAAACAACTGATTGCAGAAGAAACATTTTTGAACATTTAGTTAACATATAAACACACACACACACACACACACACACACACACACACACACACACACACACACACACACACACAAGGAATATGCCAGAGGGCCTTGGTAGAGCATGCCAAAATATTAATAGAAATACACTACCTTACACTGGGATTATGTGATAAATGACTTTTTATCACATAAAATACAGTCAGATAAAATGATTTTTATCTGACTGCATTTCACATTATTATTATTTTCATTAAAAATGAATCTTCCCTTAAAGCACTTGGCTGATCTTCACAAAGCAGGCCTCACTGCCATGGTACAGATGGACCAACAGTTCTACCTTTGTCACCCCTTTGCTTGAGAGTGTAGAACTGCTGCTCTCTCCGTGGTTTAGTGCATGTGCCGTAGAAACAATAACAAAGAAGCTTTTGACCCTGGTTTCAACCCCGTCTGACCCCATACATTCTCCCTCCCTTGCTGTTGTATTGTGGGTGAGTCAAATGCTGCTGCCATGCTGCCGGAATGCGCACTGGCAGCTTGCTGATGCTAGGGGGGATACGGAGCAATGACAAAGAGTGCAGTGCTCACAGGACAGTGGCTAAACACGCACAAAGCGAGGCCTTAAATATTCAATTGGGAATTGCATCAATTTGTCAAACCATTTTTATTGCTGACTGGGGTGTAAAAATGCGTACATTATTTTTCTGACCAAAATCAAACTCTCTCAACAGTTTAACAATCTAATCCTGTACAATTACAGTTATTTTTGATGCTCTTATACCCCTACTGTGGAAAGATATTATCTTACATACTTGTATATATTTAGTGCACTTGAAAAATAATTATAACCGATCTGAAATTCAGGGTTTCATAATGAAATGAATGACTTCCTAAAACCTTTCATGAATCCTTTCCTCAAGACAGATTATAAGATCAGAAATTTGTTTTTGAATACTGATAATATCTACTGAAATGTACAAAGGTTACCCTTGGTCTCTCTCTGGCACCAGATATATTTAATACTAGTAAGAACCTCTCAGTCATTTATCCACACCTGATGTCCGCAGTCACACTTTTACACTTTTATCCCAAAAAGTCTTAAAAGCAACACTTCAGTCCCAAACAGAGATCACTGCTCGTGACCTTGGCCGTGTCAGGTCACCTGCTGTTTGTGCTGCTAATTAGGCCTCTGCCCTCTTTGAACCCAGGCAAAAAATCTGCACAGCAAGGGAAACTCAATGTCTTTCAGTGGTGTGGACAGCAAAACAACCCTAAAAAGGATGTGTGGCCTTTATGGTCAGCTCAGTGGCTAACAGGATCCTGTAGTGTAGGATAATGTAAAAACCCTGAGTATAATATTCATACTTCAAGTTTCACAAATACAGTATGGATAAAAAATACATAACTATTCAACTACTCACTCTCTTTCTCTCTCAGTATATATATAGATATAGTTAATGTGAAAAATATTGCCTACTAATAGCTCACACATTGTGGCATCACATTTGAGAGCCCATTTCCAGCTACAGCTATACAACAATTACATGAGCTTATTAGGTGGCTACTGGTTGCATTTAAATGTTAATGTGTCACATTACCTCACAGTAGTGCTCAGCAACTCTACTCCTGGAGATCTACATTCCTGCCATTTTTAGCTACAACCTGCATCAGACATGCAGTTCTTGTCCTCTTTATTTAGCCCTCCAGCCAATCAGGAACTTCTGAAGAAGGTCTTTGTCTCAGAGATAATAATAGGACTTCTTATCCCCATCCCTTCTTTACTTCTTTGATTATTTCTTTACTTCTTTGACAGGTCTTTCCTTGGCAGGTGTTGTTTAGGTGTAACTAGCGTGCAGTAATTTAGTTGAATGGTGGACGTTGATTTAAGTTTAGCTTTACAGGTTTAAGAAACAGATGTGGACTCCTTGAGCACTGATGTACATTGATCTGGATAAGAGCATCAGCTAAATGCCGTAAATGTAAATGTAAATATACTTCAAACCGGATCTACAGGACCAGGACTGGTTATTACAGCCATGGCATGCTAAAAGAAGAATCACACTTTCACAGCTGCACTGCACAACTATAGCAAGAGCGGAACATGAGAAAATGTAGGCTCAGATTGTAAAGGTAGGACTGTAAATCAGCAATGAACAGAGTAAAAATCTATCTAATCTAAATGTCTGACCAATTAAGCTTCAAATATCCCTTAAAAGTTGCTATAATAGCCCAACCTTTTTTTGTCACATCAATACAGGTGAGTGCTTCCACGTACCGGCAGGGGAAGCAATAGTTCCTGTAGTGTAATGCTAATGGCAGAAAGTGATAGGAAGTGATTATGACATTTTGTTTAAAGACTATAGCAGAAAGTATATAAAATATCCTTGTGCACTTTCCAACAGCTGTGAAGCATAATTTCACATGTAGCATAGGTCATTTGTATTTCTAGTGCTACACATGTTTGAAAACGGACACATTGAGAATACTAACAGGTTTAAAAGTAACTATTCAAACAGTAATGGCATTCAGTAAACATCAGTGCAAACTACAACATTACAACTAGACAGTGAAAGTTTAAATTTAATGCGAGTCTTTACGCTGGACTGTGTTTGCTACTTGGCTGGAATTTGGAGGGAGCCTTTTGCTGTTCTCCGTGGTTTACATGCACGACTGGGACAGAAAGGAAAAAAGCACTGTCCCCACATCAAAGCTGTCTGAGAGCTTGCAGAGACAGTTCGGGGAATACCCGTGATCTGTTGCTACAGTTAAGATCATGAGGCATGGATGTGATTGTGTTTTGGTCAAAGATGACAGGGCTGTGTGGTAAGATCCTAAAAGCTCTAGTGACTCACAGTCTTAGAGAAAAACACTAGCACTGATGATCACATCAACCTTGCACTCATAGAAACCAGCAGGCACTCAGAAGCTATGATGACATTGCTAGTCAGTTTGCAGAAACAAGGCAAAGGAGCACTGAGCTATGGGTCAGCTCACACTGCAAAAATGAGCTCTCAGCGCTTTTTTATTCAAATAACCATACAAAAATACACTGGTTACATTTCAATTACATTTCAATCACACATACAGACAAACACACACACACACACACATTCATACTTATACATACCTACATATACATATACTGTACTTAAATACTCATGCAGCCTCTAACAAATAATATTACAGTACAATCTCTATAAATAATATACAATTTTCCTCTTATTCAAGATGTAGTCAAACAGACAAAACAGGTTAAGATTGTTAAAAGTGGGCATTTAAAAGGAGAAGATTGTTCAGTAGTTGAAAAATGAAGAGAAAAGCTCATTAATCTCAACCGGTTGTTTGAGCCAATCGGCTTGCTGATAATGCTGCAAGCAGGAAACGCTCGTCCTCATGTAGGAGGTAAACCTGAAAAACATGTAGCCAGATCTACCAAAAGAACACATTTTTGTGCATTATTTTCTGTCCTTTCCCAGTTTTCCATCCATACCAACCAACTCAGAATTTTTCTACCCCATACTTGCTATTGGATTTCAAGATGGTGGCCAAGGAGTCACCCAGACTATTTCCATAATTTCATTAAGCTGGCACAGACTTGTGAATAGGACACAGACTATGAGCCATAAAAATGGACTATACTTAACATGCAACTGAACTAACAGGGTCTATTTTCACAAATCACCTTAGGCCCTGAACTGCTGATCTGGATCTTCTAAACTACATCAGTGAATCTGTGTGTTCCGATGGCAACTGACTTAAAGTGTCTGTTAGCAATGTTAGCCTCATTGCTCCAGTGCTGAAGTAAAGACGCAAAATGTGGATGCTAAATATGTCTTGGGTGGCAGACGACATTCGGAGTAAGATGAAAATGATGTACAGTGGCTATAGAAAAGAATCACTCCCTTCAAACCATTCACATTTTTTTTAATTTGCAGCCTGAAATGAAGACACATACAAAAAAATCCATCATTGAGAATCATTGAGATGAATGAAGGATCATCCCTTTCTTGAAAAAGTATTTGTAAACTCAATCAGGTTAAACTAATCGCCTTCTCCATTTCACACCCAGCTTACTGGCTTCCACCTGGGATTAACTGTAATAGTTTTGATTAGTTCGCCAGTAAAAAACAGCTGGAACATTCCAGTGCTTGGTACTGTATCTGAAAACAACCTATGGGTGGCAAGGCACTGTCAAAAGATCTCAGGGATAAAGTTGTGGACAGATCAGGAGATTTTTAGGAGCACAGTAAAGTCAAGAATTAAGAAGTGGAAAGTGTTTGGTACTACTTGATCCCTCCCCAATTCAGGTTGTCCCTCCAAACTGGAAGGGCAAGGAGGAAAAGAGGCTACCAGGAGGCCTGTGGTGACTTTGAAGCAGTTACTGGAATTTATGGCAAAAAGTGGTCATTGTGTGTATGTTACAATGAAATCACAAGTGCTCCACACATGTGGCTTGCACAGGAGGGCTGAACTATTTAGCCTCAACACCAAATGGTACATCTGGCATCTCACCATTCAAAGGACTCCAGTCATACAGCACAGTACAGAGGTGGGAGCATCGTGTTGTGGGGGTGTTTCTCTTTAGCAGGGACTGGTGCACTTTAAGGACAGAAGGAAAAGGAATGGGGCAAAATGCCATTAAATTATTGAGGAAAACCTGCTGCCCTCTGCCAGAAAGTTGTCAATGGGAAGAAGGTTCACCTTCCAACATGACAATGGTCCAAAAGACACATCTGAAATGGAAAAGACTGATGTAAACAATCTTACAGTTTCAACATTCTGTCCCCAGTCTGTGCAGTCCATATTTGAAAAATTATTATTATTTGACATCATGAAGACCATCACGAATATGCACTTATCTAATTTAAAACAGTTTAGCACCACTCCTAGGCATAAAGAGTGTTTCTGTTTAGAACGCCTTTGAATGAGGCACAATCCAGGACAGCTAGTCAGAACAGGATCATTTACCTACATCTCTATTAAAGGGCCCATGATTATATATTTTTCCTCTAATTTCCTCTGTCTACTGAAGTCTGTTTATAACATTCATTAAACTCAAGCACTCCTTATAACATTAAATGCACGCACTTTTGTTTTATCGTTATTTGGTATAGTTGGGTACAACTCTTCTGTTCAGATCTGGTGAATCTGATGCATTCCTAAACCAGTGCAGTGTAGATGGAGCTGATGAGGGATTGTCCTCTGTGGCATTTGAAGTGCTGCCATGCTGGTCACGAGGCTGAAAGGGTCTAATCGCTCCCATGTGGTTCACTGAATGGGCAGCATGCTCACTACCAACACACATACCAACACAACCGCACTACAATACAACACCCTCATCAGCCGCAGCGTCACATGACAGAGAGGTCACATTCACTGAGGCACAGAGGAAGCCTCACTCATCACAAACTCATCCTCCATCTCTCATTTCTTCCTTATACTCTTTCCTTTCTTTTCTCCTCTCTCCCTTTCTCTCCTCTCCCCTTTCTATCGCCCCCCTCTCTCTCTGCCCCCCCCCCCCCACCATGCCACATGATGAACACAGTTCTTCCCCACACTTCTATGAGTCATGCTGGATGTTCCTCTAGTGGAACACACACGTTGACTGACAAAAGCAAGTGATTCGGATACACTCTAATAATATCCGCTGGACATGCGCATGACAGAATGACACAGTGACACGCACTCTGCGATGACGCAGGCACTTGTTTTCAACTCACTCTTTTGCTCACTCTCTCTCTCTTTCTCTCTCTCTCGCCCCACTTAATGCCCTGGAAAAAAAAAAAAAACGGCCCTTAGACTTTCCACATCTTGAATAATTAAGCACTTCTGAGCAGTTCAGTGAGCAGATAAATACAGAGCTATTTTTAGGCCACATTAAAAAAAAAGAACCACACACACACACACACACACAGAGGGCTCATGACTCGATAAAATGCAAGAAAATAATAGCGTGCTGAGAGAAAGCAGAAAGGCTAAGGGAGCATCATGGGAGCAAAAAAACAGTATCATGATTCATAAGCCACGTCTTCCTCTGAACAAGAACAACAACACATCACAGCATAAACAAACATCACCTAAACTACCATTCAAATGTTTGAAATGAGTGTTTTCAGTATTAAACCAATCTTGACCTTATATTAAACCAAACGTCTACTTTATTAGAGCCCCACTTCTAGCGCCACCTTGCTGGGGTACATTTAGAGACTGTGGCCCCTCTGTGGCCCATCCACAGTATGTACCAGCCATCCTCTAGCAGCTCAACAACAGTCGACTGCAGAGTCACTCCTGGTTGGTTATTTTTGGATGGTTAACCGCCCTCAGCCAAGCAGTAAAGCTGATTTGATTTTGGTCACTTCTCACAAAACCACTGTGCCCAAAACACTCGTACAAACGCCTCGCATACTACCATACTGTCGTCACTGCTGTGCTGAGAATGATCCACCACACAATACCTGCTCAGCAATCTGACTTGAGGTCAGAACCTGTGGTCAGAAACAGACCAGCGATGAAGGAATTTCAGGACAGCTGACACACTTTGCAGCAGCAGATGGGCCATGATCTTTAAATGTACACTCATGTGTATGTGTATGTGTATGTGTATGTGTATACTACATAATGAATCTACGAGGTAAACAGAGCTCATAAAATGACCAGTGAGTCAAAAGGCAAGGAAGAAGGTGCATGTTTTAATGATCACAGATACGAAAACTACCGCAAAGTATGGATGTTTAACAAGTGATATAGTTTACAAACACAAAAGGCAAAGCCACAAAACGTAGCAAAATAGTCCAAAAACCAGAAAATCCAATCAGAGGCCAACAGAGACAGAAAGAGTAATCCAAAATCCAGAACAGGGGTCAGAGAAACACAGTAAAGAAACACAGTCCGGTAAACAGGGAGACACTCAGTAA
Source organism: Brachypetersius gabonensis (assembly GCA_037577145.1). Classification (NCBI taxonomy): domain Eukaryota; kingdom Metazoa; phylum Chordata; class Actinopteri; order Characiformes; family Alestidae; genus Brachypetersius; species Brachypetersius gabonensis. Next base: position 23,581,932 of record JBBJLR010000133.1, on the reverse strand, counting down.
CTAGGCAGAGTTTAGTATACTTTGCACTGGTGAAAGTATACTCTCTATTTACACCCCTAGGCCTAGTACTCAGGTGATCCTGGTCTCCATGTTATGGGGCTGTGTGAAACTACAGAGAGGATAGGGTTGTTATATATATAATAATAAACGGAGCTGATGATATCAAACACATTTAGACTGAAACTGAATCCTTTATATTTAAAAAGTGCCGGCAAATGACAAGAAAGGACAGAAACTGCTGTTAGGAGTGGTGGTGGTCTAGTGGGTAGGATACTTGCCTCTAGACTAAAAAGTCATGGGTTTGAATCCTACCTTCAGCACACCTGAGAAAGACCCTGAACCTCAAGTTGTAAAACAGTTCTGTCTGAACACACATTTCAAACTTGTTGGTCCAGCTCATACCAAGATGACTGTCCCTTGTAGTTAGGGAATGGATGTCACTTTGGATAAAAGTGTCTGGTATATGCCATAAATGTAATTGTTCTATGTCAGTTGAACACCAGTGGAATGACATGTTTGACTGTAATAAGCTCTTCTACGTGGAAGAAGACTTCAACATGACATATTTCTGCAAATTTACAGATTTATTGAAGTTTAACATGTTGGAAAAAAAATAAATATGAAATGTAAAACGTGGCATAACATTTGCACAGGCCCCCCCCCCCCCCATGTATTAAAGTGTAATTGTGCCTTAGAAGTGTGTTCTTTGTAGAGCATTTGTACTCATTTTGGTTTTGAAAACAAAGTATATTATACAACTGACTTCTAATTATCACTTAATAACTTCTTGTGGTTCCCCCACAAACATCTAAAACATCTACAAAAACATTTCTTATATAAATCCATGGGGCGTAAATTATAACTGAATAAAAAAAAAAAAACCATTGTTATTCCAAACTTTTGAATAGTAGTTTCTGCTCCACTGAGGCCTCTAAGGGCTTTGCACAGGAAAACACTGGAGCTGAGCGCTCAGCAAATCTTTGAACTTTAGAACTAGATTATGGGAATACGTCCCATGCTGAGTTTGCTCGAGTGTTTCCCTGCTCCTAATGCTCCAGTATGACCCAGATTCACGCAATGGCCTCCCAGTGAACCCCAAAGCCTGTTGGATTATCCTCAAGGCTCTTTACAGTGAGACTCCCATCCACTTGCTTGTTAAACACAGACCAACCCCGTTTTCCTTTTTTGCTTCCTTTGCGTTTTTTTTTTTCCTTGTGGTTAGACTCTCCACACAGTCTGCATTGACATGCCAAATCAGCATTCCCTTCTTCCTGGAGCTGTGAGAATAAGCCAAGAAGAATGCACACAAAGGCCAAAATCACACACATGTTTGGGGTGTAAATGTCTGACCTCATAGTGATTTGACTCAAATAACGATTCTGCAGGAAACCACATCGTCTCACACTTTCCCACAACTGAGTTTGATTATCATGATGTGATTCAAAAATACACTGAAAACACAAATGTGACTGTACTAATGTACACACTTAACAATAAGACACCAAGCTTTTCATCATTGTTTCTACTTTTGCCTATGTTTGTTTGTTTCTTTCATTCTTTCTTTGGATTTGTATTATTTTATTTTGACCCAGAATGGGTTCATGTTTGATACACCTGAATATAATAAATACAAAACACTGCAGAATCAGTGCAGCTACATACTGCCATAGTATTTGCACCACAACATGTTTTTGTACGCAGATAAACATCTTGCCTAAGTGACATCTGATCTGATGTCACCATGATGCAGCACGTCAAGCAAAAACACCCGAACACACGTTTGTTTTTATACTTAAGGAGAGGATGTAAGCGTAACCCACACTGAGGTAAAAGAACATGAGAGGGAATGTGCAACATAATATAAACAATACTATACTAACAATACTAACAATATATATGTGTGTGTGTGTGTGTGTGAACATGAGTATCTACTATAGTTAGATATGAGTTTTTTTCTCTCTCTCTCTCTCTCTCTCTCTCTCTTTCTCTCAATCACACACACACTCACGTGCACACACACACACACACACACACACACACACACACACACACACACACACACACACACACACACACACACACAGTTATGCTCCCCTCTCTGCTCCCGTAATCAGATCAGGCTGGTTACGGCCAGGTCATGGCCTGCAGTTTCCCACTCAATCTGCCCACTAATAAGGACGAATGTGATTTTTATGACATCATCAGAAACTTGCAGATGAACCTGCTGATGAACTGCACCAGCAGTTTGCAGGCAGGAGGCCATGTGCTGGCACTGTCCAGCTAATAATGAAGTCATCCCACATTATGTCCACATGGCAAACACCTGCATAACAAACCTGGTTGTCATGGTGACAGGCCTCAGTACTGCACTGTTTACAGGATGTGAATTTGAACGCATCACTGAATCTTCTTTCAGACCCTCAGGAGCCCACAGAGACCCAAGAGCTCATAGTGACACGCTCTGTTTAGGATTATCTACACAATAAAACTCTATTACTGAAAGGAATTTAAGGAAACTATTAAAGACAGACACACACACTCATACACACACAGACAGACACACTTACAAACACATACAGACACAAACAAATCTACATAAATATACAATCATTTGACAAATTAATGATGTTACTTTTGGAATTATATCATACTGTACATATACTTTTCGCAGGGGTTACTTGCCAAGAGCAAACCGCGATTTTGTGTTTTGTTAAACTCATTACCCTTGGAGAAAATGTAAAGGTAAATAAATAATCAGAATCAGAAACTTTACTGCTTTAAAAACATTAGCATCAGCGGTTAGCATTAGCAGCGTGTGGCAAGCGAAAACAAACACTCATACACAAAAGAAACGTTGAAATAACTCTCTCTACCCACATGTTTAGACAGGGCACAGGTTACTAATACAAAATAAACCGTAAAACTGAGGGGTTAATGAGGGGGTACTTCTCACAGGGGCATCGACTCGTGCCTCTGTAGTCTGTATATATATATATGTATATATTAAGGCATTAACACAAAAGTTGACTAGTCGACTACAGAGGCACGAGTCGATGCCCCTGTGAGAAGTCAGCTAGTGTGTTTTTTTCTCCTCTCTCTGTAGGCAATGCAATCTCTGCCTCTGATTGGCTTACACTGACACACCTTCCTTGGTTTAACCAATTATTAAAGTGCCTTCATAAAAGACACACATAACATCTGTGGAGATATTTCACTCTAGACACACAAATGGCACTGTGACCTTCACAACCTGCAAGTCGGTGTTAAAGTAGAGTAACAGTAACAGTGTTCCGCATCTGAAACGGTTGCGCTACCTAACATGGCTAACGCTAGCACTGCAGGGAGCCGTCCTGCCGTGGTTTAAACTGTTCCCACTCGCAGTTGTACACTTAAATTTACCAAAAAATTCAAGGTATTAGCCTTTGTTTGGTTTTGTTTGATTGTCATGTTGACTGTTAATGTTACAGAGAACTTTAATAAAAGTTGCTCAATGTTAAAAGCCCAACATATATGTATGTTAATGTTATTCTTTGTTATTTAATATTTTATGGATTATGGCTAGAAGATGTTATTACAGTAAATTATACGTTTTTTATAAACTTATGCGCCTCAGGACATGATTATAACAAGGCATCCTTGATGTTATACAGCTTGCAGTTATTTTGTAATTGTCAGCTTCATTCTGAATAGAACCTCCTAAGAGACTACTATTTCTGTAAAATATAGTTATAAGGTTTTACCTGGTGTTTAGCCTCATACTATTGGTGTTGAGGAACACATTTCAGGTCTGCTTTTAGTGCCCTGACATTCATTTTGTGTTAAAATAAAAAATGTATCAAGAAGTACCCAGTTCTTTCTTTTCATTTGGGTTGGGCATAGATTAATTTTTTAAATCTAGATTAATCTCACTGTAATCTTGGAATTAATCTAGATTAATCTAAATTAAAATGGCTCATTTGA
>JBBJLR010000133.1:23557261-23574433 GCA_037577145.1 Brachypetersius gabonensis | reverse complement strand
GACTTTTCATTTCTTTGTCATTGGACAAACTTACAAAATCCGTGAGGGGTCAAATACTTATTTCCTCCACTGTAGATCAATAGATTGATTTTGTATCTATTCTATCTTCCATTTTGTTCGCCTCCCTCAGTATATACATTTACAGTTACAGATCAGTAATCAGTAACCCATCTTTTACCATGTCTTACTCTCATTGTATTTCACATATAGAACTGTTTTATTGGTATCACTTTTGACTCAATTAATAGTTATCATTTTTTGTCCATAGTTTACTTAGAAATTATACTGAAATGCGTATATACTGTATGTGTGACACAAGGATTTCAATAGCCTTAACACCATCAGGCCTCTTGCAAAAATATGGTTGCCATGAGACGGTGTTAAAACTTTCCATACTAAAATCCAACTGAAAGTACAAAAAAGATGATTCAGGGACTGCATGTTCTGTAAATAGTTCCCTTCACACTGACTAAACTTTTCTCAAAGCTTGTAGAGGTGGAAAAATGCATGGCTGCCTTGGTCTGGTGATTCATATAGCACCATGAACTGTGCCTCTGAGAAGCCATTCAAGCCACAGAGCAATAGGTACTTACACTAGGTGATTTACAGCTTGGTTAGTAGGTTGGTTGTGGTGTAAAGGTGCCAGTCTTCAGTCTTTTGCTTCAGGATATGAGACAGTCATTATTAGTCATATTTTGGAGTACCTGTTTGTATCTTAACATGAATTGTTATGATTCATAGTTAGTCACTCTTTAATTTCAAGACTGAAATATATCGAAAGTGATGATATAATGTTTGGCCCAGAGTCTGCATGCTGGTTAATGCATAGCTGAGAAAGCCTAATTACCAGAGAAACCACAGGTTGTTGTGTATTACAAATACTTACCCTCTTTACATCTGAGCAATGCAGGTTCACTTCAGTAAACAAACAGTTCTTCTTATGCAAGAGGAGAAAAGTAGGGCAGCTTTGTCCTCTTATTTTTCAGATCCCTTTTTTCTCCGTAATGACCACATTTAATTTGACCTACTTTGATGTAAGTAACCTCAGAAGCCCTCACACTCGAAGTCAGCATTTGCCCCCGTAGATGGCTTGAAACACGTGCTTGTCCTCCGTTTGGTTTGTTGATTACCTGTTCTGGGAGTATTCTGGTGTTCTGACCATGGCTGAGGGAACATGCAGCTTAGTGGATGCACGTACAGCACGAACGGAACACATTTGTGCACTCTATTTGATCATGATGGATGGGATGAAAAATGTGACGACACTCCCACAAGCTACTGTCACTATTGTTTTGCACTTGATTTTCTGAGGCTACAAAGGAACCAAAGGGTACTTTCGTAGAAAGATAAAATCCTGAATACGACACAGCTAGCCTAACCATGCTTTGACCACAAATGTGTTCTTTCTTAGCAACTTAATGCAAGAACTTCACACATTCTATTTAATATAGACATGTAAATTATTCTTGGTAAATCAAATTTATTTGCCATGCATTTGAAAGGTCACTCTTTAAGGACAGATTGGGTACATTACCTGTATGTATTTGGTAGATGCACCAAAGTACGCACAGTTTAATCATGTTAAAGGCATGGAGGAATGTAGCATTGGGAGTATTCCTCTTATTGGTGTAGTGTGGTGTGGAATTGAAACCAGAATGGTCCACCACTCATATAAGATTTTTTCAGGAGTGGTCCTTGTTATTGATGGATGGGGCAGGGGGTGGGCAATGACAGATGGGCTGTAGGCAGCAACAGCAACCTACAAAGTGTACCTGCATTATGTTTGTTCCTTGTGCTATGGACAAAACCTTGGTACAAGTTAGGTGTTTCTCATAAACTAGCAAGTCACTGAACTTTTTCTCTCCCCAGTTTCTTCAGAAAAGGAGGAGGAGCTGTTGATTTATTCCAATAAAAATGATCACATTATCCCAGGTGTTATGTGTCTCCTGTCCCCTGCAAGAAATTTGGGAACAATGAGTAGTTGTTGTTGAGGGTAAAGCAGGCTCATCTCGGAGAACAGAGTGTTCCTGCTGAAACCTGATCAGGTTCCAAACAAGAGAGCCGGGATGAATTAGGCTGCCTTAAACACATTCTATAAACAAAGAAGGGGACGGAGGGAGCTCACCTTTGAAGGCTAAATATGACAGCACGAATGATTAGATTACGCACCTATCCTTGTAATAAACAATAACTCAAACCTTCCTGGGAGCAATCCACCCTGTTTAAAGCGAAAGCTTTCTGTGGGAGAAAGCTGACACCGTTAACTGCCTGGTTCAGTCGCCATTCTGCACTGTAAAAAAAAACGGCAACCCAAAACAATCCCACGTCGCACCAGTTTCGGGCCAGGTGATTACATAAACAATCAGGAAGGACATTCGGTTCCAGTTCAGTGGAACACTTGAGGGTAAATGTCAACACAGAAGTCAACAAAACAGTGCAGGCTGTGACTACAACTGTATCGTAACCTCAAAACTGCTCTAAGAGAAAAGATGAAGGTCAGTGGGCCATGACCTGTGAGTGCTCACTGTGAAATGGATGAAGATGCTGATGTAGTTGGTGGAGGTCGTGTGGCAGTGGCCCTGAGCTTCCTGCATGACTGCGTTCCATCCCATGGGGTCGTTCACGCTTCACTGGCCTTCGCAGGGGTCAGCTTGTGCCTGCGCTGCTCGGGGTTATTTCCACTGGGAGAGCAGTTATGGGGACAGTAGTGATAGTGATGGTGGATATAAGGAAAGGTTGCCATGGATTGAGGTGCTGGGCTGAGATGGGCCAAATGACCTCCATGGGGAGATTGAATTGGGCACGGCTAGCAAAGCCATCTCCTCAAGCCATGTCTTAGCATGACGCAGTAATCTCACACTCACTTTTAAATGAATGAATCAGTAAGTCAAAACACACCCTAGCCTAAGTTAATATGCTATCCTAACAAAGCTGTAAAATCTATAAACACAACTAAGAAAAAATTACAAAAAAGTTCAGTTAGTTCAGAAGCCATGATAAAAAGCAAAAAGTCACCAAGCAAAGCCACAAAAAAATACTTGCGTTTAGATAAGCGTCCTCCCTTACTTTTACACCTCGTTACAGTGTATTCTGTGCATTCAGCGTATTCTTCCAGCACGCGCCACTAAACTAGTTCACACACCTTTAGCATCGTAAACCCGAAACGTCATATGTTGAGAACCTCGTAACTCGAGGACACCGCTGTATATGGAAACTTTATGATGAATGGATGAATAAAAATGGTCTAGAAATATCTGGAAATTATAGAACATTAAAAGTTTCTATTTGGGGGATTTTTAAGACCACAACTATATATTTAAAGGGTAAGATATTAAAGGAAAAAACAACATAATGCCTAGGAAGGTACTGAGCCGCCATGAGTAGCTGCAACAGCTTCATTGCACCCTGGCATGGATTCTACTGTTCTCTGGAAGTGTACTGGAGGAATGGAAAGTCGTTCTTCCAGAAATATTCCCCTAGTGATTGATTTGATGATCGTGGTGGGGAGCACTGTCTAACGTAACAGTTCAAAATCTCTCATAGGTGTTGAACTGTGTTCTGGTTCTGAGATCTGGTGACTGAGACCTTAAAGGATTTACATTACTTCCATAATGATCAAACCATTCAGTGCTCTGTGGAGGAGGGAATCCTGTCAGGTCAGAAATGTTTTCTCATATGATGAAAGTGATCAGTCATCTTTGTATTGATTTTTGGTGACCTTTCCATATAAGAGGACTAGTAACCCAAAACCATAACATTAAAATGCCCCCACTGCATTTCAGAGTCACTAGACTGCTTCACTGTGGGGGTCAAGCATTCAAGCCTGTATTATTCTCTTGGTGTACATTACACATACACCCGCCCATTTGTGGGAAACGTGGTGAGGGATGATTAATCTGATCATATAATTTTTTCCACATGTCTTTAGACCACTTCCTATAAGATTTACACCTCCAAAACAATCAAAAGTGCATTTGTCCTTGTAATGTGGGATGTCTTTATTGCAGCTTTACTATAGTATACCTCTTGTAGTTGTGGATGGACTGTTTTTACTGGCACAGTCTGATCACATCATGTACTGACTTCCTCAGTCACCCGAGGAACAGCTTTTCTTCCATATTCTTGGTTATTCGTATTCTCACACTAATGAAATCACGGTCACCAAATGTGCGCTTTCAGGTACAATTTCCATCCTAATTACTGATGTCTTTAAAAGAGATTTGGGTGCCGATGTGACTGTTCTTATTGATACAGCGGCCGGTTGAACAGTCTTTGTGACTAAAGCACAGCTGTCTATGCCATAATAATGACCTTTCTTTCAAAGTCACCTCTTGCCTTATTGAAACAAAAATCAAGGTCAACTGAGAGTCTTTTTTTATAGCACTGCAGAGCATGGCAATATGTTAACTGCTTAATTAGATCATGCTGCACACACGTTTGAAAGTGTTTGCACTTGGTATGCTTCTCATTTGTCCAGCTATTTTTTTTTATTTGTCAACCTTTTGATTATGCACAGTATGGTACAGCATTAAATTACTTGCAAAGTTAGCAGCGCTAATAGTAGCAACAGTTTTCAGCAGCTTTGATGGTCCATGCTCATGCTTTCAACATCCTAGTAAGTGTGGCTGGTTTGACTATTAGCAGCATGACCATATTGGCTTTGTCATTTGCTGGCTCATCAGGCAGCTACATCTGTCCTCAGGACTCTCCAACATAGCAGCTTCCGTTCTCCCACAGTGTGCAAGCAGTAATTTGAAGGTGCCCAGAGCTGACTGGCTTTGGTTCATCAACACTTGCAGAGGGTTTGCTAGGCTCGGCTGGTCAAGTGCACTTCTCTGTCAAAATGTGTTTTAATCACGGCTCTGAAGAACATGCTACAGTAGATCAGCTCCACTATGAAGAGAACACACTAGCTAGCCACGAGAAGATTATCTTAAATTCATCATTTTTGTACAAATGTTGGCATTATATTTAAAATACGGCACTTTGCCTTACCTGGGCATATTGCCCAGCCCTTCCAGTGCACTGTTTTTTCTGATGATGACAACTAATCAACTGTTTCTTTTAATGATTTTGTTCAAAATGAATAACCATGTTAACTCTTATAACACAAAGTTTACTATAAACTTCTATTACTTGTTGGTTACATTAAACTCATAGCTTTGTTTCAAAACAAATTGAAACCTCATATACCAAAAGTGTCTGATCTGGTGAAGGGCATCTGACTTTTGGCGGTGCCATTTCTTTAAGAATCATTATTCAGTGGCTGGCATTGAACTATGAAAATAATATGCAAGTTATGAGAAGGAAGAACTGAATTGAAATTCCATTCAGTGGTTTAAGAGCTGAAATTAACATGGAAATGGTGAAGAGAAGGACATTTGCAATCACTAGATGTTCTCACAGGAAACAGATGGAGGTCTTTCACTCCTTTTCCGAGATGAGGAGTGAAGGACAGATTTTGAAAGAGTGAGACCATCTAAAAAAGAGAAATCTCATGAAAGAAAAGAACATGATGAACCGAGAGGGGGAAAGGGGGCAGAACGGAACTCACTTATCTGCTGATTCTCTCACTGAGGGGGAACTCCCTCAAGCATCAACCAGCAGAGCAGTGTGGATGCAACCATCTGGAAACACACAACCCTGCCTAACTGGGTCACAGTTACACAGCTCCAATTTGCTGTTGCCATGGGTTCTGTCCACCACACACAGAGAGGCGCATTTGTTTTACAAGCCTTTTTTTATTCATAGGCTCAGGGAAGTTATTCTGTGGCATCAGCGCCTCAGTGTCATCTGCTTTTAAATTTCCATTTTTAGTCATGATTTCTGACCTTGGGCAGTGCCCACCATTCCCAGAGTTCTGGTAGTGTAGCTGCTGGAATGTATGAAGGATAAGTATAGTCATCAACTAAAAAACGTTTTCATTTCTGAAAGCTCATACATTTATCATTATGATGCATTGCTCCTGCAGTCATCCTAAAAAATAATTAGAAAAATCGTCTTGATGCGATATAAGGTGAAGGTTGCTTACCTCATCTCATTCAACATTACAACGAGCGTTTTCATAATGGCCTCACTCTTTTATTTTGTTATGGCTTCATAATTCCTCACTATGCTGTCGTCTCTAGCACGAAGCAAGCAGTTAATATGAAGATAAGTAACATGGCTGAACTGAATATAGCTGGCAGAAATTGTAATTTCTTCACAAGAATATGACAGATACATTTTTCAAAACTCATTTATTCATTTATCCATGATTGATAGATTGTGGAGTTTGGTCTACAACAATGAAGATATTCTGGGTTTAGACTGAAAAACATAAGAAGAGTGTAGAATGTGTTGATAACTGACTTTTATACCAACAAAGTGTGACATGGACTGAAATGTTGCTGTTTTTCTTACTTTCCCCTGATGTTTTTGAAAGTGTCAAATTATTGTCTTTTGATACACTATGTGGAAAAAAGTATTGGGACGCACCTCTTAAATTCAGATGGCCCATTACTTCCAGTGAATAAAAATCTTAATCCCTCAGCAGACTAAGACGACACCATATTTGTGGAAAACAGTGACCTACCTAAGGTTAACCAGTTTTAAAAATGTATAAGAAACAAACAGACATCAATTAGTTGGCATTATTAATTAAAGCAACACCAAAAACAATACCACAACATAACATAACACAGATCCACATGTACACATGAGCGCAGGGTGTGTGGCCAGTAGATGGTCCTTCCAGTAGGTGCTCTGAACATTAACCTGATGGCAGTAAATCAAACTCAAACTCTTCCATCAATTGATTAAAAAGTGGCAGAAAAAAATTACTTGCCAGCCCCATTACTGCCACCCAGTTTGTTTAAGCAGTTCCATGCAAATAACCAATCAGAAAGCTGATAAGTCAAACACTATCATTGTATAATTTCAATCAACATATAATTGACAAGAAAATAAAGCAGACTGAGGTCAGTTGGACCAAAGTTGCTAATTTTCTAGTATCTGGATGGCTTAATTAGTAGCTCAGTTAACATCTTAAGGTAATATGAGTGTTTGTTGTGCTTTGTTAGCCTGCTGTTTTGTCTACGTTACTCCATTATTTTTGGCTTGACATAAAACTGACACCAAGATGCAAGCAACAATACAACACAATATACTAGCTATTAATCTTGCAACTAATCAAGTGTTTTGCATGTGAGGGTTATTTGTTAATTGCGTCTCAAGTACAAAAAGTGTGGGCATTTTGGTTGGGATGGGGGTTTTTACTGTGTGAAAACCTGCAGTTGCAGCTGGTTTATAATCCTAACTGACACTGTGAAGCCACCATTTCTCATCTCAGCCTTTACTCTTCTTATTCTTATGCTCGACTTTCTGGCACATCCTGATCACTTTGAGGCCCGGGTTCCTCTCTAGGTCATAAAAGCTAATTAAACCAAGGAGGCTTGTTCTGTTTGGCCTGTAGGACGTGCAGTTTCTACGCTCTGCATGCAGAAGAACATACCGTGAGTACACACGTCCCACAAATCATGCCCTTCGCTTGTGCAATAGTCGCTCATCGTATCATAACTGCCTTTGCCGGGGGCATGATGAAGACATTCCTTCCATTTTCACAGCACAATAAACATCTCCCCTCCCTTCTGCTTCATGATTACTGCTTTGCATTTGACCCTGTTATTACATCTGGAGGAGGGTTAGTCATTGCTTCTCTCCGTGCCCTTGTTTATAGAGCACTTTGAAGGAAAGGGAACATTCGTCCTTATTTACAATAATAAGCCCACCATGCTCTCTTGATTGATTTTTCTACTGTATGCAGCCTCCAAAGGAGCCCTTGATTTGCATCACAGCAGAACAAAGAGAAGAATAAATGCTTTGTCTGTCTTTTATACGACAAATGTTTAAGAGTTATTAACCCTTAGGAGTGATAACAAAAGCATGGGGTAATTCCATGTTATTATTTCAATGTCTTGTAGCCAGTTGAAGGTCTATTAAAACTACAGCTCCTACACTGTGGAAGAAATGCTTGGAAATTTACTGCACAAATACACTGTTGCCTAAAAACAGGAGATCCAGTGTCTTGACAAGAAAATCAACATTCTGGGGTTAAAAGCAATTGTCTGTTGTTTGCACTAGGGACTTTCAAGCATTCCTTGTGGCTTAGTAGTTTAAGTTACTTAGCTTTTATGTCTTTATTCATGGTTTCTTTCACATGCCTTTTTGCTTGTTTTAACACTTTATTCTTACACCAAAGTACTTTTGATTTATATTGTTCTATTGTACTTTTGATTTATATTGTTGTTATTCTAACCATAATGGTGTTTTGTGTTCCTGTGAACCATTCCAACACAGAGTTGTATTAAAACAGATCTTAAATACTGGCAAAAATGCTAGAATGTGTATAAGGTGCACTTGGTAAACACTATAATGTAATTAATACTCATAACTGTTGTAATTAATAGGGCATTCTAAGCTTTAAATAGGTAAATTAACAGATATTATATATGTTTCTTTCCTGAAATTACGTTCAGGTTAGTGATAGGAAAAATGGAAATAGGAAGTAGAGGATGCTGCAGCAGCGCTGAACGTCTTTCTGTTCTTCATCCTGAGCAGTATTAGAAATAAACAGCAACATTGCTGGAGAAATCACATCCAGGTAATTACTTATCTAATTAGACTGGTAATGGTACTCCAGGAGATATGTTGATTTGAGTCTGATTAAAGGTTTTTCACAAAAAAAAAATGTAATGAAACAAAAAAGCATAAAAACAGAGCTGGCTCAGGATGGATAACTCACTATTTAGTTACATTAAACTTACTGATTCTGAGACCTTATTGGTTGATATCTGATATTTAAATTATTAAGCTTCAGCATGACCTAATTGTAAAAGTATGCCAATACGCTCAAACACCTGGCTACCCGACAGGAAGGAATATACAGATAACATCATGAAACCGCACAACGCGAGCGTGTGTTCAGCCTAGATTTGTTACTGGATTGGATCGGCTGATATCAATACACAACAAGATCGGACATGTCACCTTTAGCAGTAATTCTTAAAGCAACCACATACTGGATCTCTGCTTCCTATAAGGATGAAATGACATCATCTCTGATGAATGTGCCTTCATTTGCGATCCTAGTAGAAGAGCCTTTTTTGCAACACAATGCACAATGCCCCCACTCTTGACATGATAACCGTCCTGAGCATGTAATCCATAATAAATAAAAGGAGGGCATGCAGGCCTACACGTCCTTTGAGGTCTGCTGGAAAAGCACAAAGGGATTTCCATTATTCTCCACAAACCCTTCATCTCCTGGCCCTCTTGACATTTTGAATCCAGTAACTTGTTGCACTTTGCGATGGTCTAGCTTTAGATTCACGAGCACATAAATCTGAGCACATCAACCCTTACTGTCCGTAACCTTCCTTTATTATGCGTTCAGACTGATATCACAGGGACTTTCCAAGAGGGAGAGTCCGAATATTTATTAGGACGATGATAGCAGCTGTTGCGTCTGCACATAAGAGGAAATCGAACTTCGGCCAAAAGGATGGCTCCTTCTCTATCCATGAGACGAGGTGACATCATGCTGATGTGTCACACTTACGTGTGAGGTGTTGGCCTGCTGCTAACATATCATTAGCGCTCCTCTTTTACCGTCTGTTTGTGTGCGGCTGTGTTTTGTTGGACAGCCTGGCAACAACAGTGAAGCAAGTCCGAGCAGAAGCAGAGCCGGGTCTTTACGACCTGGCCTGTCACTCTCCCTTTCATATCCCATCTTCCCTGTTTTTCCAATTTGCAGCGTACACACACTGTGTTCCACCTGCTTCTGTGGGCAAGAACAATGCACTCTCACACCTTCAATCACCTCCTTCCAGAACCCAGGTGAGCCAGTCGTGGCCTGGTAGAACGCACATTGTGTGAACATTTCATAGTGACTGGAAAGACCCGTACAAACTGTTCCAATTAACCTGACAGAAAATATTTTTCTATTAATGTACTTTGCAGTTAAAAAAAAAGCTTGACATGTTCTTGGGATACATGATGTGTTGTTACAACAAAAGCGATAGTGAACTGCTGCATTGGTTTCCAGTCCTGGGGTCTCATTTATCCACCTGGTGTACACATAGATTTTAATAATAATTCAAAACGTAAAATTCATATTAATAATTCATAAAGCATCATTCATAACTTTTATGTAACAATCAGGGGCCCCACGGTGGTGCAGTGGGTTGCCCTGTTGCCTCACACCACCAGGGTTGGGCGTTCGAATCCGGGTCCTGGCCTTCGTATGCGTGTGTGTATGTGTGTGTGTGTGTGTGTGTGTGTGTGTTTGCATGTTCTCCTCGTGGTGGTGTGGGTTTCCTCTGGGGTCTCTGGTTTCTCTCACAGACCAAAGACATGCGTGTCAGGTGAATTGGGGATTCTAAATTAACTGTAGGTGTGAGCGTGTGAGTGGATGGTGTGTGTGTGTGTGCCCTGCGGTGGGTTGGCGACCTGCCCAAGGTGAGTCCCTGCATCACGCCCGCAGTCCCCAGGATCGGCTAAAGGTACCCTAGTAAGGATGAAGTGGTTACAAAAAAATGACTGAATAAAAGTAAAAATCTATTTTTTATGTATTATATGTATTTTTACTTGTAACCCATCAGTGCACCTTTTCATGTTGTCACTGTTGGTTTATTTTTTTTACATAATTTGAAATTATCAGCTGCTGTTTTCATTTTGATAAAATGTCAGAACAAATAGAGCCACATAAAAGGCACAAAGCCACATAAAAGGTACAGATTTTGTCCTCCTCCTGTAGACTTGGAGATTTTGTTCCTTTACAGGCTACAAGGGACACATAGGTATTAGGGGAGGCCACTTTATGTAAATGAACATGATAGGGCACATGCAGAGCAGTGTAGGTAATTATCATTAATTGCAAGGCTTTTAAATATGGTTTTGATAATAACTGAATTAATTTTGTTTGAGTAATTTAGGTGTTTACTCTGCTTTAACAGACCCACTTCATATGTGTGTGTGTGTGTGTGTGTGTGTGTGTGTTTGACCTGCTCTTACACACCTGATCCAACTAATAAGCTAATTAACAAGTTCCAAGCTGAAGTGGGTCTGTTTGAGCAGGCAAAACGCCACAGACCTTCCTCTCTCATTCATATATCTCCTCTTTTTCACTCATTTTCATTTTTTCCTTGGAAGGTTCTGCCTGTGTGCCACCCACCTCGCAGTCTGTGCACTCTGAGGGTCCACAGGCCCATCTGGCCTCCTCCTGTTTGTCTGTCAGGTTGTCTGTATGACGGTGGCAGCGAGTGCCATAAAGAGCTAAGAGTATTTCAGCTCAGCCCTGATCTGCAGGCACTTACCACTCAACACAAGCCAGCCCTCAAGCTGTCACTCATTTAATATTCACACTCGGAGGCAGGAAAAAAATCAGTTGTGTCCATATAACTGTCTGCTCGTCCTTTACTGTTTTTTCCGTGCAACCAGTAGGTGTGAGTGGGGCTGAGTCTTGTTCATGTTTACGGCTGATTAGCTTTTTCGAATATCATTAAAAATAAATGATATAATTGTTACTGGACATCATTAAACCTCTGCCTTGAGGTCTGGTCTGAAGCACAGAGAACACAAACATTTAACAAATCTAATTGCAGGAGTTTATTCTTTTGGTCTTCATCTAATTACGGAACTCTGATATATGACATAAGACACCCCTCAGATAAGATCTAAGGTCAGATAGAGAGAAACAGCATGGCATATGCTGGTGGAGTTTAATGGCTGTTTTATGGTGAAGTAGAGACAGAGATCCTTCTCTGCCACAACAGAAGGCCTCCTGATTCAGATAACTCAAGCCATTTACATGTCAAAAAGCCTGGGGGCTCAAGACAAAACATTTTACCCAGGGCTCTAATGTCAGAACAGATGTCATCATCTTGCTACAGCTTTATGGTACTAAAATAATATAACAGAAAAAAAACAAACCGTTAAAAAAATAAAATACTGCCATAATTTAATAGAAGATTAAACCGTTAAAAGAAACTGCACACTGTAACTATGGGATTAACCCTCTTCTAGCATCTTTATTTTAAGTGTGTTTTGACACTGGATACTACACTATTATGCATGTAATATGCAATACACTTCTCAAACATTTACAAATGCAATTTTGCATTAGTGTTTTATTGTGTATGGAAATTCACACTTGACTGGTGTCTCTATGAGATGTTATGTGATGTTACAGCCAGTAAAAGTCAACGCTTATCTGGCAATGAATGGTGTTTAACACTGAATACATTACTGGCAGCATAAATATGGCAGAGATCGCCTACACAGAAGGAATCCTCCAACATTTTTCCACCTAATCCCTGTCTGCTCCATCTGTAGGGTGGAGTCAGAGAACTAAGAAAATAATTCTGTTTCTCTGTAAAACAGAAAGCATATTAAGTAAGACATAGTCTGATGGGCAGGTGCTGAAGATCAGAGAGAGAAGTGTTGCTTTTAACGGCTGGGATTCTGCTAACAGTTTGGCTCCAGATCGAACCCAAACCATGAGATCACTGTCACCAGAGGGGGCAGTACATCCCCACTGGAGCCTCAGCCCAGTGCTTGGAAAATGCACTCATGGGTGCCAGTCAGGAGCCTGTTACTCACCAGCCATACAACTGATAATTAAACTACTCATGTTGTGGTGGCTATTAGATGGAAAAAGCAATTTGTTAAATGCCATCTGTTGGCAAAGCTGTATCATTCGGTTTCCTTCAGATTTGATCATTAATAAGGAGAAGAAGAGAAAAAAAAAACAGACAAGTGTTTCCAGTAAACTGAGACATGTGACTCATACCTCTTATTATATAGTTTTCATATACTGGTGAGGCAGCCCTAATTGTGGGCCTGCTAGGCATATACTGTTGAGAGACTATTTCGTGTTCATTTAGTCTCTGTAACAAAGACAAATTTCATCCACAGCCCCATTTCATTAAAGAGTAGCCTATATCAGAGCAATGAAACACAACAAACTGTTCTGTACAAATAAGTTTAATTGAAATGCTGCTTGTAGAAAAATAGTGTCTCCATTGTGTTTCATACAGCTTTAACTATTAGAGAATGACAGAGAGAACTAATATTGGCCAGTGACAAGAATAGCCCTGTCCCATCCCATCCCAATTCTCTAAAACGCTTCCATCTAGCAAATGGAGATTACACCGAGCCAAAACAACACATTTTTGAATAGAGCCATTTCAAGGCAAACAATGACCAACAAGCGAGGTTAAATAACATTCATAGCTCTTCCGATTTAAGTAAACCTTGTTTTATTCCTTTTTACATTGACAACAGCTTCAGTGCATCCACCATCTCTTGTCCAAATGTAAAAAAAATTACAACAGGAATGCAAACAAAAGGCCATATAAAGGTATGCAAAATTTGGGATTTAAGCATGGACAATAAATAAAAATAAATAGCCACAGAGTGTGGAATGTCTACATGTTACAAATAAATTAAATGCAAAGAAGAAAAACTGTACACGAAAACCACACACACTGTACAAGATTACTTTATTTAAAAAAAAAAAAAAAAAAAAAATATCCATGAATATTGCATTGATTGTGCATTTTCACACCCAGGCCCCCCACAACCCAGGAGCCAGGCCAATGTAGTTTCAGCAGTGGGATGAGGAGCAAAAGAGTGAGGGGTAGAGGGGAGGGGGGTTTATATACCCTCAGAAGGTACAGCGGTTATACTGAATCTCTATACACATTCAGAAAAAGAAGGAACAGTTTTCCAGACGACCTGTGTAGGCTAAAATGTGACTGAGCAGCGTTAGGAGACGCAGTGAGTGAGTGCGTTTCAAGTATTTCTATTGGTCACCCCCTCCCCATCCTAAGACCCTTCAGCTGGCTGGTCATTTGCGTACAATTTTCGATGAAGCCTACTGCCATGCCAACTTCCATACCAGCTTCAAAGGGGGGGAAAAAAAGCAACGATGAAAGCCCCCAAACAGCAGCTTTCAAAAAGGCACTCCAAATCAAAAATTAAAATATTTAAATAAAAGTTCTCCAAGCTCTATGAGAGCAGCCACTTCTGTGTAGGAGGCTTGCCAGATGCATAAACCAGCCTTGTAACAATAATAATAATAATAATAATAATAATAATAAAACAATAATAATAACAATAACAACAATAAATAATGCTGGTAAGTCCGCCCAAACAGCAAATGTTCCCCATCAGGAAACGATTTCTGAATCATAAAAAAGAACAAATAAAAGGATATAAAGCAAACTGTAATAAATTATGATTCCCTACAAGAGGAAAAAAAAAAAGTATCTGCAAGCCTGGCGATGGCAGGGCAGCAGATTAGAAGTCCATTTGAGTCCCAGACCCTCCCCAAAGCAAAAGCCTTCTCTCAAAGGCTCTCCTTGCTGGAGCTCATGCTGGAAGTGTCCGTGTTGATGGTCCGAAGCCGAATGTCATTTTCTTCTGCCTTGGACACCTCTACAGGACGCATCCATGGATGCTCAAATATCTGCTCCAGCGTGGGTCTGTCTGATGGTCTCAGTGATAGGCACCACTTGATCAGCTGCTGGCACTCTGTTGGAAAGACAGCAAGGGATGTATTAGCATTACATTGCTCTATACACGTTCATAACTTGTAAAACATTAACTACAGTAATACAGTAAGAAACTG
The DNA here is from genome assembly GCA_037577145.1 of Brachypetersius gabonensis. Lineage (NCBI taxonomy): Eukaryota > Metazoa > Chordata > Actinopteri > Characiformes > Alestidae > Brachypetersius > Brachypetersius gabonensis. The sequence continues at coordinate 23,559,762 of JBBJLR010000133.1, read as the reverse complement.
AGCTGGATAGAACTTCTGATAATACTTATCTGTATATCGGTGATACAGGCCTTTAGTATGAACTACAGTAATTATGGTTTGTTTACAAATCCTGTAGAAACTCCTGTTGTATTACTATTGTACTTATTCTTATTTAATATGTGCGGCCCAGCATACAAAACCCAGCACACACCTGCAGAGATTCGCCTTCTGAAGTAGAGGCGTCCTCTGAGGATCTCCTCATCCTGCTCGAAGGGGATGTCTCCACAGACCATGTCGTACAGCAGCACCCCTAGCGACCAGATTGTTGCCGAGCGTCCGTGGTATCTGTGGAAACGGATCCACTCCGGCGGACTGTATACTCTTGTACCTGTGGGACAGAGAAACAGACAGCTATAAACAGAGCCTTAGAAACACACAGACGTCACCACACACACACACACACACACACACACACACACACACACACACACACACACACACACACACACACACACACACAGAGTCTATCCACCCCCTCCTGTTCCCATTCACTGTGCCAACGCTGCAGCTGACTCAGAGCTCGATCAAGATTCAAACGGAAACTGGGGATTAAAAAGGACAGAAAAAAAAAAACCTTGAAGGAGGAAAGGCCACATCACTCCTAACTCAACTGTCTGCTCCTCCAGCAGGCAGTCCCTCCCTCCGCCAGAGGGGCAGGAGGAGCTCCCAACTGAGAGCTCAACGTGAGCCGTCACATGACCTGTGCTCTCAGGTTTCACAACACAGCTGTTACGTGGCACAAGGTCGACCTTTTTGGGTTGCTTTTCCTATTACAGCTTAGGTCGGTTTGAAAATGCAGCCTTCCACGTTTTAAAGAGGTACTGTAAGGTACGATCCTGTGTTTAAGGAGGAACGGCAGAATGCACATGGCAAAGGCCGGTTTAAAAAATGTCAACAGAAAACGTCACGATCTGTGGGCTGTCTTCGCTCCCCCCTCCCCTCTTGGTCTAGCAAAAATAAATAATTAAAAGCAAAGACTATTATGGGAAACCCCCATCCTGTACCACCAAAAAGATGATTTTGGCAGAGAATGGGCTCTGTTCTTGCTCTCTCTGTCTCTCTCGCTCTAGCAATAAAAAATAATTAAAAATGACGTGGGGGGAAAACCCACACACCGACAAACATTAAATACGTGTGTGGCTCCTTACCGTCGAAGTCCGTGTACACCGTGTCCTTGAGGAAGGCTCCCGAGCCAAAGTCGATGAGTTTGAGTTCTCCGGTCCTCAGGTCAACCAGCAGGTTCTCGTCTTTGATGTCCCTGTGCACCACACCGCAGCCGTAGCAGTGCCGCACCGCCTCCAGCACCTGACGGAAAAAGCCGCGGGCTGTGGCTTCGTCCAGCGCGCCTTTCTCGGTGATGAAATCGAAGAGGTCCTTCACCAGCTCCGGCCTCTCCATCACGATCAGCCAGCCGTCCGGCCTCTCGTACCAGTCCAGCAGCTTAATCACGCCTCGGAACGAGGAGCCCACCTTCTTTAGCAGCACGATCTCCAAAGGCACCATGACGCCATTCTGGGAGACAGCAAGATAGATTGTTACTACACCTCCCAAAATACACTAATAATGATACTACTACTACTATTATTATTATTATTATTATTATTATTATTAATAATAATATTATTATTATTATTATTATTATTAAGTCTACTTACAAGAGACCCCCACTCAGTGACTCTCTCCTTGGCCACATGCTTAACTGCGACCTAAAAATAAACCAAAACAAAATCGTAAACTTAAGCACGTTGATCTTGATTACAGACTGAATCTAAAGTTCCGTAGCGGAGAGAGGGAACCGCTCTTACCGGTAATCCGTCTGAGAGGCGGCTGCCGGCGTACACCGTTCCGAACCCCCCGCTCCCAAGCACCGAGCCCACCTGGTACACCTTCTCAAAGGGCTCCGGCTCCACTTTCACTACAACAAACGAAGCAATACGTACAAAAATATAAGTGGCAATCTCATTTTTTCTGTCTGATTTACACAACACGGATTATCTCCATAGTAACGCTCATCCTGCTACTTCACTCAGAGACTTCGAAGACGTAGAGAAACCAAAACACTGACTCCAAAAGCTGGCAAAGCTTATTAGCTTAATAAAGTATACATTGAAAGCACACGCTAGATCCCGAACAGCCCCAAACAGCCCTCCATTAATCCAATAGGTGCTTTATTTGCGAGTAAAAAGCCAAACACACAAAGGTCAAGCACTCAGTGTCCCTCCAGAGTGAACTGCATGACCGGTGCAGGGCGCTGCGTAGGGAGAGTGAAGCCTGCCTCAGCCAAACAGGGTGATCATGGAGAGACATAGTAAAATCGAGCTTGACTATGAGAAAATTGAAAGACAGTTCGTAAGCTTACCTGGCTGGAGCTGAATCTTCACCGGCAGATGATCCATGCTGTTCGGGTTGCAGATGTGGGAAAAAGAGCCAAACTTGGACAGCAACATATTTCAACGCATGTAAAAAAAAATAAATATATA
>JBBJLR010000133.1:23527193-23540104 GCA_037577145.1 Brachypetersius gabonensis | reverse complement strand
ACACACACACACACACACACACACACACACACACACACACACACACACACACACACACACACACATACACAAATACACACTTGCCTTTTTCATTTTCCCTTGGGAGCGAAGTCACATGTACAACTAACTTTCTTTTTACTTGTACAGTAATGCAGATGATTTGGCTTCAAAAGGCCAATCAGGTGTGTGTGTGTGTGTGTGTGTATGCACATGTGTGTGCGTGTGTGTGCGTGTGTGTGCGCGTGTGAAGTATGCCAACCACACCCGCTCGCTGAATCAACCCACAAACTTTTTGAAACCTTCTTTTTTTGCACTCCATGCAAAGGCTGGCATCAAAGGCATTCTTTTCTTTTCTTTTTTCTCTCCATTTCTTTTGTCGTTTAGGCGCTCTCCTTTCAGCTGTGCGATCAAAGCACCTGTGCCAGCTCTTTTGATCCATGGACACACAGATACTGTTGAGATTTGGGTTCCCTCCCAGGGGCGTTTCAGGACAGACAGTAAAAGAGGTTGGAGTGAGGGGCTGTTGGAGGGGCTACTCAGAGAGTTTTATGGGATGCAATATTAAAATATTAGACTGTTCTGGTGAGAGTCACAGTTTGTAATGGAATAACAATCTTTTGTGAATATTAATCAGAGTACAAGTTTATTACCTCTTTCTGTACAAGTACAGAAAGCCAAAAACATGTCTTTATGCAAGTTTAATGTTCAGTTTACTAAGACTGCAGTTTATCAGGCAAACTGCACTTAGCACCACACACTCACTTGTGAGGTGCAGGGTGTAAAACATAATCACCATCAAACCTGAGACCAAAAATAAAATGAAAGATCAGTGATAAAGAGATATAATCATCATCAGGGGTGTAATGCAACTCCCAGAAAAAAAGCTTGTGTAACAATAACACTGACTGCAGTGGTATATTCTATGGTATATTCTGTGCTATTCCTTCTCTCTTATATAGTTCTGATTTGGATTCTTTTAAAAGTCTTATTGTGTGGAGTAATATTTATTTATCAATGTGGTTTGTTATAGTCCAGTATGAATATACAGGTCCTCGACATACGACGCTTCAAGCTTATGATGCTCATGTGGGCGAAGTAGCTTAGTGGACACTGGAGCACAGGAAATGTGTTTTCTAGGTTGAAGATGCTTCACTATCTGCCAGTCTGATAGATGAATCTGGCTTTGGAAACCAGGAGAACACCACCTAACAGAATGTAAATCAGCGACAGTAAAGTTTGGTTGAGGAAGAATAATGGGCTTGGGGTATTTCTAGTATTTCTTTTGTATTGTTCGAGTGGCTTGTGGCCTGGTGGTTAGGGAGTGGCACCTGTGATCAGAAGGTTGGAGGGTTGAATCCCAGGACTGCCGGTGGCACCATAGAGGTACCTTTGAGCAAGGTACCATCCCCACACACTGCTCCCTGGGCACTGCATCGGTGGCTGACCACTGCTTCACTTGGTGAATGGGTTAAATGAAGAGAAAGAATTTCACATTTTTCACACTGTGTACTGTGCTGTGGTGTGCTCACGCATGATAATAAGGGCCACTTTACTTACTTACTTTACCTCTTCCTTCCCAGAAGAGTGGATTTTGTTATATCTTGTACAGATGAGGGTAACTCCAAATGAAAGCCCATGATTTTGGAACAAGATGTCCAATAAATTCATATAGATGTGATGGTCAGGTCTCCATATTGTGTGTGTACAATAGAAAGCATTGGTTTTCAGGTTATCTGCAGCCCAGTCTTACTATACTAAGCCTTATATCAAACATTTACTATAAGAGGTTTATAATGTTTGTAATAATAAGACATTATATGAAACTACAAAGTTAAATTAGAGCTCATAGTATACATCCCTAGCCCTTAGAGACTTTCCAGCTCCTCAGAGCTGAAGAGTGTGAAGTATGTGTGCAAAATGTTTGGCTCCTTTAGTCAGCACATAGTGGCACTCCTCTTTCTCTCTGTGTGTCTTGGTTGGTGGTTTTGGTGACAGTATCAAGGAGGTGAGGAAAAGTTCATAGAGGTAAGTGTGAAAAAGGCACAGAGCCTTTTCATTTGTCTGGCACTTGAGCATCACGCTTACACTGTGTTCCCAACAGCATGAGTGTGAGACAGTTGAGGAAGGAGTGATGTTATGCATATGCATGCTCATATCAAGAAGACAGAAAAGAGAGAGGGCCAGAAGAGCTCCAAAAACAAGCCTAAGCAGAGTGAAGAGCAGGTCTCTGTAATGCTACTATAAGTAAAAGATGCTGTGGGAAGAGTCATTCTATATACATGTAAGCTGTGCCATGTGACTTCTTTTTCCATCAGAACCTCAAAGAAATTAACTTTTGCTCTAGCTCTAATCTTTCATGCCCACTGTCAACATGCTCAGTCGACTAATCCATGCTCTAACATGTGAAAATTCCAGTTCAGGCTGTGATGTGATGGTTCTGAATTTAAACCAGAAACCATCTATTGTTCTCATGTCTATTTTACTGCTATTAACAAAGTCAGTGTTATAGAGGGCTAACCCGAAGAATTGACCTCTTAATGGCTTTTAAGCTGACTGGAGTGTAATTTAAAAGAAAAAGGAACATTGTCTTAATGATATTGTTGGAGGATCAATAATATTTCCTGATTTTTATCTTGTTGGGGCTACCTTGAGGTGGTCCATTATTTAACTAATATTATGCCCATGTATAAGACTGGTGATGTGACAAAATGATATAGTGTTTCCCAACATTTCAGCCAGTTATGACAAAGACTGGGACAACACAGTGGTCCAAGGTAGATATGAGAATCCCCAGACTGGCATTCCATCAAAGGTTTTGAGAAACCTTTATATACGTGTAGAACATGAGATGCATAAATACATGCACAACATTACTTGAAAAATGTAGCAGGGTTGGGAATTCACTACTTGGCCGTGGGTCTCTCCGAGTGGGTCATCTCTCTCCTCTCTTCTTTCAACATGATGTTAGAACTAACAATTAGCCTTCTCTCCTAGCATGTTGAGCTGTCCAGTGACACAGAGATAGTGGGTGGAATTAGACATGAATAAATTAGTAAGAAAAATGAAAAACAGAAATGGCATCATGTCGGTGGGTAGGGGTCTGTAGTGGCTGAATATCAGCAGAATATCCTGGACAGGTTTTCAGAAGTTAAGAAGAATGAATCTGATCTAGTCCTGTAGCATAATATAGTAGCACACATTCCCACAGTGATGTCAAGTGGCTAGTTGTATATGTGTAGAGTGTTTGAGGTTATTTAAATGGAATTATCGCTTGATGCTCAGTGTTTCAATATCAACAAATGAAATAGTGCCATCTCAACATAAACATCTCAATCAGGTTGGCTTGATATATGCATGGCTAGGTGATTTACAAGCTAACTAAAATGTATTAATGCCACAATCTCACTGTAATGTGATAGTCTACATTTCCACTCCCTGTAGCTTCACCTTCTACCTTGCTGGTGGAAGTTATTGTGGCCCTGCTTTGGTCAAGTCAGTTTGTCTGCATCCAGCTCTTTCTCTGCTACAACCATGTTGAATGTAAATATGGACTCGTGTGTGATATGAAAGCAAACACAATCCTGGCCTTACGTCAGCCGCAGCAGTGTCGATACTGCCCACCACATACACACGCACAAGCATATACACATTGGAGTGGAAAATCCTGAAAGGTTTCCACCTTTCCTCCTGACTGATTTACAAGCTAGAGTAAACGTCAATTTGTAAACTCTTAGCAAGCAACGAGTGATAATCAAACAAGCAGCCAAGCATTTGGATTTGCGTCAAAGTCAAGCCACGCAAACAGAAACACAAAGGGCTAGAGGGCGGAGGGCAGTTAGTATAAGGAGTGTCCCATGGCTTTATCCCAGTGGATACCAGTTAGTTTTTAGGCCGCCCCAAAACAAGCGCACTTTTATCAGCTAAAATGATCCCTTTAGCCTTCCACTGGGTGAGCCCAGGTAACTGCATTGCACAAGGGCAACTGAAGCAACCTTTGAAAGATAAATGCCTAGACATTAACTAACTTCTTGCACTACTCCCTACATGAAGATTTTGTCACTTCAAACTATTTTCTGTTTCTCTATTACATATTTCATGAATGCAATCCATAAAATTTTCCTAAGAGAGTCCAACCCATCAATCAACACCAAATATTTGTTTGTAAGTAGAATATGAGGTAGTTTATACTGATTTACATTTATAGAAAGTTAATGTTGTGCCTACAGCTGCGCAAAGAGAAAACCTTTTACGGTTTTGTCGTGTTTTTGCCACTTTAAAATACTTTTAAAATGTTTGCAGAATGTTCCAAACTGGGAACAGAATGTCCAATGTTAGTGCAATTTATTGCCAAACTCGTGAGCATTAACTATGTAATTATGTAACTACATCTACATTTCATAGCAAAGCAAATGTAATTATCTGTGGTGTGTAGTATAAATAACTCAGCACACGTGAACAAAATCATGTGCCATACACTGTGTTCTTGTTTGGGGTTGGGCTATTAGTCAATCTTCTGTTCCTCAATACTTGCTGTCTTTGTACTGTACCTGCAAACAGCCCAGAACCCGGCCTTCACGTTCTGACAGGCGGCTCGTAAATGAGAGCTATTGTGATCTCTCTAATGCTGTGCCAGATTCATTAGGTCAGATTGTTGACGGCTTCAAGCTTCTCTGGCAGGCACTTTTTACAAGATGCCTCGGAGCAGTAATCGTGCTGTGTTCTTGCGGTTTTGCATGCTAACCTGGTGAGAAAACAGCTGCGTTGTTCCTTCACACCCAGGCAGGCCAGTGCACGTTTTTGATTGTCATTTAAAGTGCAGCACATTCAACTTCTGCAATTCACCACTCGAGAACAATGTGTACATTTATCTACCACGACTCTCGCCAACTTTACACCATCATAATGGGGCTCCCGGGGAGAATAATTATTTCTAAAGTGGGCCAGAAATGGCTTCAGAATGATAGCTGTACATTTAAGAAAGACCACTTAGCACCAGACTCAGCGACTGTTCTCATATTCAATGCACAGGCAGTAAAGTGCCTGTCATATTAGTCTGATTGTTTTACTTTAACATCTACTTAAGGAAATAATTTCATTTTTATGCATTCACAATTTAACCATCCACACTGAGCCCCTAATTCCTTTTTTTAAATGATATTTGCAGTTGCTCAGACATCTCTTGCTGAAGCGTTTATTATTTTATTTTTTAATGATGCCCAACAATCACAGCTTTTTTTAGTTGCAGTCTCGCATCATGGGTTAGCACACTCCCAAACAAAAAGTCTGTATGCAAAATGTTGGCACTGTGCAGTGTCATCACAGGAACAGCCAATATTGGGGTCTGCTGCTTAGATTGCACCTCCTAGCTTTACTGGCCAATATGGGCCTCTCAAATGACCACTGTTTGCTGATTTTGTGTGCTAATACATAAAACGGCCTACCAATATGGAAACTAAGCAAAATGAAACAGCAGCTTTTTTATGGCACTAATATAAAACAGAAAAACCTGAGTGAAGCGTTTCGTTTAATTGCAAATAAAAATTGTGAGCCATTGTAATGTTGTGTTTAGCTGCGTGTTGCCGTGTTTATGTAGATAAGCTTCATGGCATTATTAAAATGCTGATCAGAGTCGAAAGCAACTTCACACAACATAATACAGCTCTTGGGACAAAGTCTTTTTTTTTTTTTTTTACATGTGCCCAGACTTCTTTTCTTGGCCTTTTTTTGAAGAGTATCTTTAGGGGCTTCTTATCCAGTCAAACCAACTAAACAGCAAATAAATTTTAACAAACAGCAGAAAATAAACTATTTCCAGTTGTTTTCGATGAAAAAAAATGGTTTTCAAGCTTGTCTCCCATTGGTTTCGTTCATTTTGGAAAGGAGGACCAACCAAAACCCACACACCATACAGATGGATGGGCTCAGCCTCTGATGTTGGTAGATTTCAGTCATGCCCCTGCTGATTTGTGGTAGATATACTATGAAACTCCTTTGCTGTTCTATGGGTAGTCAAATACTGAGGGCTTGATTTGGATCTGATGCTTTTTTTTTGGCTCACATTGTCATTGTTTAACTAAAGTAAAAACAGTTCTACTTGAGCTAAGGCTTAGGCTGCTCATCTCATCTGTCTAGCATTGTCTTGTTAAACTCTGCATGCTTAACTGTAATCCAGGGCTTGCTGAACTGCATATGGGTATGTGGCCTTAAAGCTATCCCATCCTTCTATAGCAGTGGCCCAAGCAGACCAAGGGACTTTAATTTGCTGCTTGGAGTGACCCATTTAGACTGAAGGCTTTGCTCAGGTAAATCTGTAGTGATATCATTAACTTCACATTAAGGCGCCTTTCCAGGTCAGAGGAAGAGAGAAAAGTAGGCCAAGCACTGATTGCTCCGCTGCAAGGAGCGGCCAGTTTAGAGCAGCTGATTGAGCATTGCAGTGCATTGACGATGCCTCATTTGTTGCAAATCGTAACATATATGTGGGTTAGCATGTCTTTCCAAGTTTCTTGCTGGATAACAATCACTTAGAAATAATGGCTCCCTTGCAGTCAGTACATTACAGCTGTATCTAGAGGTTTGGCCTCAACATTGCTGTGTTATTTGTTCTGAAATACTACTAAGTGGCTAGGGGCAATAAATGAGCACAATTTATTCCCCGATATGAAAGAAAGCTTCCCTGTGCTATATATTCACCACAAAAGCGCAGTTTTCCCATGTGAACTCAAGGCTAGTGAGCAGGCCTTTTATGAGAACACAGGTTTTATGACCACCGAGTCATGTTTGTAGAGCAGTATACCTGTCATTGCCAATATGTGTAAGTCTCATGAGAGGCCTTGTGCCCGTCCTCCATACTATGGCTCCTAAGGCACAAAATCCAGTGGTCAGTTTCATATAAGGTCCATCACTGCTATTAACTATGACTTTTATTTAGTAGTTCACATGCATGCACTCCATAAAGCCATATTTTAACTGATATAACTAAAATACAACCTAATAATTTAATTAAACTTAATTGATTAAAATTTTTCTTTTCAATGAATTAAAAATGGTTACTTGCTTGGTCTAATAGGGAGGGGTTTTTTTTGGTAAAAATGGCTCACGCATACCGTATAATAAGAAATAAAGCCCAATGCACATTCCCATTTTAAGCCATTTAGCCAGACTGTGTTTTGGTGCCTTTATCTGCAGTGATATTTTAAGGTATTGTCAGTGAGGTCCAGTCACTTTTATGTAGCATAAAAAATTCATATAGTTTGACAGCATACAGAAGAACATGCTTTTGCTCATCTCAGATTGCCATAGCAATATAATCTGCAAAATGACTGAGTGACTCAAATATATTTTTTCATTATTAGGCAAAAAAAACATAATTATTTATTATTTAAAAAAGTGCTCTGCTCTTCCACATATGTAGTAAAGGAATATGGCAGTTTATTAACATACTTGCATGAATTGTGGAATGATAGTATTGCCTGATCATTATCCACTGTTCTCATCTCATGTGACATTTGCAATATATATAGGATTCCCATATGATGGTCAACACATGCTGAGCTTTTATTTCTATATGTGGCTTATAGCATTTAAACTAAATATCTCTGCAACAACAATAACCATGGGATTTTGAATAGGCAAATGCAAGCATGCATGTATGTATATGTGTGTGTAAATTTAGCTCTTTGTACTCAGGCCTCCTGGGATGACGTTCTAATGTTGTGGAGCCCTTTGGCCATGTACTGATTCAAAATGCCATGAGGAATTTTCAAAGATTTATGACCCAGGAGTCCCAATATAGCTTGATCTATGGCTAAATACAAAGCTAGACCTTGAGGACACAGTGCTGCAGCATTATGTTGTTTATTAAGTAAAACAAATGTTGTTTTAAGATTAATAAATAAAAAAAGATCACATGTCTACATACCTTTGGCCACATAGCGTATATGCTTTTCTAAGCATATAATGAATATCGTCAGTATGTAAAAAAACTCTGACCAATTGCATGCTAAATTATAAAAGGGCATAAATAGTCCTGCTGAACTAGATTGAATGCAGCAGATCAGTAAAAATCAGTCAGTACTCAACATTTTTGGAGGTAAAAAAAAAAGTAAGTGTTTTGTTTAGAACACTTCTGAGTGGAAAGAGAAAAGGAAATGCATTTTTGCTTATTTTGAGAATCTAACTGGCAGTGTTGGTCTCATTAAAAGGTTATTCATTTTCTATTATCATTGTAAGTTTATAATAGAAAATGGTTTAGTCCATACCTGATTGTGACGTCTGGTGAACCTTCGACTCAGCAGAGGAGAAGTAGATCACCCGAATATTAGGAACAGGGCTTTGGACTAAGGTATGAATGTGAGAGTGAAAGGTGGAGTCTAAGTCTTACAACTTGGGGAGTCTAAGTTGTAAGTCAGAGAGGTATCCTCTCATTTTAGCTAAGAAAACGTATCAAAGCGATTCCGAGTGCGGAGATACTCTAAAACGTATCACCCAGTGGTTAAACTGTGGGAGTCAGTCAGGTGTGGGTGAGAGAGGACTGTGTTCGGGGGTTGTTTCCTTTCCTGCACAGGGCAACCACAAGGACTGTGTGACACAAGGCTGCACAGCGAGCTCAGGAGAGAAGCTGCTGCAAAGTGACGAGTGGCACGTTTTCCTGCAGCGCATTCCAGCTGGGCTCTTTTCCTCCCTCTCTCTCTCTTCTGTGTGCTTACAGGAGTGACAGGCTGCAGTGTGGAAGTCCGTGGCTGCAAAGAAGGACATTCACTGGACAGTAGAGGGATTTTCTACCTGCTCGTTGTGGACTAAGCAGAACCCTCGAAAGGCAAACGAGCTGAGACTGAACCAAGAAGTGGTGATACTTCTGGGTTGGCGGTGTCTCAAGCGAGCTTGTATTTCTGGAGCTTGTTGCACGCTGCTGTGTCTTTTCCCATCAGACAACTTGACACTGATAAAATTTTAAATTCTGATAAAATGTTAAAACACTGCTGAAGTGGCAATGTTCTAACTATATGCTTTCTTTGCTAGACAGAAAAAATGGTGCTTTGAAGTGGTTGCACATGAATAAAGCATTACACCAACACAATCCTTACCAAAAGAAGCTAATTTAAATCTATTACAGTTTTTCTCGATTGCTAAAACACAATAACCAATCTTTTGAACTAAAATTTCAAAACCATAATGCTATTTTTCAAAAAGCACACCCATTTCCCTGCACTGTAAACACTATTCCCCTGCTTTAACACATGAGTCAGATTTGGTGAACTGTTACTGGAAAATTCCACACATAAAACCCTAAATTTAATCCCTAAAATCCCTAAAATCCCTAAAAATAAATCCCACATAAATCCATGAATTTTTCAGTGCTTACACCATGTGGTCATTTAGAAAGCACGAGCATTCAATAATGCTAACTTAAGTCAGCACAGCTTGAGCTCAATTAGCACACAATTAACCAAGGAAACACTGTCCATGCGTCCGAAATCGTATACTTCCATACTATATAGTATGTGAAAACAGTATGTGAGGCGAGTAGTATGTCCGAATGCATAATATTCTAAAAACAGTAGGCGAGAAGTTCCCGGATGACCTACTGCTTCCGGACGAATTCTGTAGTAGAGAGGCGCTGGACACTGCACTATCCCATAAGGCAGCGGGAGAGGCAGCGGCATATTCGAAAAATGGGGGAAAACAGAGACGCGGCTCTTTTCAAGTGTAAGTACTTTAAGGAAGACGTTCAGTGTGGTTAAATTACACTTGTGAGAAAATGCCCTCTGTAAAGGTAAAAAGTGACATCAACACAGCGGATGTAGTACGTCCGAATTTCATACCGCCCTCATTCATACCGTATAGGACATACTATTTTTGACGATAGAGCAGTACGTTCTAACTCAAATGTAGTACCTAGTATGTAGAATGCGATTTTGGACGCAGCCTAGGAGTCAAAATTTATCGCACACCAATCAGAAACTTTGATGGATAGATAAAAGGGCCAAAGTCAGCTCATTCAGGTTTGAAACAATGGATCCAAAGAGATGCAAAGGAAGAGGAGGTCGAGGAGGAGGAAGGAAGAGGGGGAGCAGGAGAAGGAGAATGAGGTCTAGGACACCAGGGTAAAGGAGGTGGAGGAGAAGGAGGACATGGTGAAGGAAGAGGAGGAGGAGGAGGAGGAGGAGAAGGAGAAGGAGGTCTAGGACACCAGGGAGAATGAGGTGGAGGAGGAGGAGGAGGAGGAGGAGGGGGAGGGGGAGGGGGAGGAGGAGGAAGAAAACTGTAACCTTACCAAAAGGAGGAGAAGGGGGAGGAACATAATTGACAATCGGGCTGTTGTAAATATCCCTGGTCTGCATGGAGGGAATGTCACTATATGCGCAGCCATCAGCCAACAAGGGGAACTCCACCATGCCATTCTAGGACCTTATAACACTATGCTTCTCCCTGCTTTTCTTGATGGTCTAAGACTACATAACTGGACTACAGGGAACCAGCACAGCCAGAGCAGCCTCACTACATCGTTGTTTGGGATAACGTCAGCTTCCATCATGCATAACAATAACCCAAGATTTTTTACATCTTTCTGCTTGCATGCTCTCCCTTTCTGAACCAGATAGAGGAGTTTTTTTCGGCATGGCAGTGGAAAGTGCACGACAGAGTACCTTATGTCCGTGTTCACCTCCTCCAGACCATGGAAGAAGCCTGCCTAGACATATCAGTAGATCCATGCCAGGGGTGGATCAGGCATGCAAAAGGATTTTACCCTCGCACTGCCTGGCTAGGGCCAATATAGCCTGTTATGTGGATGAGATTCTCTGGCCTGACCCAGACCAAAGACAGGATGCTGAGGTGGAATAATGTTTTTGGTGTGTTGTACTGTATAGTACATGAATAAAAATGTGCCACTGTCTATACATTGGTTGTATCTTTTGTGTTCATCATGTGAAAAGGTTTTTTGAGGGGAAGAACCACAAGCAACATAACTTAACTGGAAATATTGTTTTTAATTTATTGCACCAATGTGTAAGACTATGTTAAAGTGTGTGTGTTTTTGAGGCCTTGTGTGTGATGTCTGTGGGCAAAGTTTGGTTTTTCAGCAAGAGTGAATGGTTTTGAGTGTAGAGCAGACCTATTCAACTAGCGGCCCACGGGCTGGATCCGGCCCTTTTGAATTTTTTAATGGCCCGCCAGACTGTCAGGAAATCAGTGAGTGATTCCTGGGATATAATAAAGCAATGGGATTTGGAAGATGATTGGCTGGTAGTCCCCCGCTACTTTCGTCAAGATTGGCCAATTCAAGCACAGAAGTTGCCATATTATAAGCCAATCGCAGCCGAAAGGGGCGGGATTCGTCAGAAAATGGGTGTGTTACCTAGCTGGTGGTAACGAAAGAGAATCCGGCCACACACTCAGCGAGGGGACAATCACACACAGCGAGGGAAAAATCACACATAGCGAGGGGAAAATCACACACAGCGAGGAACAATCTTTGTAGTTTTAGCTTGTTATGTATCTACTCTAACGACTTTAATGGTCAGACCCCCATACCCCCATAAACAGACCCGGCGCGAAATCCCCCCCCACCCCCCCCGCCTGGACAGGACGATATTCTGTGGCCCCCGAACCACCAGTGACTTTCGTATCCGGCCCACTTGCTATAGTAGTTGAATAGCCCTGGTGTAGAGCTTCATTTTGCCCTGAAAATACGATGTTTGGGAAATTGGGTGAGACGTTATGGATTTGTGTTTACTGTTTTGAGAATACGAGGCATAGTTTCAGGAAATGTATTTAAGCAATGGAGAAAAATTGTAACTGTGTTGTAATACATTCTATTTCAGCACAACCATCCATTCACCCATTATCTACACTGCTTATCCTTAACCAGGGCTGTGGGTGGGGCCATAGGGTGAAAGTCGGAGAAACACCTTGACTGGTCAACATTTAGATCCTGAACCTTTTCTTCAGTGTACCCATCTATTCATTTTCTTTCATATTGTTGTAATCCGTTTATAAAAGAGAACATGTGTAGCATTCCGACATCAGGCCTGAACCCATTCATAGCTCTGTGAATGTATTTTGAAATGGGGCTGTGGCAGCATCTCATATGTCATTTAGGAGTCCATATCAGCCATATGTATTTTGTTTATGTTCTTTTAATCCCAGAGAAGATCCAGGAATATTTCGAAATGTTCAGGCTATAGCCCAGTAGCTTGGACCCAGTTACGCCTCTGTTTAAAGGCTTTACAGGCCTAGTCTGTGCGGTACGGCTTTAATACACCAGGGTTTAGTGTGGCTCTAATCTTAGTGGGCTCTGGATTAGTTAACCCTGTGTAACCTGCCTCCTGCGTAACCCTTTTCACTCTGCCTCACTCCCTAAGCCCTTAATGAACTCTCTCGCTCCCTGCAGATGTTCGTTGCCAGATTAAGGCTACACTTCTCAGCCAGTTAGCCTCAAACAATCTTTATATATACTGTACTTACATGACCCTTCAAGAGTTTGGAAACACAGTATAACATATTTTTATTTTACAGTATACTTTATTAGTCCAGTTATCAGCTTTGAGATTTGATTGTCATTGTTGACATATGAATATTAATTGTAGTATGACACCATTCTTAATATTATTCAACTTTATAGTCATTTTTGAACCATCCACAGCCCTGTTCATCATTCTAGACTAAGTTTTTTTTCATAGATACTGCAAATGCAGTCATATGCAAAAGATATTCATTAATTCTCTGTAACTGCTTAATGCTTACTAGGGTTGTGGTTACCCAGAACACATCCTAGAGTCTATGGGCACAAGGCAGGGACTCACCTTGGGCGGTGTACCAGCCCACAGAATGGTGCGCACACACACACACGCACACACACACACACACACACACACACACACACACACACACACACACACACACACACA
>JBBJLR010000133.1:23498621-23516538 GCA_037577145.1 Brachypetersius gabonensis | reverse complement strand
GTGTGACAGAGAGAGAGAGAGAGAGAGAGAGAGAGAGAGAGAGAGAGAGAGAGAGAGAGAGAGAGAGAGAGAGAGAGTTTGCAGCAAGGTCATGACTTTAATAATGGTCGTAGCATGTGATCAAAACACAGGTCACATGGCCCTACCTGAGGCCCTGCCTCTTCATGACTCAGCTGTTTCCTGTATCCCTTGAGGTCTGTTATAGATTGCCTTTTTATGAGGCAGTCATGTGACCACTAGGCAAAGGTCTTTGGCTTTCCCTCCGGCAGCTCTGTGCTCTCAAGAACACAGCTGACATTTCAGATGTCCTTTACACTCACTCTCCTCACAGGACTGCCACTGCTTCTGCGAAAGCACCACTGAAACCAACTGCCCACTAAAGGGCTTAATTATGGCAATGTCACTGGCATCGAGAATAAAGCTGCATTCAACATCTCAAACATCTGCTTTAACCCTCACATTCAGGAGCATTTCTCCCATCATCCATGCAATCCTGTGCTCATCATTGATTCAGCCCTGATATTTAAACTGATCTAGAACTTGTCATGGTACAAACAAATAAAAATATAAATACATACATAAACAAAGACAGCTTGCTGTGCTTCACTACTGTAGCACTTGTCTAAAAATAAGTCGTCAGTCAGAGGACAGACACAAAGACGTATACAAAGTCACAGCTAGAGCCACTTTCGCATTATGCAGTTCACATGGTGTACATGTCTTTAGACTGAGGTGGGAAACCAGAGCCCCCGGCAAACCCAGTTTATGTCTTCAGATCAACCACAACATTAAAAACTACAGTCAGGTGAAGGGAACAACATTATCTAATTACAGTCATAGTCAGTTGTTGGAATTTATTGTTGAAAGTAGGAATAATGGCATCTGTATAAGCATCTGAGCAACTTTAAAAAGTTGGATTTTTGTGACAAAACAATTAGGTCAGGGCATCTCCAAAGTGACAGGTCTTCTGGGGTGTTCCCAGTATGAGGGGATCGTACCTACCTAAAGGGGTCCATGGGTAGCCAAAGCTCACCGATGCATGTGGGGAGTGAGGGCTAGTTCGCCTGGCCTGATTCCACAGAAGAGCTACCGTAGCACCAACTGCCAAAGAAATTAATTTGGGCCTTGATGGAAAGTACACACACTGCATCTCAGCTTGCTGCATATGGGGTTGTGTAGTTGCAGTCTGGTCAGAGTGCCCAGACTGACCATTGTCTACGCTACAAGACCTGGACCATGGGTCAATGAAAGAAGATGGACTGGTCGGATGAATAACATTTTCTTTGACCCTTCTTTGACCCTTTGTGTGATGCTCTGGGCAATGCTCTGCTGGGAAACCTTGTGTGCTGGCATTAATCTCGAAGTTACGTTAAACTTTGCCACCTACCTGAACTTTATTTACAAAGAAATATGCCCCTATATGAAATTTTCTAAGGGCACTGATCTCTTTCAGTAGAATAATATACCTTGCTGCACTCCAAAAAAACAGGTCTTGACTTTAAATGTATATCACTCAAATATATGCTTTTCTGAATAGAAATTGCCAAGCAAATGTACTGTTTCATTATAAAATATATCAGTGAACTGAATTGGTATAATTTGTTTTTAGAGCGATACAACTTAGTGAACTCCCTAAGCCACTCTGTGTCTAAATTTACCCAATTACATCACTGAGTTGTTATCTATTTTCATCCTTATACCAATATATAATCCAGGCTCACATGGGTCGCTGGAAGCTCTCCCGGTGGTCATGGGGGCATAAGACAGAGAAATCCCCATGACAGGTCACCAGTCCATCACAGGACAGTCTCACTCACCCCTAATTTAGCATCTCCAAATCACCTGACACACATGCCTTGGGACTGTAATCCATGTGGAGAACATGCTAACTCCAAACAGAAAAGGCCCTCAGCCAGGAATCAAACTCAGGACCTTCTTGCTGTGAGGCAACAACCCTACCCACAGACCTATATTTCAACTGCACCTTAATGTATTATAGCAGAAAATATCAGAGCAACAGAACCAACGCTGTGCTTAAAATCTATTTTAAGAAAAGAAAAAAACATGTCTCAGCAAACACACATTCCCATCTATGATTATTAATACAATATCAATCATGTATTTGGATATGTCTGGGCATATAGTGACAGGCACTTGTCATTTATTGTCATGTATGCCATGCTATGTTTTATCAAAAGTATATTTTGTTGCCACATTATATACTTAAAAAAAAATGGAGAGTATTTTAGCATTGGGTACTGGGTATGTTTTTACATGATATCAGAGTCAGAATCTGACTCATATGATGCATTATATGCATTAGACACAGGGCTGGACTGGGACAAAAAATCTTACAGTGCATTTTGAGACCAGCCCACCGGGGATGGTGCTAACGGGATCCTGCGCCCACCAGGACCCCTCTCTGTTGTTCTTTGAGGGGGTGGTGGGGGTGCTGACAGGATCCTGCGCTGGCCCAAATTTACTTGACTGGCCCAAATTTACCATCGGCCCACTGGGCAAATGTACGGTATGCCCGATGGCCAGTCCAGCACTGTTTAGACACTACCTCCCTCTGCTCATGGCCGATTAGGTGTTCTGATGTCTGTGTGAAATGTCTTACTCTCTTGAATGCCGTACTAAATAAGCTGAAGTACTGAAGTAGTGGTGGTGTGTAGAGCTCAATCTGCATGCAGTTTAAGTGTCAGACTTCTGTCAATCATGAGAACGCCAAGCAATGGGACATTCAGTCCTGAGAAACCAGGCTTATACTGAATGTCTAAAAAATGAGACTGGAAGCCACGAAAGCTGAGGCCTTCTTTGCGTACCATAGTCTCCATAGCAACTCGTACTCCCTTCGCCAGCGACCATGCCGCCGTCTGGGTGTCTGAGTAAGACTAATTGATTTCAGTAATTGTGGCTCTGAGCCAAACCATATGGTTACAGCGTAGATCTATAACAGTGGCATTTCACCTGAGCATGACAGCCATTAGCTGTTATCCGCTCTTCCCTCCATTTAACACGATCTGCTTGCAGCTTATTGGACTAATTAAGTAAGGTGATCCCACAGTGATTATCTTTTTTTTATTGTACTTCAATATGAAAAAAAGAAAATGCTTTTAAATGTTCATTTAAGCCTTCGAAGTCCTCATTGTGGATATCAAATGCCGGGAATTTTTCTCTTGTCAATCATAAGTCCGCTTTGTGTAGTATCTCTGTATTTTTTTTGACATGGCAGAACTATAGGCCTGGACGTGGGAAGCACTAGACAAAAGTATCCAGCATCACACATTTACATTTATGTGTTTAGCAGGTCAGGGAGAGGCATAACAAAAGACAAATGTAGCATCATTAGTCTTGCCCATGCATTGATACATTATTACAAATTATAAAAAGATTTTCTTTAATGTACTGTTTTACTGGTCCATTCATCATGAAAACATCACAAAAGTTAGCGTATTAAAAGCTTATTAAATTGAAATTGATCTAACATGTACAATATATTCTGTTTATACCTGAGAATATATTAACAACATACAGCAATATACATGTTTCATTTCTTACAAGTGATCAGAGTTAGACTGGTTTAACCATGATATTCCAGCCAGGAAAAAGAAACTAGAGCAGGGTGATGGCACTGTCCAGGATGCTATCCAACTGCAACATTTTCTATTTTCTACACACTAGACTGCAGCGGCTTGTCTAGCTGCTACATTGTACCACAGCCACCAGGCTCTTTCTATTTTGGAGTTAAAATGGAAAATGAAATGTAAACAGTGTGGGTTCAAGAGGAGGAATCACTGCACCTGTGTCCAGACCACTGTTTGGTTTAGAGCAATAGAAAACGGCGGGAGAGTGGAGAGTGATGTCATTGTGAGTCAGAGTCTCCAGCAACAATGCCAGCCTGTCTGGACTGGACTGCTGCTACTAAGTTGAAGCTTCTCTTCTGAACTGTGCAGCCAGTCTGTTACCAGTGACCAGCCGGGAAAATGAATTTCATCGTTATGAACTCATCCAGCAGTGCAGCTGCCCTTTGAAAACGTACCTAAGGTCAATTGTACCATATATTTTCCTTTTTTTAATACAACTCAACATTTTGCTCACACAATGCATTTATGCTGTGACTTGTAGAATTCTAATGGTCCAAATAATGTCAAATGAATGTGCAATAGGCGGATCTGATTGGCTGCTGTATTTGTGGTATATTGACAGTTATTGACCCCCTGCCTGACACGACACTTAACAACGGGAGTTTTCTCTGTTATTGTTTACAGATTGGAACGTGGGTGGGTGGTTCGTTTTACCCTGAATGACGTTATTCAGGCCTATTTTAGCATCCGTCATCGGTCCAGCTGTTAGGTAGCCTCACTCAAACTAGAGCGTCTTTTCCGTACCAAATATGGATTCCTGTAATTGACACGGCTCCAGCCAAGACAAGTACTTTTCTTGACATCATTGACACTGTGCCAGTGTCACAGAGGTCTCAGCACTTGACAGATACACATACCGTCCCACTATTGATCGAGAGCGCTGACCCTGTGTTGAGCGACCCTCCTCCACACTGCCATCTATAGACACAGCTATTTCTGCCCTGTGCCAAGAAATACAGTGCATGTCACCACAATGCAAGCTGGATGAACCTTGCAGGCCTAGATAACTTGGCTATCATTCTTAGGACAGTACAGTGTGTTAGCATTGTTATAGCTCCGCGGTCCCTGGCATCAGTTCCCTCTGGTACATCTTATCACTCAATGACACGTGCTGGACCAGAACATATGCCTTTATTCTGGCTGTCATAAATTGTACTCGGCACCCAGTGTAATGGCAAAGAACTTAAGGGCAAGTGAACAGAGATATATCCGTACTGCATGTGCTTGGCAGTGAAAACATATTCACATGTGTGTATTTAACCCCTAGAAGGCAAGAACTATTATTGCTATACACATTACTATTCACATTACATAAAACATAGTTACATAATATGACACATCAGGGAGGCATTTTAAGCTGGTGGTGCTTTATCAATATATGTACATGCTGTAGACAGTTATGTCATGCCAAATAGTATTTTTTATGGAACAGTTACAAGTAGAACTAGTAGAAAACTCTAATGAGTTGAGGAAGGCCCACTCAGATCAGTGCACTATCCAGTTGTTTCCCCCCCATAGTAATGTTGCCTACTTCAATACTAAAACACCCATAATGCAAAACAAATAATGGTTAGAAACAGCAAATGGAAATTCAAAGCATTGGAAATTGTTGTGTTACATATTATAGTTACATTTTTTAAGTTAAAATGACATATGTGTTAGTCCATTTTGACTAATATGTAACAGAATTAGCCCACATCTCTGCATGCATTTTTCAACAAGACACTTAAACCTGCTTTAAGTTTTAGCAACAACCTTGCAATCGCCTATGAGCGAGTGTAGTCAGGATTTGCGAAGTTGTTTCTGCTTCCTGTGCCATTTTTATTATAAAGACAAAGAAAGATGCAACGATTTGTGTTATCTATTGATGTAATTCAGCAGTGTGTTTTGATGTCGAGCAATGCTTTCTAATACATCAACACACCAAGGCCTTCACCCCAGGCACAGCTCCCCCCTTAATGTGCTGTGGCTATTTTTGATTGAAGCAAGACTGACAACTGATGAAATATTAATGGGGTCTCTGATGGGTTTTGGAGATGTTTGATGGGTTAATGCACTAAGCCTTTGATGGGCCCCATCAGCAGGAAGTACATAGACATCTTTTCTGCTGTTCAACCAAACAACAATGCTTAAACACAGCATGTGCTTTAAGAGTGGGACTTTGTTAAGGCAGCTGTAGACAACACGAGAACCTTATGCTTGTTTGATGTTTGCTATTGGCATCTGGGTTGTTACAAACAGAATTGTAATGGGCATACAAATAATGTATTATGGGAAATTACTATTCACATTGTTATATAATACCAATAAAATATTAAAGATAATATTGAACATTGTTAAAATGTCACCACAAGAATACACTTATCAGCTATAACATTACAACCAAATGACAATATAGAGTAGGTACAATGCCTCCTCTGACTTGCCCTTCTATCACGGTGCATCCTGGTGCCCAAGCAATGTGTATGCAGGAAAAGAAAACAGGATTCATCAGACTAGGCCACCTTCTTCCATTGTCCCATGTTCCATTTCTGAAGCTTATGTGCCCATAGCAGGGAGTCCGATGGAGTCTGGATGGGCACTCTGTTACGCATCACTATGCAGCCAGTTGCAATGCAATTTCTATCACAGCTAGCATTGATATTTTCAGGAATTTGTACTACAGTTCTTCTGTGGGATCAGTCCGCACAGGCTATCCTTCCACACACATAACCCTGTCGCCTGGCCTACCATTTTGGAGCTGCTCTGAACCATCATCTAGCCACCACTATGTGGCCCTTGTGAAAGTCACTCCTTATGCCTGCCCATTTTTCCTTCTTTCAACACATCAGTGTTCACTTGTTGCCTAATAACATGTGTCATGTGTCTTTGTAACAAGATAATCAATGTTTGTTTCAACTGGGAGTGGTTTTAACACTGTGACTGATTGGTGTATGTCCATTTACACATAGTTTATAGGCAGATTTTTTCTATTTATACACTGATGTTTACAACTGCTGTTAATTCGCGTGAGTGATGCTCAATTCAAATGGCAGATTTGTGCTAATGGACATTTTTTGTCTGTTTTTCCCAGACCTTTTGGGACCTTTGAGGTTAGTATGATTGCAAGGTGTTCCTTGAGGATCAGCGAGGGCAAGTTTAAAGAGCATTTCACATCAAAGCACTTTAAGAACATTGTTAATAACTGATTTATATAGTAACATATTCACTGTGGAGCCTCGGCCTTTGTTCTGCATTAGCACGTTAAGATACCAGATCAGTAATAATTACTTTTGATTTTTCCAAGAATAGCGCAGAACGTGTCCGAACTTCAGTGCGTCAACAGGTTGACTCAACCAATGGATTTGAACTTTGCCTTGTTGTTGATGGCTAAGCTTTGTAGTTTTATTGTGGCAAATAAAATCTGAAGGCTTGACTGGACTGTTGACTGTAGTAAAATTAGCCAACCCAGCCAGGGTATGGAGAGGAGGGGTAGGGGCGGAAGGCAGCTTTTATTGTCCCTGAGCCACGTGAGGTTGTGGCAACATTGTAAAGATCACTTAAAGGTCAGTTGGATCAGATAGGCAATAGAGCAAAGTAGTGAGGGATGTTGGATAAAGATTGTTAACCGCACCACCACTTAAGCACATCAGTGCACTGAAAAAAGCTAAAACAATGGGGGAAAAAAACAAAAATAGGCCTCTTCTCCATAGCATATGGTCATGAATATTTATAGAGGCCCCACCATGACCATTGTGCACTTTTCCCTATTGGCATCCCTGAAAGGTCAGTCACTTAAACGGATCAGGCCAGTGATGGCTCTTGCAGGCTGCTACTCATCAGCTACACACACCCCCACACATCTCATTCCCACCTGCCACTCTACAGCTCCATAACGGAGCTGATCATTAGTGTGTCCACTTAATTCATTTCAGTTTTCCCAAACCCTGTGAAGCAGTAATGGACAACAAATGCGTATTTTCTATTGTTCACTATTGAAATTCTTTGATGACTCTATTTAGAGAAGTCACATGGAGCTCAAATTGAGGCATCCCTCACCGCTCAGCTGATTCCAATTCAGTTATGCAATCATTGTCATCTGAAACATATTGCACACGTGCAGATCACAGCACAAGCCATGTGTACAGTAAGCAACACTAAAGTGAAAGAAAGGCTCTCATTGTTGCTCGAGTAGAACTGTTGTCTCCAAACAAAATCACATTAATATAAACATTATGAGCCATTACATTACATGACTCACATTTTATTCCTGAAGTCAGATGAAAGTGGAAACCACCAGACAGAACGCTACCATTTTCTGTTGGGTAAATAAACGGATCAGTTTGAAGAAGAGCACATGAAGTCTGCAAGCAATGTGTTCTCTGTTAAAAATCCATTAGGATGTTGAAATGTTGAACACTTGGATTATGTACAATAACTACTGCAAAATGAAGGATTCCAGAACATGAGATGAAACTGCAATTTGAATTTTTCAAATGCATTTATTTATCAAAACATCTTACACCATACTATTGTATGAGGCTATTCAGGCATGATTATGTTTAATACAAAATGTGAGTTATTAATTGAGGCACTTTAATACCATCCAAATCCAGACACAAGACTGAGATGTACATAGTATGTAAAATATAGTTAGTCTTGTACAGGAGCTGTGTAGTGAAGAACCTCAGTGCCAGCTGAATCGCCATACATATATTGAGGCCCGACATGTCCTACTGGTGAGTGTAAGAAATAGTCTAACCAGGTCTCAGTGCTAACATCCCTGTTCCATCTTTACTAAAGTAGTCTGTTTTCACTGTGTGAAACAACTATGTACAAACTCTCTAAATTTCTTGATGATTGGACCAGTACAAATAGGGCAAAATTACTTTTTAGAAATTAGACTTAGACATTATACTTAAAATAATAAAAGGCAAGAAGTCTTTATCATTTCCCTGTAAGACTTTTTTTTGTAGATATAAGGTTTTGTTCTAACAGCACCAATATTTTTGCATCTGCTGCAAGCTACAAATGTCCATCTGGCAAAAAATGCTTAATGTGCACCAGCAGTAGATCTGCATTTATAAATCAATCATGCTGAAATGAGAAGAAATTAGCATGTGGTTAGGGTAACATTTGTGGTATGTAAAATTTAAAAATGTAATGCTCGTACAATCATTACTGTTAGTCTTTCTTTGAATCCCAAATGATGCCTATGGCCTGTTCTTTTTCAGGAAAAAGTGCCCGACTGGCGTTTGGCTGTATGGAGTGACTCTGTGGGCGAAGGGCTGTTGAGGAGCTGTTAAGGAATAAGATAGCCCCTCCTTCTTGCTCCCGCTTTCCTTTTCCAGAGCAGCAGTCCAGGCCCTTCTTCTCTTCCTGGCAGTGGAGCTAATGAGCAGAAGCGAAGCCCAGAGTGGCGGGTGACTGGAGCACAGCGGGCAGAGCAGGGCACAGTGGGTGTCTGGGCAGGGGCCAGGCATGCTGCAGCTAAATATGTCCGTTCTGGACAGACAGAAATAGTGGTGGGTCAGCCCAGGACGCTCTGTGCACATTTTCTCTATGTCTCTTTCTCGCTCTCTTCATTTGTGTCACTCCCAGCTGCTCTCTGAACACCACGGGCCAACGAGAGCATGTGTGTGTAAATGTCTCACCGAACCAGCACTGGCACTGGCCCAGTCTCACAGTCTCAGTCACTCCTTAAACCCAGAAACTCACATGCACACACACACACACACACACACACACACACACACACACACACACACACACACACACACACACACACGTCCCTACTGACCCAGCCTCTGTACTCAACAATACTCCACATGATGCTCCACAAACTGCCACAAAGTCTTACTGTATCTGTAGATAGCAGATAAAAGATCTGAGTATACAATTCATGAATGATGATTTGACATTACTGCATGCTAACAAATTATGTCTGGTCAATGGAAGTTCATAAAGTTAGCAGTCTTGTACTGTTGTACTAAAGAACAGATCTGTGTATTTTTTTGTAAACACAAAAATTAACTGTAATTTAGAACTGTTACATAATTAGATTCCTAACAGCTTGTTGCTTTTTTTAAATGAATTTTACCACGATAGAATATCATTAATTACTGCACTTGCTTCCTAATCAAATGTCAGTACAATACTAAAAATGCGGTTATTTTGGTTTCTGTAAATTCATATACATTGAAATTACCTGCATTCTGAAGACATTTACTTAAAAGAAGAGTTTAAAAAGATATTTAAAAGGGTTTAATGTAAATGTTTATTTTCCAATATCTATGCTAATAAATGTCCAACATCTAAAAAGCAAATTAATATCCACCCACCCATGCCCACCCCCCACTTACAAAACTCACCATCCAGTGTGTATCAGCATGCAATTATGTGGGTTAGTGGTACTGCACATCTTATCTTCTGTGCAATAATTTCAGACCTTGCATTCTCCTTAATGTCTAAATCTTTGCAGATTCTTGTAAATGCAATTGTTGTCTAATTTTCATATTTTATTATTTTTAAACTGACGGAATTCACTGGCCTTAAACTTGTGTGAAACAAAGCAAAACCAGAAGAACTAAAATATATATACCTGCAGACTTGGGGATGAGTCAGACACTGGCTGAGAAGCTGAACTTGAGCCAAGAAAAATGCACATACATAGATCAACACACCTGCAAAGCTTTTATTGAACAAAATGTATACATTTTAAAACAAAAACTACATGAGAGCCTTCTTTGGGCTCATGCTTCAAATGTTTCTCTGCAACAGTTCTTTTTTTCTGCAGTGATTTCTCTCAAAAGCTTGATATTGGAACAAAGCCAGCGAGTCTGATGACCTGTATCAGTTGCTCCAGATACCTCATACTCTTTTCTGCAAACATGGCACGGCTTAGCATGCCAGCACTAAAGATCATGTTCTGCTGTTTTACAAAAAAGAGTTTTCTCAGATGTGTCGTCTGTATATGTTGGACACACTGTCAACTGAAAGACGCTTCGCCAAATGTTAAAGTGTGAATTAATTGATCTTGGCTCTTTTGAAGAATTCGGTTGTTCAATCCCAGAACCCTAGCATTAAGATTGTCTTTTTTGACATGCATTTGATTCACCTAATGTTTTTATCATACTATTTTTATCATTTTATCATATAATGTATTACATTGCAAGCTACTAGTCTTTATAAGAAAATATATGCAAGTATTAAAATTATTATTATTATTATTATTATTATTATTATTATTATTATTATTATTAAATATAGAATACAGTCATGAGAAAGTAGTCATGTGAAAATGAACATTTCAATTGAATAGTTTTACATATCAGGACATAACAAAATATGATCTGGTCCTTAGGCGGTCTCAAAATGAGGTAATTTCAACATCAGATAAACAACACATGATATATTACACAGTGTCATTATTTTACAATTCATTAAAAAAATGCTGAATCAGTGTTTGAAAAATTAAATACACTCTTACTGCTTCCGTATCAGTTAAAAGGGTAACTAGTAGTCAGCTGCTGCTACTCCATTGCCTGATCATCAGCAAGTGTGACCACCCCTATAAAACCAGAAGTGTTGTCATTTTCCTGGTTTGAGCATTCAGGCCCATCAGTCTGGGAGAGGTTAGATGGTCATTTCCAAACAATGTGAAGTCCTTCATTTAACAATGAGCAAGACTATTCACAAGTGGAAAACATTCAAGACATCCCAACGAATTCATCTCAACATCATGTTGTATAATTTCTGTTGGTCAATTTTAAAATGTGAAGAGTAGCTGATATTTTTAAGATGTGTAAAATGGATATGGAAATAAAAGTAATTCTTCTCTTCTGGAAAGGCCGTTAACTAGATTTTGGAATACTGCTGTGGATCATATTGAGCAACAGGAACTTTATCGAGGACAAGTACTGACTTTGGATGGTTAACTCTTGTTCACAAACTTCACTCCAACTCATGCCAAAGGTTGGATGGTGTTCCATAATTCCATCGCATTCAGTGTAACTGCTCCACTTCTCAATACTGAAGGTCTTTATACCCCTCAAGCTGACACTTGGCCTTTTACATAGTGATCTAAGCCTCATGTGAAGCGGCTCCAGAATGTCCCATTCCGCCGGCAATGTTTTTCTTTGGAGTTCTGTGTTTGTTACATTTTCTGTCTTTGTATGAGCACATATAAAAACAAATGTGGGTACTGAAATAGTGCTGGTTCAAAAAATAAAAAAAACTTTACCCCTTCAAAAGTGCAAGGGTGTTTTTTTGTACCATGTTTACTGATGGTCTTAAGGCAGTAGCGCTGATTTGGTGGTTCCCAACTTATGCTTCTGAAATTTAATTGTGGTGAGGTCAGCATTGTTTGAGTCAGGGAACAATAACAAAAATACGCCATATCTCAAAGCACTGCTCATGCAGCAGCCACATCTGGAGCTTGATTTTGATGTGAAGACATGTTGGTGTACCACAAAGCCTGGCACCTTTAAAAGATTTGCACCAGAGTAACAGTTTCCTGCCATCAAAGGCTATTGACCCATTTACCCAGCACAGGGGCTCTCCGCAAGCAGAGGAGTGTGTTGGTTAAAAGTTTAGTTCTGTCTTTGTAAATATTGTGAAGCGCTTTTGAAATTCTTCCAGTAAATCAGCGGCCTGGATTTTGAAATGTCTCCAGCGAGCCACGCTTATCAGTTGCTCCAGATGACCTAAACCCTTTTGTGCAAACATCTAACTGGTCTTAGTATTGCCAGCACTGGCGGTAAAGCTTGTGTTGTGCTGTTTTGCACTGTTTTCCTGAATTTATCACCTGTATATGTTGGACACATTGTTCACTGAAAGAAAAAACAGACAACAGCAGATGTTAAATGTAATTAAAGCTTGGAGCTTTTTTTAAATGCACTTAACCCTAAAAGTCTAGAGATATTTTGAGGTCTTTTTTCTTTAATAGCCACTAGTAGTGACTAGGCCAACTTGTTAAATTTTTAAGACTAGTATTATTTTTATGTTGTTACCTCACAACACAGTTGGACCTCCATTTGTGACCTGATCTGGCAAAATGAGTCGCAGTGACACAAAATTCTAAACTGAGGTTTTGGGATCATTAATAAGCTTTGAAATGATATCTTGGTCAAAGCTATATCTTAAACGGTTGTCAAGTTACAATCGATTGAATTATGGTAGCACAGCCCCATTTTCCAACTGAAAAACTGAGAAAATCGTATTTGAAGTTTTTGGCAGTTTTTTGTTGATATCTTTAACAATCCATAGCATTCAAAGAGATGCACCCAGTATTCAATAACAAAATTTTACTACAGACATTTAGATGCTTAGAAAAATACATTAAATCAGACTAAAGACACATCATTAGAGCCAAAGATCTCATTGACCAACTCGATTCAGTCTTGCTGGCCAGCAGCAGAGCGCAAATTGGAGAGGTCCAGTTAAAGCTTTAGCTATTTTACATTATTTTGACATTGACATTATACCAAACAGCAATCACACAACACGACACATTTCACTCTAAACAACTTCGATGATGTTGACCCAAAATACAAATGTTAAACCCGATCTTTGTGAGGAGATATATTGTAAAAAAAAAACCTGCTAGCATTAGGCTACACAGAACACTGCTAATCTGTCGAGGGGTGGGCTAATCTGTCTGAACAGTTCTTCCTATTGGCAACTGAAAAGGTTTTGTGTACATGATTTAAGCATTTTGATAGGTTTAAAAAGATTAGGGATTGACTTCTTAACACCATACTTGGACAGCTGAGATTGTGACGTTTCAGAGGAGAGGCGAAAACAGCACTTAATTTGGACATTCTTTTGTAAGATTAGTGAGGTTCAAGTCAGATTAAATAGCCATTTAAGTACATTTTTGCAATTATTTCTATGATGAAACTTTGAGAGATTAATTTTGAATACCTTTTCTTTCATATAAGAATAAGAAATATCGCTGTTTTTGATGTTTTTCAACATAATCAGGCCGTATCTTAATGAATAGAACACTGACTTCCGACTCATTACGCCAGATCGGGTCACATTATAAGCTCCACTGATGGCTGTCTTCAAAAACATTATTTCCTGCTCCTACAATTGTGAATATGTTTATTACCACAGTACTTCTGATCATTTACAAGTAAAACACACTGTGGATGGTGGCAGTATCAATAATGCTATTCCAGACTATTCTGGACAGGCTTATGTATAAAATCAACAAGCAGCGAACTAACAAAAGCAAAATGAGAAGAGCTCCAGTTTCCCTCAAAAGCCTTCACTCCACACAAAATCCACAAGCTGTATGAACGGAATGAGGGGCTACAGTCATGGAAGAGCTAGGACCACTGGCAGAGTGTAATATGTATGTATGCAAATGAGATACACGCTTAAAAATAATACTAGAAAGGGTCCTTTGTGTGATGCCTTAGAAAAACCTTAGAAAATTTTTGAAATATAATTACTAGCTGGTTCTTTGAGAACCGCTTTTGTGAATGAGACATGTGAGGGTGAAGAACAGTTTTTTTCAATGTGTAGAGCCTCCACACCAGAATCTTAGAGCAACCCTTAAAACGGTAAAGAACCTTTAAATTGTGATGTATCGTCAAACCCTTTTGAATGTGTTTTTATATTTATCACTTTAAGAACACGATTCTTTACGAAACTAAAAGGGTTCTTCTCTGGCATAACTCAAAGAACCCTTTGTGTTACTTTTTTAAGAGTGTAGAGACAGAGTGTTTGCATGTGTGGGTATGAGAGAGAGAGAGAGAGACGGACAGACAGACAGACAGACAGAATGAAAGAGCACACATCCACATTTTTTTCCCTGTTAGTCTGTGTTCCAGCCCACAGTCGCTTTGGCGCGTGAAATGTGTATATATTAGCATTTCATACATTCTAAGCAGAATGCCAGTGCGGACAGCATTCTCTCAATCGCTCACACGTGAATCTCTCTCTCTCTCTCTCTCTCTGTCTCTTCTCTCTCTCTCTCTTGCTCTCTCTGGAGCACTGGGCTGACTGGAGAGATGGTCTTGTTATTTCTGACAGTACTGACCCTCTTTCACACCCTCAGTGCTTCTAAGCACTGCCTGATGGCCTTTTGAATGACATGAGTATGGGAGGTCAAACACACTGTCTATTGTGCATGAAGCAGAATGAATGGTCTTTTTCTTTTTTTTACTTCAGTAACAGAAAAACAGTGTTTGTAGTCCTGACTAAGAGGTCATAAGCATTTGCATTTGCTTTTGGAAGTGAATCTTTTATTCATATTCTGTAAAGAAAGCCTAGGGCTGCAAGGCATAGGCGAGGATACACTTTTTTCCAATCCTTTGACTCTGTATTGATGCAAAAAATGAAGAATGATTTCCCAGGTGGCTGATATTTCTGTGTCTGTCCCTGCGTTCCGTCACCATATATGTCTGAGGACACTCGGATGTTGTTGTGAAGTTCTATTAAAAGAATGTTTTGATGTGCTGAAGGGGTTTTATTTAGCTGTTTTGCCCCTAATAAAAGCAGCGAGCGCGTCTCTGTTCCGCAGGATGAAGGCGTCCAGCAGACAGCCAAGTCATTTGTTATGAAGTGAAGAGGCTTGGATTCACTCTGTCACATCACACTGTTCTATTTATAGCCCCTAAAACCAGCCATGGCCGTCTGGCACTGTGAGGCTATCGACACAGACGCAGTATTCAACAGGAAGGACACATTTTAAGAGCTACATAAGCAAGCAAGTGTGGCGAAAAATAGCAAGTGCAGGGATGGTGTGCTTTCCTTTACACCATGTCCCCATTCCAAGGGAAAAAAACATGACAGAATCTGCCAGGACACTTCAAAAACAGGATATGTTTCATGTAGTAAAGTAGGCCTTAAGAGACTCTTTTATAAAAAAGAGAGTGGGTGAGTGCAGACACGGTGACCTTTGCTTCCAGCCCACAACCCTCGCAGCAAAATAATGTCCATTCAAGTTGCCCACTGGACACGACCAGTCATAGCAGATAGACATTAAGGCTTAGAAGTGGCAATCATCACTATGTCACAGTTATTTCTAAGTTGTAGCTCATTAATACAAGCAGATAAATTCTATACGGAAGGTGTGGATTTGAACCTCTCCCTTATTTGTTTATTTTGTGCCTTGTTTTTTTCATTGCATGACCAGAAATCAAGTGCAAAATTTAAATGGAATTTATTGTGCAACTCACTGTGTAATAGAATACACAGTGATGTTATTGTTATAATAATGCAATTTCAAAAGTACAAAAACTAATATCTTTGGGTTTGAAATCTCACATGTAGGTAAAAACCCCCTACTGTGTGAGAATGGCCGTAGTTTTTTTAATATTTGTTTAAAAGGGCCAATATTATGCATGTTTCTCACTTGTTTGAAAGAAAAGAGTGTAATGTAGAAAATAACCTTCAAAATAGTGCATACAGTATACTGCCGTCCACATATAACACCAATCCATTTCAAAACAATCTGAACAGATCTCTTTCAGATCAGTCTGAAAGGCGCAGTAAAAAATAGTTTGCTTTAACAAGTGCTGTAACTGGACATCAGGGAAATCAGAATTAGAAAACAAGTACATACAAGGAAAATGTAGAATATGGGCCCTTTAATTTTGGTATTCATTGGTGTATTTAGTGGTACAGTAATCCCCCAGGTTTATGCGGATCAGGACCAAACTCCCCACTACAATAATCCTCGCCTTTTTTTGAGAACTGGTGGCGGAGGCGGTAATACACTGAAAAGTTGTCAACCATCACAAAAAGAAGAAGAGTAAGCGTGCTGCAGCATGCCTGCTCTGTGTCTTTTCCTCCTATTTTAGTGTTTTAAACTTTCTCCCACTAAATTTTCAAGTTATCTCAGTTTATTTAGTATTAATAAGCTGTGCCCTGTCTAAACATGTGGGCAGAGAGAGTTATTTCAATGTTTCTTTTGTGTACAAGTCTTTGCATGCTGCTAATGCTAACCGCTAATGGACAGATTTTCTCCTTCTCACACACCGACCCACCCACTCACTCATACACACACACACACACACACACACACACACACACACACACACACTCAAATAAACCAATATTTCCTACCTTGTCCCTGACTTAGCTGAGCATCAGCACAGAGATTTCTCTTGTTCTTTTGTGTACAAGTCTTTGCACACTGCTAATGCTAAACGCTAATGCTAATATTTTTTAAGCAATAAAGTTTTCTGATTCTGATTATTTATTTACCTTTACATGTTCTTAGGGTTTACACTATAAAAAAGGCACTTTAGGCATTTTTTTTAACCGAAACACAACAACACGTTTTTTCATTATACATGGGTGCTCTTGGAACGTAACCCCGCGAAAAGCGGGGGATTACTGTATAATATAATATATATGTGAACTACACTGTGAAACTGGAAAAAAGTCCACCTTCAGAGGTCTTATGGAGTCCATGCCCGATAGGTCTTAAGCAAAATGACACCAATATAACATATATAATTGTAAAGATATTCAGATAGGCATTTAAATATATGGCCACTCAAATAACAAGTTTTAAAATGTCCTTTCTTATTCCTATTCCTCACTCAACAGTTAACAATGTCACTATGGTCCTGGTCTGTGGTCGATATGCTGAATGGCATTTTTGCTGATGACTGCAGTGGGTGTGTGCGTAGGTCTAATAGAGTAGAGCTTATGCTCACTGTCTCAGGCCAGTGAAGTGGAGCTGGGTGGAAGGGCAATTTCAGCTATTCACCCAGACAGAGTTTAAAAAGACCCCACTGTCACACTGTAGTAAACAACAGACCTTCACAACACCTATATTACAGCTACATATGGCTTACATTACAGCTACTGTTCATAAGATTACACTATTACAGATAAATTATAGTGCAGAGTGGCAGCAACTCATTTTCCCTGTAGTAGCTTTTGCTCATCTGATTTGCACAAGCAGATCAAAAAGAGAATGTTCTCATCTAATTTAGGATATGAATGAGTTCCGAAAATATGGGAGAAAATCTGTTTCATTGGGTATGTTTTTATGTTCCGGTACAGAACATTGATTCATTTGCGATGACAAGCAACAAATCATCTTGTTAGTCATGCTCAAGCAGAGTTGTCACTAATTCTCAGCCATCTTTATCAACCAGCAGAACAACACAAACAGTTTTGTTTTGTTATTTTTCTTCCCCTGGGCTGTGCTGTCATATGCATCTCCAAATATGGTATTGTGCATATTAGTCACTGCTGTTTGACAGGAATTTCCCTAAGAAAACCCCCATCCCACCAACCCCCCCATCTCCCTGCCGCCCCCC
>JBBJLR010000133.1:23403141-23450674 GCA_037577145.1 Brachypetersius gabonensis | reverse complement strand
TCTCTCTCTCTCTCTCTCTCTCTCTCTCTCTCTCTCTCTCTCTCTCTCTCTCTCTCTCTCTCTCTCTCTCTGTCCTCCTTTCTCTCCCTCTGCCTCTCTTTTCATCCCATGCAGCAGCATAAAGTCAGCATGGACGGCCACGTGCCTCGTGTGTGTGTGTGTGTG
Source organism: Brachypetersius gabonensis (assembly GCA_037577145.1). NCBI lineage: Eukaryota > Metazoa > Chordata > Actinopteri > Characiformes > Alestidae > Brachypetersius > Brachypetersius gabonensis. The sequence continues at coordinate 23,450,509 of JBBJLR010000133.1, read as the reverse complement.
TGTGTGTGTGTGTGTGTGCAACTGTGTAAGTGACAGGTGACACCCTGCACCTGTCTCCGGTGGGCTAATGGGGAACGTGAGGAGGAGTGTGCCGCATTCTCTTTAGCTCCCTGGGGTGCCAGAGGATGATGAAGCAGCCCTCACTGACTTCCCCCAACTGCCCCCCTCTTTTTGCTATACTAATTGCCCCTGCTCAGTTGAGCAGGGTGGTGGTGGTGGTGGGGGGGGGGGGGGCATCTGTTCTGCCTACTGACCCACAACTCCAACCCTGCTTTTCTTCTTAGCCATTTAACCCTCACGCACGCGCACACACACACAAAAACACACACACACTCTGTGCAATACTGACTCATGTTCACAAGTATGCTACTATACAGGAGGTTAGAATATACATGTCATTAAAACATTAAAATGTTTTTAATTTTTATTTTATTTTATTATTTTACACCAGCAGTTACATTGTGTGATATCTCATCAGGAATGGTCCAATAGAAAAAGGTCCAACATTATTCTAAAAATGTATGTTTATACTAATGTACATTAAAGCTAGGAATGTTTTTTTTTCTTCTCCTACAAAATTACCATTTCTAAATAATTAGTAGCAAGCGAGGATGAAAAAACAGAAACATTTTAATGTTTATTTATCACACAGTTATACAAGCACAGTGTGCAGTGAAATGTAATCCTGATTTGCACCTGAGACTAGAAAATAAAGAAAAGAACAAGAAAATTGGCATTACAACTATACACAAACATAAACTATTAAAAAATAAATACAAATTATAGATTAAACGTATTTATTCACAGTGGAAAACAAATAAAAGATGTGCAAACTGATATTGTGTATTTGGTGAATGATCATGTGCTTCATAGTAAAAGAATTTTATCTAACATTGCAAGCTGGCCTATAGTTTCCACAGTGGCTGTAGTGGTCCCTACAATCAATGACAGTCAGAATCCCTAGAAATTATATGTTTACATTCAAAACAAATGTACATAACAATCCTGGCATAAACAGGCTGAGACTGAGGGTCCAGAAGGCATTAAGGGTGCTATTGAGTGAATTTGAGGGATGTCCTGACTGATGAGCCTTATAAGCTGAGGATAAACGCAGAGGATAAAATAGTTTAGCAGGCAGAAAAGAAAATTGCTGGGATGAGAAGAGTCTTGGATGATCCAGATTATTGTGGTTATACAACATCTGATATAGAAGTTCTGCAGGGAGGGAAGAGCAGATTCAGTGCTGTGTTCTGCTGCTCTGATCATTCGCTGCAAGATTTTGCGGTCTTGTACAGAGCAGTTCACAAACCATGAAGTGATGCTCATGGCGAAAATGCTCTCAACAGCAGCCGAATGTTGAAGCATTTTGGGATCGCTGGAAAGACCATAAACCTTCCAGCATCCTAAAAGCCACCACATGAGTGACCAGTGGGTTTGTGTGTTTATCAATAAATACTACAAACGTGAAATGTATCCAGAATAATGTACAGAACTGCTGATGAAACTCATTAACACTGAGAATTAATATAATGCTTCCTATTTATAAAATAAATCATATATTACCAGTTTTCTAAGTGGCAATCAAAGTTCACAAGGAATGATTGTTAATATTTAATTATGATACATATTTGATAACTTGCATAATGTGAAGAATATTTCTGTTGTATAAATTTTTAAATCTCCAAATAATGTTACTATGGCATATACTGTAAAAAAAATAATGATCATATTAAAAGAAAATTATATAATATTACATATTATATAAATTGTCATTCAAAGCTTTTGAACAGCTGTGTACGCACATACACACACACAAACTCTCACTCCATCCCACACACACACGCACAATAGGGCTAGTAACAAGTGTCTGCCTCCATTGTGGGATTCTGGCATTGTTCTTCATTCTGACGCGAGAGTGTTTAGTTAGGTCTGTAAATGACAGCACAATACTGAAGCTGTGCTGCTGTAAAGTGTGCTGAGTGGACTGGAGTGACTCTGACTTGCACACACTTTCGCTTGGCCTCTCGTCATCTTGCCACAATACAAAGCGTCATCATGGCATTCCATGTTTTATCATTTAATGAGATCAAAACAATCTGAAACGCAGACTCTAACTTGATACAGAATTTAAATGTACTTTATCACTTAACTAAAATGTAATTAATCATGTTATTTGCAAAATTACATACTGAAGCAGAATGGCAATAACAACACCCCTGCATGAGTGCCCAACCTGTTTTTGTATGTTCCTAACCTGCAAGATCATACTGAACTTCTTACTAACCCAGTTTTCATATCCAGCATGCTTGATATAATCATTAGATTCACAGATCTCATTTACTCACAGTCATCTCTGATTGAATTCCTCTATCAGGGTTTAGTTTATTTTGTGCATGTCATCAATCCTCGTATCTCCAAAATGGTTAAAGGTAAAAGCAGTCTAATGTACCTTAATAATATTTCACTTTTAAAAGTTTATTTTGACCCATTTCTATATTGTCCTTTCATCATTAAGTGTTCACACAATAGCAGCCAATATTATTAAAGGAAGCTATTTATCAGGTCTGGGGCCTGTAACGTTGGGTGGCCACAAGAGGTCACCCTTGGGGAAGGTTATGTGTGTTTTGTCAAGGGTCTTGTTTTTCTGTTGGAAGCGTCGACATAGCTACGCACACGATCATCAACAGCATCCTGGCTCCATGCTCTAGCTCAGAGGCCAGTAGCTAAAAGCTTAGTAGCTAATGGCTTAGTAGCTGATGGCTTAGTAGCTGATGGCTTAGTAGCTGATACCCTTATAGTTGATAGTCTGGTAGCTTATAGTCTTTTAGCTGATAGTCTGGTAGCTGATAGTCTGGTAGCTGATCGCCCTGAAGCTGTTAGCCCTGAAGCATTTTGGTTGCTAGGCTTTTTAAGTGTAATATTAGGGGATCTAGACATTGCAGGTAGCACCAAAGCACTAGAAACCTTAGGTAAGCCCGTAGTACAGCCGTTTGATGCTACCATTAGCCCTGGAGTAGGGCATTTAGAAGCTGCAGGTAGCCAAAGGCCTTCAGAAGGCAGGCAGCACAATATTAGGGCATGTAGAAGCTACAGTTAGCATCAAGACATCAGAGGCTGTAGGCAGTATAGTTGTAGGAGTATTAGAAGCAGCAGTTAGGAGCCACAGAGAGGCCCTTTGAAGGGCAGGTGGTCAAGGTTAAGAGGCCTGTAATAGGCCGGGCAGACCAGTCACCTCCTTGGGAGGCTGGGGGTCTATCCCTGGAATTTTTTTATTTTCTGTTGGGGTGGGGGTGGGGGGTACTCGTGTGTTGCAGGTGACCCCATCACCCATCAGTACAGCAATGGGCTCCCAGCAGAGGGGCTTCCGGGAGAAGGCCTTGCCCATCAGTACAGTGATAGGCTCCCAGCAGAGGGGCTTCTGGGAGGAGTCCCTACCAGTATGGACAATGTATGGACGAGGTCCTGGTATGGGGCTCCGCCTCCAAGGACAGAGAGGGGCTCTTGGTAAGAGGCTCCACCCCCAAGGACAGAGAGGGACTCCCAGAAGGGAGATCCCCAGACAAAGACTGGGACACGCAAAGAGGAACGTTCCCAGGGAATCACCTGAGCCACCCGGGCCATGTGGACAGCCAGCCAGAGGACAGTCCAGAGAAGGGGGGGCAGGTGGGGGTCTCAGGAGACGATTCCCTTTGTCTCTGCCTTCCCCGCCTCTGCCGCTTGTTTTGTGGTTGGTTTTTTTTTGTATGTGGGCCTGGTGGCTCTTTTGGGGCACCCCAGGTGTGGTGCCTTGAGAGCGGGGGGCACTGTCAGGTCTGGGGCCTGACAGTACAAGAGGTCACCCATGGGGAAGGTTATGTGTGTTTTGTCAAGGGTCTTGTTTTTCTGTTGTGAGTGGCCTCATTCCTGTGCCAGGGCTGGCCAGGAATGAGGACTTATGAGTATCAGGTGTTTTTGGTTAAGTTTATATTATAAATACCACACTTTGGGTTTTTTGGGTTGTCAGCTCACCGTTGTTCACCGTGTCTTTAAGTTGCTTATGTGTGTATTTAGATTACTAAAAGCATGTCAAGCGTGTCAGGTTTTTGTTTGTACGGGTGAAAATGAAGGAAAACAAGATATTGTGCCTCCTGCTTTCATGAGACACAACGTGATGTAACACTGTTAAGTTCTGTATGAGAGCTCCAATTTATATTTCTTAAGTATAGTGTAGGAATTCTTAGGGCTGAGTAGGCCATCAGAGAAGGCCTAATTAATTTTTGAGAAGAAAAATGTAATAGCTCATTAGTGGCATCATGTTTGTTGTATTTAAACTTTATCCATTTCATTATTTTCAGTGGTATCTACTTAGATTCAGCCAAACAAGCTCTCTCATTGGTTAGGACATCCACTATACTGAATGTCTAACACACCTGTACTATAGCCCTGTAACTGCTAACATGATTATAAACTGATTAACATGGCATCAACTCATCAAGTTTTGATTCACAATCTTGGGACCAAATTTCTGTTAAAAAAAAAAATCTAATTCGGCTGCATTCAGGGTTGTTCCCTCATTAACTCATTTACTATTCAGTATGCTGTATTATAAACTGACTGGAGAATTATGACTGAATGACTGAGAGATTTAAAGAAGAGAATTCGAACAGGCCTTGGGTAGGCTAAGATATATCACTGTCTTGATTCCAGAACTCTTTACTGAAAGAGTCAGTGTAAAATTGCAAGACAAAAAAATGGTAATACCTGTTTCAAGCTTACAAGCTTTAAATGTCCATATTTAGTTTAGAACACATCACATCTTGACAATTGTGAGATAATTACATGGTGGATCCCCGGAGCCGAGTGATGCATAGACCTGCCCAAAGGCCCTCCTGAGAGAGGGTTCTACTCATCAAAAACAGTAGACTGACCACACACACACACACACATATCACATAGGGGCAAAATACAAAACAGCAACATGTAGGCTTCAATGAATGCTTAGAGTGTCCTTCTTCAGAAAATTATTTAAAATATTGTGATGAAACTGTTCTGCTTGCTACTGCTGAATTACATGCTCGAGGGGAAGGAAGTTGCCCCATTTCATTTCGTCCTGTGTGTGTGAACTCATAATTTTTGCATCAGCACTGCAAATGTAGTAGGGCAGTGGTCCAGACAATATTTTTACAAGCTCAGCCTCCTTGTCATGCAAACAAATGGCTTTCGATTATTAATAAGCATTGCCTTTAACAGATAATATGATCTGTTTGTTTTATGTAACATTGCATTTTTTAACATTTATAGTGGTCTGATCTGTATTTCAGAGACAGTTATTGACAATCTCTGAAACATAGCATTTTTTGGCCTAATGTACATGAGACTTCAGCTTGAAGCTTTGAAATGAGGCCAACCACAAACAAAAATAATTAATTTTGAGCTTTTAAATTTGACAGATAAGGTGTGGTTCTATGCAAAGTCTATGCAAATTGTCCTTGTGAAACCAAAACTGTGAAGAATAAAGCTGGTGATATCTTTTTATGTGAGAGTGATTTTGTGAAAATAAGTTCGTGAACATGTTTTGTGTAGACCATAGACCTATTATAACTAAAGTGAGTTTTGCATAATATGTCCCCTTTAAACCATGATCGGGTACTAACATAGCCAGCGTAGTTACTGTTTTTCTGGCTAATGCTTCGCTGTATGTATATTATGCCTGTATATATCTATTAGTCCATCAGCCTTAATGTTAAAATATTGTTTACTATTATTCTACATTTTATTTTGAGCCCTGACATGGAAATCAGGAGACAAACTGAAGTAAATGTTTTTATACTCATTACAGTCCTATTAACTTCATCTATGATGTCTGAATATCACTTCAAAACTCTGTTAGTTAGTTGAACTTAATTTCTCATTTCTCGAACCTCAGCAGAATGAAAGCCTTAGACTACAGACACTGTCAAATGAATCTCTCCAGCGCGAAGTGTGTTCTGAACTCAGCACCTTCTAAGCGAGCATGCTGGCGAGGCGTCAGTGTGAAACTGATCATGGCTGTCTCTCTCTCCCGCTGGGTCTCCCTCTCTGTGCCATCTGATGGGTTCTGAGCTCGGGTGGTCTCTCTGTGCCAGTGAATGCCATTGTGTGCAGGGGCTCAGAGGCCTCTGATACTCTGCCAAGGGGGCAGGCGGCCATTATGGCCCAGGGTGCTGAAAACCCATGGAGAAGCTGAGAGTTAGCCATGTGCGGACCTGCTGGCACTGTTTTCTTACACTGCTGATCTGAGACCAGTTCTGCAAGCCTGTGCGTCGTGGTTATAAAGGCAGCTGATAATACATCAGCCCCATTGGAGAAGCCTTTTATGCTTTTGCATAAAGTCACTGCTTGTTAGTAACTGAGCGACTGTGCACCATCTATTCAAGTCACTGCTAGAGTCTGTTGAATCCTCAGACACTTTATATCCTAAACCATGATGCCCACACAAACATTTCTCACTAATCACATCAAAGCAATAGTTGAGCAAGAAATCGAAGGGAAGTGATTAGCTGAGACATGTTTGGGTTCAAACTTTGCATCTTTAGCTTTGCACTGAAACTACACAGCTAATGTAGCTAATAAGCAAGGGAAACAAACAACGTGTGGTTGGTATAAAGTACTGCATTGGTGGCACTGGTTCCTATCCTGTGGCCATAATGAAAATGCTCAGATCATGTTCATGTATTTTTCCACTATGCATGCATTATTGTGACCTGTCCAGGGTGCTTCTCTGCCTTTTGCCCAATAAGCATTGGGATAGGTTGAAGCACACTGGTTAGGATAAGCAGCTCTGAAAATGCACTACAATTGATTTCACTGTAATAAATAACAACTAAGAAAAATCTTTTTTTACTAGGCTCCAATGGTTCTTTACTCTATATACAGTGAAATGGAAATATGAGCTCCCACACCCCTGCACACCCAAACTGTGCATTACATTTGTTTCAAAAGGCCATTTGGGATTCAGTCAAGTTCCTGTGGAGCTGCTGATTTTGACCTGCACATGTGAGTCATTTGTGGGTTGTCACAGGTTTGCTCGGGCTAAAGACAGATATGTGTCACACAGCCGCACGAATGTCAGAAAACCTGATCTGAACAAAAATTCTGAATAGAGAATTGAGAATTGTAATGTGAACATAGCTATAGACTTCCTTGTTTTTTTCTTCTTTATTTTTGGTCGAGTCCCACCCACCAGCAAGGTCTGCCCAGCACACAATGCTATCAACACTGGGACAGTAAAGGCTGGCACACTTTTTGAAGGGATGTGGGAGAAGGAGGGCCATGACTGGAGCTAATGCTTTGACAGTTGCACTACTCAGGAACCTTTCATGGTTTCTGGCACTGTACATCACGCTGTTATTGGGTAAAACAGCTGGTGTTTTTAGCCATTATCATGGGGACAATGTTGGATAAATCTCAGTTTGGATTTGCGCAGTCTCTGTTGTTGTTTTCTAAGTTCTAAGTCATCTCCCAGGTTTGATTATTGCTGGTTTTGACCTTGTCTTGTCTAGTTTTGTTATGGCAGAGACTTGCCTACTATACGTCTGCCTGTGCTATGACTCCTGCCTGCTGTTTTCACCATGAGATAAATTTGCCAGAAAAAAGCTACTTTGCATCTGCCGTCTGTCTCTCACTCCCCTGCTTTATAGCTGTGTCTATTTTTGTGAGCGCCAAGCAAACTTTAGATGTTCCGGGCTGTCTGTGTGTGACCGCTGACAGAGGTCAGCTGGTGGCCTTCAGCAGATGCTCCTCCCCCCGCTGTGTGTCCATTGTGTGCTCGCGTGTGTGGCTAACATAACAACAAACACAGCCAGGGGGGTCAAGAGTGTGAGTCGTGTGACAGGGGTCAACAGGGCCAAAGGTCGAGGTGGCCACAAAGCAGGCCTTCTCTGCTGAGGTTAGCAGTCCCTGGGGCCCGCCTGTGGCTTTCATGCAGTTTTATTGGTCAGAGTGCATGTGACCTGGCATTTATAAGCCTGTCCCTCTGGATTTAAAGGACAAACTCTCTGGATCAGCTGTAGTTGATAAATAAAAGACCTTCCCATTGGCACGTGGAAAAAAAAATCCCAAGCACACCTCTAATCAATGTGTATGCTGTAGCTTTACTTTGGCAGAAAAGAGAACCCTTAATTGCACCTGGTTGAAGGCTTTTTTTCAGTCAAAAAAGTCTTTCTGTTCAAATGTGCCCCCAATAATTTATCGGTCATGTTGGGCAAGGTGCTAAAAAAATGAGTTTGGATTAATTTTACTGGAATAAAAGATGAATACCAGGATGTTCACTTCAGAATTACATGCTCAGAAATACTCAATAACAATAACAACACACCACACAAATGTGACAGTAGCAAGTTTTAGTAGTGCGTAAGTGTAAGATGGATAAGAACAACTATTCCTGTTCCTTGAAAAGGCTGGGAAAGGTATTTGACTGCTTTTCTGTTCTGCCTACAAATATATTCTTTCATAGCTACTGTTGCTAGATTTGACAGTCTCAAACTCTGAACCAGAAACTCAATATGTTTCCTATCTTTACTCCATTGGAAATTCACAGGATTGAATGTGGTTTTTATGGACATTTTATAAGGATTTACATCATCGCAAGAGTTGTTATGAAACACATTTGTGGGCGGAGCACGGTTACAGAAAGTTGTTCACTTCATTTCTTGTCCAACAAAGGGCTTTGCTATTTCTTACACAGGTCTCACTGCTAATCACTTACAGTTCCTCTTTAGGTAAAAATAATCCAGCTGAATAGGGCTTAGCAGGCATGGGGCAAGTGCACAGGGTCACCTCAGGATAACGCATGAGCTCATAGGTTTTGCATAGTTTTACCCAGCCTGGCCCCTATTACCTCTTAAAGGTTTCTGCTTTTGTTTGGTCTGTATTGGGCTGCATGCAGGAGGAAAATATAGTCAACTGCACTACATCTCACCTGAGGCTTCTGTTCTGCAGTGTTTTTCCTTTTACAGAGAGCAATGGGACCTCTTACTATGCATTCCTGATCTCTCTCTCACTCTCCTGTAATTCACAGAGGCTTTATTGACATATCCATATTACTGTAAGTTATTGAGCTGTCAAAACAACAAACTTTAAATTAGTACATGATACATCAGTCTATTCATATCTATCTATCTGTCTCTGTCTCTGCATCTCTCTCTCTTTCTCAATCTCATCTCTCTCTCTATCTCTCTTCCTTTCTTTGTGTGTGTCTCTATTTATCCATTTTTTTTATCTTTAACACACACATACACAGAAGTAACATATGTTCAGGCCTGTCATAAACCATTTTGTCTTCCATTTTCTACATTTGGTGAAAAATGTTTTACAAATGGACAAAGGCATGTTATATTAACAAATATTAATGGTGACATTTTTACTTCCAGTGTAAAGTTACCATTTCATGTTTTCTGAGGTCTTGTTTCGACAACAATGAAATTTAATGACGACAAGCATACGGGTATATATATATCACCAGGGTTTCATTCCAAATGCCTGGCTTCTCCGATTAGCCCAAACCAGAAGCAGAGCTGCCCAGCAGCTGGAACGAAGTCCTGGAAAGGACTGTTTGCTTTCTGGAATAGAATTTACCATCTATGTCTAGATATTTTTAATCTATACTGGCATTGTGCCATCAGTGTGGCCACTCACTTTCCCTCAAGCTTTGGCCTTCTCGTTCAAAAGAATATGAGACCCTTAAACGAATGCATAGATTTATTCCTCACCAAAGTATTTATGTAAGATGTGTGCGTATCTTTCTATGTATTTCTCTACATGGAATGTACTATGAAACTAATATAGTAGTTATGAACGTGAGGAACTGCACAGAACTGAGGTGTGGACCCTTCTCTTTCTCTTTGTCCCTCAGTAGCCAGGCTTTATCTCTCTTGCATTCCCCTGGTCTCATCTCCAGTCTGGAATCCTGAGCTCCAGACTCAGACGCTGCATTCCTTCCCAGTGACATCAGTGCGAACTGCACATGTTCTGTAGCCGGCTTGTAGCTGGTTTGTTTAAGATAAATCTCTCCTGGTGGTGTCACCAGGCCAGCCTGAGTGCCAGGCTGGAACAAAAGCCTGCTGGTATGCGCAGAATGCTAAAAAACATGGATTAGCTCATCCGCTTGTTGCATCGGGGCCTGTGTTTGGGATTGTTTGCTCTGTTATAAGTTCCATGGAGATGGGGGGCAGTTTTCCCTCCACTGGCCCACATGCCTGAATACACTAGGATAGCTTTAATCTGTGTTTTCCTTTGACAGACCGAACTCACTTGTTGATGCAGTTCTCAATGTCTTTTTATTCAGTAGTGGCATTTTTGTGCTGCTATTTACACCACCGACACTTCTTTAATAAACATTGTTTTTACAGTTATATAAAAAAAAGGAGAGTGGGGATAACAAAAAAAAAATAACTTTTGGTTTGGAATTACACAACCTGGCAAGAGCAGGGCACTACATCTCCATGCAAAATTAAGGGAGGACCTCCAATGGGACTGTTTGTGCTTTCTAATCTTGTATAACACTGCCATCTACTGGTGAGCTTGACATCCCCATCCATCTGTTTATCCCTAGCCTGGTCGCGGGGGGGGCGCTGGAGCCTATCACAGCTGCCATTAGGAGAAAGCCGGAGAAATGTCATAGACAGGTCGCCAGTCATCATAGGGCAGACACGCAGACAAACACAGTCTAGTACACACTCACTCCTAGGGGCAATTAAGCATCGCCAGTTCATCTGACATGCAGGTCTTTGGACTGTGGGAGGTTACTGGAGCCCCTGGCAGAAACCCAAAACAGACACAGGGAAAACATGCAAACTCCACACAGAAATGACCCTCAGCCACCCCGCCTCGGAATCAGATCCAGAACTTTCTTGACTTGACATAGTAGTTAGTAAAGTTAGGTTGTGCCTCAGCATCAGGTCAGTGCAGTGCAGTTACAGAGCTAACACAGTCACCCCTCACCATTTGAGGTCCATGATGTGAATTCTGTCCTTAATCATGAGTCACCTCTCGTCCATTATAATTTTGTTACAAAGATCAAAAGTTAAAAACATTTTTGGCAGAGAGAGCAGAACTTAAGTCCCTGCCAACTGTAAAGTAGGTCGTTACCCTTAAGCTATTTGCTTGCCATTTAGAAGTACATTGCACATTCACATTCCAGTCAGCTCCATAATTAGTGTCACTCCTGGTAATGATAGCCATAAAAATGTCTTTGTGGTTAATTAGCTCTGTTCTTTTGAATGTACAGTGCAACCACACATCCAATCTATACTGCACTCACACACATACACACACAAACATACCCCTAATCTGAACTTTCTCCTCCTGCCACAACACTATACATATACACACTGAACTGTTCTGCCATAAAAAATGCTGCACCCCAACTTCCACTGTTAATATCCTGTGTGTATTTATTGCACATTTTCCATCCTGCTGCTGTTATTGTTTTGTCATTTCTACACACTTAGTGGGTAGGATACTTGCCTCTAGACCAAGAGGTCATGGGTTCGAATCCTACCTTCAGTACCACTGCTGGGTTCCTGAGCAAGGTCCTTAACCCCACGTTGCTACAGGTAGACTGCCACCTGTAGTTAGGGGGAATTAGAAATGGAAGTCGCTTTGAATAAAAGCGTCTGATAAATGCTGTAAATGTAAATGTTCATAATTCAGGCTGGAAAGGAGGAATAAAAATTGACAGCCCCTTCTGAGCTACAGTTACTGGCCACTTTTAAATGTTGCATGTTAACCAATCGATCAGATGGTGGTGTAGTGGTATGGGCTGGTTATGGCTGCCTTCACTTTCATGCTGTTCACACTGTCTGCTGTGATGTGTTTTTGTATGACGGAATGGTCATTTTCATATAACAAAGCAGCAACAGCACTTTTTATCAGCTACAACATGAACAGAAAACTGCAAATCGACATCAAACAAAGCAAAAAAAATGTCTTACCTGAATGTCTGTTACAAAAGTTGCATCTCCAGATGTCTTCTTATGAAGAACATTTAAATGTTCCTGCATTATGCAAAGTATTGACATATTTTGATTATATCCAACTATCAATGTAAGTAAAATGAAAATGTTCAAATATATGATCATGCAATCAGACCCATCCCAGCTAGTACTCAGCACAGACATCAGGGTAGTGGTGCTGGGCATTGAGACTGAAGGGAGTATAACAGCACATTTGACATGGAATCACAGAGACACTTCATGAATCTGCAGCATGGACAGAGGTAGTGCTTTTCACCACCTGTTTGTAGCGCTGTTGTTCATAGACCCCCAAGAGCCCAAAATAATCAGCTTCTAGTCATTTGTTAATAGTGATGTGGATGCCAAGATCTTGTTTTGAAAAGAAGGGTCTCAGTCTTTCTAGCCCACTTAAATCACACCTGAGTGAGAGTTCTGTCTAGAAGAGGAGACATGCTTACATTACCTCCTATCTCCTATCTCCATCCTCCTATCTCCTTTCTGCTTCTACTCTCAAAAACGTCCAGGGTGTTCCAGAAGAAAACCATTATTTTCCTTAAAAAACAAACACATATATCAAAATATAATATGGAAAAATTTTAGTTTATTGTTTATTACTTATTGGTCTGGGAGTGAATAAATGTAAGATTTTTGATCAAATTATGGCATACCTCTGTTATCTGCAGCAAGAACTGTGAGTTCTAAGAGTTAAAATTTTGGTGGAGCTTCTAGACCTCTCAGGCTGTATTTTAATCTCTTTCATCGGTTTTGATTTGTAGTCAAGCACATCCATGCTTGTTCAGCCCTGTTTTATTTCGTTTCAGAGCACTTAGCATTGACATATTCCACCACAAATCTTGGAAAATATGATTAGATCAAACAAAGAGGTATTTTTCTCCTGAAATTGTTTAATGGATGCACATAAAAATGTTTAGGAGTGGCATTTAAAGTATTCATTGCTCAACCAGCTCATAGGTGGCTGTTAAGGCATTGCTAAGTGCTTCCTATGTTATCTCATTAGTTGCAAGGGTGTTGCTGTATAGTTTCTGTGTTTTGGATTTCATGGAGACATGGCTCGGTGACAGTGTTTTAGATACAGCTACCCAGATTAAACTTGGAGTGGGGTCTTGTAGGTTTACATTATCATTGACTGGTGTGTAAACTCTATGCTGGGCTCTAGTTATGGCTCACCTCAGCTGGAGTCTGTAACAGTATTGTGGAATTCACCACTGTGACGGCCGGCAGGACAGCCGCACTTTGTAATAGGCAGTGAACAGCAGGGTAAATGATTTCTCCTTGGATTGTTTATTTACCCATGAAAAGAGACTGACCAAGTTTAATGTTCTTAACTTTATTTAATGTCTCACATTGGGTTACATCTGGGTGCACACAGTTGTTTCCTCTGATTCATTACTTACTGTTTCTTTTGAGTTTGGTGGGGAGAGTCTGGGTCGTGGGAAAAAGGGATTCCAGGGGCAAACAACCTTTCTCTGAATTTGGATGAAACAAAAATGATGGTTGTTTTCTTCGGGAAAACATATTGATCAGTATCCACTGAATATCAAAGGTTCATCAATGAAGATTGTCCAAAGCTCCAAGTTTTTTTTCCTTGGTGTTTATATCATGGAGAACCTCATGTGGACCCTTAACACTAGCTCCATCACCAAGAAGGCAGAGCAGTATGCACACCCCACCTCTCACAACTTGAGCTCTCACAGCTTTTTCCACAGAAAACTGTGCTACATCAGATGGCAAGACCCAACAGAGGATAGCAAGAACTACTGAGAAGATAATTGAGGTCTCTCTCATCTCCGTTGCTAACATTTACACCAAACAATGCATCCATAAAGCCACAAGCGGATGATAGCATTTACCCCTCCCACACTTTATTTTACCTCCTTCCATTTGGCAAATGATTTCACAGCAGCTGGCTCTTCACTACGAAGACGGGGGAACAGTCTCATCTCCCAGGCCATCAGACTCATTCAGACTCATAAATCAGAACTGAATAACAAACTGTACTTAACACACACAAACACACTCTGATATTAACTACTTCCTTCCTCTCAGTCACAAGGCATATATCCCGGTCACAGACAATAAAGTGTTCCTCCATAAACAAAAGAAAACTTCCGTAGTAAATGCACAGTATTTATTTATATATTGTACAGTTATGTCTAATCTTGTCGCTGCTATTTGCTATGTTTATTTATTGCTGTCTGACTTAGTCTTTGGATTCCTTCCTCATTTTGCACACTTATGAACTCTGCTGCTGGATAACAGAATGCCTTAATATTGTATTTACTCTCACTCGTAATCTTGCCACTTTTATTGACTTCACTCTCTTTAGTCCTGTCCTGCCTGCACTGTCTTGTGGTGTTTCTGTTTGCGTTCCTTGTGTTGTTCTGTTTTTATTTTGTTCTGTGTATATAATTGAAATTACAAAAAGCTACTTGACTTGGTTTGAGATCACTAACAGCCAAGGTCTAGAAACAAGGCCCTTGTATTCAACTGTTCAATAAATAAACATTTAAACCACACAGCATAGGTATAATGTATTATTATCTCGCTATTATTTAAAATGTGAGATTACATTAAAATTATGTCACTGGCAAACATGACAGAAAGCTCATGAAAAAATGTCATTTGTTTAATTACAGAAACTTTTACCATTTAAAGTCCATACCTTGTGCAAATGCATGCCAAGTGTTATGACATATGACACACTGTTTGCATTTTGGTACATAAACATTCATATATGTCTTTGTGGAGAGTACAAGCAACATGTATAAACGTATTATAAAGGTTTTATGACACATACATAGATCACACATCCATAATCCACAGCTCTCACAAACCATTACTGCAATGGTACTCTTTTATACTAAGCAAAAATTATGGCCTAAAAATAAAATACTCACATGCATGCGCACACAGTCTGTAGAATAGACAACATCAAGAAATGTAAGAATAGCATTATTCATCCTGAACCCATCAATGCTTGTATCTTTTTCATTACCTTATAATATGCTTTTTGGCTTCCTGTTTTTTTCCTCCTCAATGTAGCCAGTGCCAGCTTCGCCACAAGCTAGGAGGTTAAGGCCTTGCACACGCTTCCTTAAAGATACGTAAAACCAGACAGTGCATTGTTTCAAACACGTCACTGGACAGCCCTACATGCTAGGAAGATGACATTAACAGCCAAGTGTATCAGTTTACAGAAACCTGCAGTAGCTAGCATTAAGCAGAGAGGTGTGGGAGCGGGGGTGGTGAGGTGTCATATAATGCCCCCAGCCACTGACCCAGAAACACATTTTCCTGGTCTGGCATAGCCATTGTTGCTGCAAACTGCCAGGGCACCAGAGCATTACTTATGGACACAGTGTTTTTTCTTATTTTTCCTAGTCATACGTCATCATTTATAGATCATCTCAAAGTATTCCAATCAAGGGAACCACCACTAGAGGTCGTCAGAAACACTGGTCAAGGCTGGCTAAAATACAGGGAATACAGTGTATACATCAATGCTACAGAGCAATATACAGAATGAGCATTAAAAAGCATTTTTCACCTGCTTGTGAAACTATAGAACATTTTGTGCATAATCAGTGCACTTTATCCCATCAGGGTGTTAAAACAAAAACTATTTTTTCTGTAAGGAAGTCCTGGCAATATTTGGTTACATATCCTGGTTGCATGTAAGGACATCCCGAAGATTTGTGACATACTGATACTAAGCAGGCCTTAGCTTTTGCATGTGAACTGCATGCTCTTTTGGACTTTGAGCCAAGTGGCCAACAATGAATTTCCCATGGACTGGACAGTCTGGTTAGAGTGCTAACCAGAACAGAGAACACAAATGTTCTATTTATAATTCATTCTGATATCTAGTGGCAATGACTAAATTTAACCTTTTTTTACACCTTAAATCCTTTTTTTACATCCTTACATAACCAGTAAGGATGAAATTTATCCTTACTGGTTATGACTAATTTTATGAGTCATAATACAGCATGTTACCTCTGCCTTGGTATTACTAAACCTCTGGTTTGGTATTGCTAAATGATTATGTCTGATAATTGATCATTTACCAATAACAGCAAAATGTGGTTTATTGTGTATTAAAGTGTCATGTAAAAAGAGTTATTTTTTCCCTAAAACAATTTTAATCTTTGTTTGTTTTTTGTGAAATGTGAGCTAAAGAAAGACATTGCACAAAAGGGTAAGTTATGAGTCTAGCAAAGCTTCCAAAATATTATTTGTCGCCTTGTTCTATATGTTAGGGCATGCTGTGTCTTAAGAGGCATACATTTCACAAAAAACCCCAAAGACCATTTTGAGTATATCTGAGAACCAGAAAGCATACATTTGACCTTCCATCTTTCTTCTCAATCTGAAATGAACACAAAAAGCTATATTCACTTAGTGCAACATATAACACCTTAGTGAAAGATACAGTAAAACAAAATTAAAATAAAAAAGAATTACATAGATCAATAAAGGATCACTCCCCCTGTCACACACCAAGCTAACTGGCATCCACCTTCAATCAGCATAAAAACAGCTATGGGAGGGTTGAAAGAAAAAATCCACTCCTCGAGAACGCAACACTGAGTCTCAAATGAACTTTGTGAAAACATGCCTTGATAAAAGGTGTTATGCTCAGATGAGACCAAAACTAAACTGTTTGATCTCAACACTAAACAGTATATATGGCAAGAAATCCATCCGAAGAAGACTGGTCCTACAGAAAAGCATAAAGGTGATGGCATGCTTGTGGGTGTTTCTCTGCAGCAGGGACTGGAGCACTTGTCAGGATAGAAGAAAAATGTATGGGGCAAAATACCAGTAAAAAATCTGCTGCCCTCTGTCAGAAAGATGTCAGTAAAGATGGTTCACCTTTCAACCTGACAATGACCCAAAACACACAGCAAAATTGACCACATCGTAGCTGAAAAAGCTGAATGACCTAATCAGAGCCCAGACTTCACTGAAAATCTGTGAAACGACTTAAATATTGTAGTACAACTGTTACCATCCAATTTGACTGATCTTGAACATTCTGTAAAAAAGAGTGGGCAAATATTGCAGTCTTGATGTGCAAAATTGGTATCTAAAGTATCTAAAGGTGTCTAATTAAATTCTAAAGGTGGTTCCATAAAGACCTTTACCTATTTCAGTGATTCTGCGGTTTTTCTTTTATTATTATTTATATCTGATCTGGTGCTGACTTATCTGGGTTTTTGTCACGTCTGGTCCGTCTCGACCACGTCCACTAAGAAGCCTGTCAGTAGAATGCTAGGGCACATGGCTCTGGGCACGATAGCGTTAATGCAAGGATGCTGTGTGTCTGGTCATTAGGAGTCTAGGCAACTCAGGTGTGATGAATGGAGGTTCCCTTACTCTTTGTTGGGGTTGCTGGGCACCTAACAACATGTCCACCTGCCTTGTGTTAACTAGAGTTAAATCTTAAGAGTCTGAGTTGTGTGATTGGATATCGCAACTCTTGTCAACTGTTTGCTGAAAGGGAGACATGGAAGAAAGGACTGGGGTCTCGGAAAAGGTGTCTGTGCCAACCTCAGGAGTGCTGTCGACCCGTGGACACACGGGTTACCTCTCTCCCCTGTGTTCTCTCTCTACCTCTCTGCTACAGGCGTGACGTGAGTGTGCTAGATGGTTGGATGGAAGAGAAAGGTGATGTGGATTCTGCAGAAGTGTTTTCCTGCTTATGTTTTGTGTTGGACTCAGAGTGAAGGTCCTCTGAGCTTTGTTTTGGACTTTAAACTTTGTCATTAAAAACGTATCTACTTTCAAGCAGCCTCCCATGAGTATGTCTACCCCGACCTACATGACAGTGTATCTTCATTTCAGGCTTCAGAGCAACAAAGTACAACAAAGTAATGAAAAAAAGTAAATGCAGTTTGTGCTTGCTTTGCATTACCAACTGCATCATGAAACATTTTACAACACTGATGCACAAACCCATGTTTGCATAGCTGAAAGCACCTGCATTCATAAACTTGTGTGTGTTTCAGGCCTTAACCTTAGGTGTCTGGAACATGTCAACATCTTAACATGGGGATAAACAAGAATCTCAGAACAACCAATGGGCAAATATTCAATTAGTAAAAGAAGTAGGTATGTACAAGACCATTTTAATATGGATTAACATTTTTTCTCTATCCTCTATTTTTCTGATATAAGGAACCATAATCATTATTGTATTTCTGTTATATGGTCTGGTTGGTTTTTGTACTTTGAATAAGATTCCACTCTTTATATAGTATATTTTATGTGGTGTCCCACTCCTGTTCTGAAGATGAACCACTTCGCAAGATGGTTATAGCTGAATAAATTAAATATTTTGCAGGTACTTTAGGTGTGGCTTCAGTTTATTTGTTTTGGAGGAGTGGGCCAATTTGATAGAGCCTACATGTTGAATGGCAAAATGTGTTAGAAGCTGTTGCAACGATTACACTCAGGACCATTGTTTCCCGATAGATGGTGTATTGATACATATTTTATTCCATATTCTGAAAAAGAAGATTGTGTCTTTATCTTTTCCTGTTCAGTTCTGTGAATCATACAGTGAAGACGGCCACTTTATTCAAAACCTCAGACTCTACTTGATGGGAAGGAAGCAAATATGTTCATATTTTTAGATGTTACTGATCACGTTTTCAAATGGACCTTACTACCCTCAACACTAATAATAACCCGTAAAAGGAAACAGGCCCACATTATCGGTTTACTGCCAACGGGAAACTTCTGTCTATGGGTTCAATATCCCCCAGTGTGTAAAACCTGACCAGCACTTAAACATGAACATGTCATTGTGCTCTGGATGCGTCAGTAAAGCACAGAGAAAGACACACTCTCTTCCTTGTATGACTTCAGTCTAACGAACAAATTTGCTTATGTTGCTTACTAACTCCAAGCATAATACGTCACTTCAGTATTAGAGGGCTGCCTGTATTTGGTTTTGCCTAGACAAATTGGACTATAATCTACACTGTGGTAAACCACAGTGAATGCAGCAAAATTCAGAGGAACCATGCAGCAGACTATAATGCCTCAAGTGTTCATAACACACCAGAACTGACATGAGTATAACATTAAGAGCTTAATGTAAACTATACCTGCACAAAAGGGTTTAAGCAATATCCGTTGCAGGAATTAAAGTGGGTGCAGACAATCCTCTAGACCCCCCAGCAGCCCCTGCTGGTCACTCAGCATTCCCCTGATTCCCCTGGTTAGTGTGTTGCCCCTGTGATCGGAAGGTTGTGGGTTTGAATCCCCAGGACTGCTAGTGGCACCACTGAGGTATCCTTGAGCAAGGTACCATCCTCACACACTGCTCCCCAGGCGCCGTGTTCTTGGCTGATGGCTGCTTCACTTGAATGAATGGTTAAATGCTGAGAAAGAATTTCGTGCTGTGGTGTGTTTACGTATGACCAATGGTCACTTTACACTTCATGTGACTCAAAGGAAGCATGTGCAAGCCTTTACGCTCTGAGTGCTCGTGGAGTCTTGTGGTTATGGGAGTCGGGGAAATTGATCCTGACTAAAAAAGGGCCACACGCTTGAACTAACTTAGTGATAAGAATTAAGAGGTTTTATTGTTTTATGTGGTTTCTATGTTGAAGTTACTTTAACCACAGTGATCTCCTCAGTAATTTCCTTACTGATCTTGATTCTTGACTTTTTTGCTTTCCTGGATCTCTTTGTTTTGAGAGAGATGCAGTAAAGAGATAGCACTCATCCTTCAAATGAAATCAACTTTAGGAAGTGATCAGGTTATAAAAAAAAATCTGCCTCTAACTCTAACAAGTGCTAGAATTCTTTTCGGGTCTAAATTGGCATTGAATTTGGAAGTTTGTAGTACTTACTGTAAAATGTGGTGTAGTGTATAGTTTCTGGCCCAGGATTTTTTAGAGCTTCCATAGTCAACTAGTAAATCACCTGAAAGTGCAATGGGAACATTATTCATTCAAAGGATAAAGAGCCCTGTTTAACATGCCATTCCAAAGGTGTTCAGCTGAGCTGAGATCAGGTGACTGTGAAGGCCATTGAAAAATTAATTTTTATATGCGTTAAACCATTCAATAGTTGCTCATCCTGCTGATCGGGACACTGTCATCCTGGAATAATCCATTTCTATCAGGATAAAAATGTTTCATCATTATAAACTTTTTTGATATGCATAGACAGAAACTGTGCCAGTAAAATGCTACCATAGCCAAGCCTTTAAGCCTTTATCATTCTGTTGGTGTGGAGAATATGGCAAAGGACCATATTCATATTTGCCCTATCTTTCTCTAAATGCAAAGGCCAATTTGTCACTGTTCCTAGCTAGTTTATTCATCTTTGGTGATAGAACATCCCTCTACTAAACCATTATTCAAAGTCACTTGGGTCAACTGGGCCTGTGTACAGAGAGTCAAGGGGGAACGAGAAGGTATATTTAACTGTAGCATATTCTAACTAATCCAGTCAAGAGTGAAAATGTGTTTTAGAGGAACATGTTTTAGAGGAAGTTGTATTTTTCCCAAAGCAGCTGAAAAATACCAGGAATTTGAACTACAACACACAAGGATGTAACTTTTACCTCTGTCTAACTGATAGGAATCTTAGAATTGCAGCTCTGTTTGAGATCCTGTGAGTGCCTTGCATAAGCCTGTGTTTTCATACAGTAACAAGAAGTCTTTGGAAATGTTTTGGGCTCATTTGTTTGGGGGCTGATCTGAGAAACAATATTGTGCAATGAATGGCCAAATAAAATATGATAACAATACAGGCCAACTGAGGGCCACTTGTGCAGTCTGTGTGCAAATGGGTAGACATTAAGGCACTCTTATTTATCATTGGTAGAAACAGACTACATATAACTGAGATTTTGTAGTCAGACTGCAGAAAATATGTATTACATTCGAAAATGTCTAATTATGTGTAAATATGTGTAAAGTCAATAACATTGACTTCAGAATTGTGCAAAATAAGGACACATATAGCCACAAAAAGCCAAAACTAAACTTGCTGTAAAGACCTAAACTTCAAATTTGTAGAAACACTTTGTGTTTCTTTCTTCAATTGTTTTCACTGCAGTGGTCATCAGCTAATTTGCACCTGCCTCAGCAGCATTGCTGATAATGATTAATTTTTAATTGACCTTTTTTTTTTTTTTAGATGTAAATATATGTAATAGGCCCATTTTCATTTTCAGACATGTCTCTCAGCTAACTGCACATGTCATCTCCCTGGCTTTATGAAAGTTAAAGGTTCATATATATCCTTTTCTCTTTCAAACTGGTATTTAGGATAAATACACATGCACTGGTCTTTTCAATTTTAAAGCACTTATAAATGCCATCATGACATTGTGTCATTTACTGACAGCCACTAACTTCTCTTCTTGTTTACTATTTTGTATTACTTTGTGGCCTCAAGGGGGTTCTCGGTTATCAAGCTCCAACAGGATGGGCCTAAGAACATCTGCATTTAAAATATTCTTCTCTATCATCATTGTTATTTCAATACACCTCATCAAATCTATTGCATGTCAGGCATGCTTGAACTCGTGAACAGCTAATGGGAATCTCACTGCTGAGGTTTACAGTTTACGTGCCCATTTCCATTTTGCTGAGATTTTGTAAAACTGTTCAGTATATACTATACATACATACATACACAGATACATACATATATATTTATATTACAATGACTGTAAAACTCATGCCAAAAGCAACTATTATTCTGATATAATCTGCTCTAATGAAGGTAATACAAAGTCACTGTTCTCATTGTATAAGAACATCCACCCCCCGGACTCTCTATTCATCCTCACCTCACCTGTACTCATTCTGTTACTCTCTTATGTAATTTTTATTATGCATCTCGGTTCACAATCCACCTTCAGTATTTCATTTTAACTCCACCTCCACCTTTAACTTTTCCTCCTTCCGCCTCCCCACTATTTTAGAAATTTCAGACTTCACATGTAAGTCAAAAGCCTCCACCTGCCAGGTTTTGTTCAAGCTTGTCTCCCTTCTCTGGCCCCTCTTATCTCTGCTTTCATCCACTCCTCCCTCACCAATGGAACTGTCCCAACATCCTTCCAAACTGCTGCAATGATCCCAGTCCTAAAAAGAACTGGTGCTGGTCCTACGAATTTCAATCTAATCTCCCCTTTATCTCCAAAAATACTTGAAAAACCTGTAACTATTAAACTCCATTCCCAACTATATCACAACAACTTGTATGAACAGTTCCAGTCTGGTTTTCACCCACTTCACAGACCAGAAACTGCTCTCACCTCACCTAGGTCTAACGACCTTCTGACTTACACACTATTCTTATCCTCCTCAACTTGAGTGCCATCTTCTATACCATTTGTCACAACACCCTTCTAAATAGATTATCCGCCATTGGTATTATCTCCCTCGCCTGATTTAGGTCCTATCTTTCTTGCCGCACTCAGTTTATTCAACATCGTTTATATCCCAGCCTTTCCCTGTTATTTCAGGTGTACACCAGGACTCTGTTCTTGGGCCCCTCCTTTTCATCATTTATCTCCTTCCCCTTGGTAATATTTTCTGTAAATTCAATACAGTTTTCACTGTTATGAAGATGACACCCAGCTCTACCCTACCAGTAAACCCACTTCCAATCTCCCACCTCCCTCCGTTACTATATATATATATTGTGTGTGTGCTGACCAAATACCAATACCAGTAATTATAAAAGTCTGCAAACATAAATTATTTTGGTCCAAACAATTGCAAACTATTTCAAGATTTAAATAAATATAGTGGTTCTACACCAATTTAACAGTAACAATTGGTAAGTGAAAGTGGTTCCTCTGAGGCTTTGTGCAAATAACCACCAGGTGGAGAAACACCCTGGACACTCACCCGTCCATCGCAGGGCAGACACACAGACAAACACAGTCACACACTCACACCTAGCGGCAATTTAACATCCCTATGTCTTTGGATTATGGTAGAAAACCAGAGAATCCTTTAATTGTAGTAATTATAGTCTAAGAAAACAAAAACCCTTATCGAAAGGTGTATACTTAGAAATTCATGTGGCAAAATGATTGGCACCCCATGCATTTAGTACCAGCATAACAGTAATGAATCTTCTATTATGCTTTATGGGATTAGAGGAATTGAGCAATCTGAGACCACTGCTCAATGCAGAATCTCTCCAGCATCCTGTGACCTCTCTTTCTGGACTCTCCTCTTCAGCTCACCTCAAATGTTTGCAGTGGGGTTTAGGTCAGGAGAATCAGGACATCATGCAATACATATATGCTAATACTATTTAAAAGTTACACGCACACTGGTTTCTTTTTTATGTTGATACTGCCCTACTGTTTATTTTTTTACAAAACACAAACAAAAGAGCTCTTTCTTCATTGCACATTCTGAATGCCGCATACAGTAAGCCATTCAACCAGAGAACCAAAACCAAGCAGAGCAACAACAAAATGTTTAAAAAATAAACAAGCATTTGCATAAGCTTACAGATGTCGACGCAGCAGCAGAAACAGAAAGTGCTCAGAAGTAAGGAAACATGACATACTCAAATGCAAAGAGAACAGTTACCAACATGCTTTTAACAAAATGTTTAATTGGATTTTAGTTGTATCTGTGTAAACAGATACAAACAGAGTGTTTCAGGGACGTAAATCAGCACTTAGTGTCTCTCAAAAAGAAGGAAATTAAGAGTCAAGCCAAGAGGTACTGCTTTATTGAGAACTTTCTTATACAAAAATGCACCGCATATTTACAGATGACCTTTTAGCACATTCATAAGAATATATAGACAAAACTCAATATGTATAACAAATAAAATGAAGATACTTCAACATACTCAAAAACACACATATAAATAAGTGCTTTCTATGCTACACGCATTGAAACAGAAATGTGTTTTTTCAGCAGTCTTTTAATATATGGCAGTGGACAGCTCAGAAAGGTGTTCATGAAACACACATTAAAAAATTTTATGCCTAAACGTGACTTCATGGTAACATGCAGTTTTCCATGCGAATAAAAGACGAGGCACTTCATTTGGTACCTAATATCTACAAGATACCTATGTCTGCTCTCACTGTCCTTTTGGTCAGCCCCTTACCACATGGTTTACAATTACTTACTGCAGTCCTTCTGTAGCTGCTGTCCCTTTTCCTCAATTACCATTTCCCCTCAGGTCCTGTGAGAGTCCTAACCATTGAAGAATGGGAAAAGCTGCCAAGATGCAGATGGTCAGTAATTATAAAGCACAAAGAGCATCTATGTGGTCAGTGGAATTGATAAGTTGCACAATGAGAGTAGAGGAAAGGTTGGTGTACCTAAAGGCTAGTTGGCATATTACAGTGGATAATAGAATATAACAAACAGTTTTGCATTTAGGTTTACTTACTTTTGGCAATGATTGTGCAGATGTAATATATTTTATGCAAATGAACTAAATGCATCATCGTTTTTCAGTGCTCTTGCCATATTCATTAAAAACAAAGATAAAAAAAACATCGAGCCGTCTTCAGACTTATGCTCCCAAAAGCTTTGTGGAGTCATTCAGTAGGTTGGACATCTCACTGTGTTTTAACGGAGTGGTTCCAGAGCTGCATATGTCAAAAAGGACGGATTTGTACGCAGGCTGTGTTTCTGAGTTTGACCCCTCAGTCGTCGAAGAGAAAGATGCTGAAAAAACATATCAATATATTTTAGACTGTTAGCTGCATGAATCACTGGCTTGATGATTGTGAAAATGTATATATTATAAAGACAAACAAACAACAATCACACACAAATACACACACACTTACTGGCCACTTTATCAGAAAACACTACAGTTTGGCATTACTGTTTTTCATAATTTGTTAAAGTTAGGACATATAAAACAGTCCTATCAGTTTAGGAAGCAGGAGATACACGTTAACTAAAGAACAATGCTGTAGACGAATCCCCTATAACACTGATACATTAAAAAATAATGATAATTTCTCATAATAAAATTTACCTCCAGGATGCATAAATTTTGAAATGAAATGACCAAACTACCGATAAAGTATTACAGAAAAATGATTTAAAAAATGATAGAATTACATTACAGTGTAATATGTATCATTTAAAATCTTTTTGGTGTTTCCAAAAAAAAGAAATTGTCCACACTGTATACCCTTTTACTGAATAACAGCAATTTTAATATCGTATGTGATTGTCATCTTCTATCCCCTCATCAAAAGCAGTGCAGTATCATAGCAGTGTCATGCATTCAAAACTTATAAAGATAACATTTCTAATTATTTATGAGTCATAAAAATGATGACCTATGAACCATAATAATCTGACAATAATTAAATATCCTTAAAAAGTAAATGGCCCCTTATAATCACATGTGAACGCATCAGAGCACACAGTGGGAACAGGGGGAATTTGTTTCTCTGCATTTAATCCATTCACCAAGTGAAATGGTGGGCTGGCCAGAGAGTAGTGTGTTGGGACCTCAGTCATAACACAAGCAGTGCTGGGATTTGAACCCACTTCCTTCCGACCACAAGGGCAACTCCCTAACCACTAGGCCACCAGCTGCCCCAAGGGTCCCATATGAAGGGATTTTCTAAATTTCATACATCTTGCAGACCCTAAAGGGAGCAGGATGTGTTGAATATGGTAATGTAGATGGCCAATAAAGCCAAATTGTAACATTTCGATATTGTATCCAAAATTTGTAACATTGGTTTTGATGTTTAAAAAGAAAAAAAAAATAAACAGTGTGGTCACATTAACAAACTATGAAAAACAGAGCATGAAACTAAATTGAATTAACCACCTAAAAATGAATAATAATGTTGTTTTGTCATAAATATCATCACATAATCTACTTTTAATAACATAATACAGTGGTCTTGTAGTAGCTAACTTTGCTCACCTGTGTGAGGACTTGGCAAGCGAACACTTCCTTGAATCTTCATTATCCGTTTAATCTGGAAAACTGAAAGTGAATGTGAAAAGAAAAACATGAAACATGTAGTATCGAAAACAAATTTGCATGTCCTAACAATAGTCAGGTTGTTGTTTACCATTAAAGAGGATAGAGGGATCAGATGTGAAAGTGAAGAAAATGTATTTCACCACCAGGTTGCATTTACAGTCACACTCAGTTGAAATGTTTCCTAAACATACTGCACTGTTAGCCAGTGCTGCCACACATTTTTGCATTACCATACCATGTCTCATGTACACCACTAAAAATACAGTAAAAAAACAGGCTATGAATGGGTCTTTGGAGCAAAAGCACGTTATACTCATTTTTGATTCCGTAAATAACCTTTTATGTGAATAGAACTATATTTGCAAATGATATGAGTTAAGGACACTTTCAGGTTTAAAAAAATTCCACTTAAAGTCAATGTCCAACTCTGAGCCTGGAAAAAATGTATACAGACACTGTTGCTGTTAGAATTTAATATACATTCAGTGGATTTATTTACACTATGTACTTTACACTATACATATTTATAAGCATTAACAAACATATGTTTTGCAAAGTCGTTATAGGCTGTTACAGGTTTGAGAGTGCAGTGGAAAGAGAAGCAGATCATATCATGATGCTCCCATCTTCATACTTCACTGAGGGTTTTGTGGTCTTGGGATCATATGAATAACTTTTCTCCAAACATGATGTGCTAGATTATTGCCAGAGAGTTCTGGAGTTTTGTTTGGTTTTTTTTATCTGACTAGAGTATATTGTTCTAAAAGAGATATGATTTTGTATAAATGCTTGTATGCAAAATTTGGACATTTTGTAATGCAGTTTACTGCTACTATCATTCTCTGTTTAATTACTGTTCCCGCTTTTTTCAGGCTACCCTGTAATTCTTCTCGAGTGTGTGCTGGCTTCTCTTTTACCTTCTTTATCGTTAGTCTAAGAAAGTGTTGGGAACTCTTTTTTGCTGTGCTTGTCTATGGATGGTTAGAAGCAGATCTATCTACTTTCCAGTTGCAAATGTTTATTAAGGATTTGCAGCTTTTGCCATTCAAGGGGATTCCAAAGTTAAAATAAAAATAAAACATTCTACATTCATAATTAAAAGAGTGAATTCAAAGTGCTCTGAAAATACTTTGACTAACAATAGCAAAAGTGTCTACATTTTTATTTCTCTTCATTGGCTCTGTATAATTTTCTCCCTAAGAATCCTTTAGGAACCTTTCATTTTAAGATTGTACACGCAGAACAGCTTACCTGTCATTGTAATACCTATCACAAACACGACCACAGCTACAGCTGTAGTCAGTGCCAATACTGGAACCCCTACATGCATGAGTTGCCATTCGTTGTTAGTGCTTGCAGAGGTGGCCAACACTGTAAAGAGAGAAGGAAAACATGTGAACTCAGGCGCACGAAAAGTTCTTTGAATGGTTTTGTTTACATTTATTTGGAAGGAAGTCAATCAGATCTTCAGTCAAAACTTTGTGTTTATTGTGTGAGCATTGGGCGAGGCAGGATTTGAAAACATTTTTGCCCCTGGCTTTCTGAAGAGTACTTGTCTTTTGATGATCCCACAAAGTCAAAAGAGGTGATATTCGACAGGTTAGGTCTTGCTCAGTCAAACAGCCACAAGCAGTACTAAATGTGACAGGTTACACCTGCCAGATGATGTTTGGCGCAACAAGAACTTTAAACAGAGGTGTATTTATACAGCATAAAAAGAAAACATAATAGCAGAGTCTCCAGAAAACAGTCTCAAAGTCGTTTGATGTAATGTGAACTTTTGTCACGGAATAAAAAATCAAGTCCTGACTTGAGGATTCTGGTACAGAACTCACGGCAGGGGGGCTGGCAGTGGAGAGTCGTCACTCCATATTTTACATCTGTCCTCTTTGCCTGGGTGAGAGCAGAAGACTTCATTAGCATCATCACTGAAGCAGGAATATTCTAGCATTTTGACCTAAACTCAGTTTAAATACACTTTTAGCAGAAGCTGCTTTGGCCTCTGCCTCTGCCTCTGCCTGTTATAAATGTGTCTTGAGTCAATGAGTTTCTGTCTTCCAGGTACAGTTAAATGGGTCTAAATGGTTTATCTTTCCATGACAATTAGCTAATCACTATTGGGTGGAACAAGATCTTGTGGGGGGCATAACTAATTATTTTTAAAAGTGGTGGGGGTTCTCCAAAAAAACACTCCCCGCACTGTTATTTGTTTGGCAATATTTTCACTGTTCATTATCGAACAGCTAGCCACTTTGCACCTTGAGCATTGGCAGTGTGCTGCTTTGGTTTGCACTTATTTTCACTTAAAATAGACCAAGGGAAGTTTTATTTATTTTTGTTAATTATATTGTTTTTATTTTTCGTGCTCAACTTGTGAAAGGGAGTTCAGTTAAAAGGCCACACACAGCTTTAACAAGTTAATTCATGCAAGGTTGGATGAAGCTATTGAGAATCACACCAGTCATTTGAGTTACACACTCACAGATAAAAACGTACAGTGCAAGGTTCTGTTCAGATGCTACTGCATATTTTAATTCAAGCCTAATAATGAATAATTAAAAGTAAAATTGTAGTCACATCATTGATTTGTGTTTTTGAATTTCAGTCAAACGAAAGTTTTTTTTAATCTATTTAAATTATCTGAAAAATCTTGTTAAACTCTCGTCTCTGAGCGTCTTGTCACACCCGTAAATAACTACTGTCGGGCCGGAGATGGAGATTAGATTGAAAAACACACGGCTTCAAGATTCTCCTTCTAATATTGAGAAAGTATGCGCAGAAGCAACACTTCTTCTCGTTTACCTTGATGCAGTTACTTGGCTCACAGAGATCCATGGTCAAACCTGGCAGAACAGTCTGAAATTTCTCCTGCAGAAACAGTGGATACATTAAACAAGAGGCAAATAAATCGTAATGAGATGTTTCAGCACATTTAAACCTAAGTTCCATCAATGGTGTATGGTCAATTACAGTAAAAGCCAAAGGGTAGTCGCTTCAGCATCTGCCCACTGGCTTCTATTATAAATGTGTTTCCAGTCAGCTTATTTTCAGTTCTTTTCTATAAACAAGAAACATGAAACAGTAACTGTCCATGGTGAGTCAAACAATTGCAGCAGAAGAAGATTAGGCTTAAAAGGGGGAGATAATTATTCTAAATGCTTAAAGGTTCTAAAAGGTTCATCTAAACCCTTGCAAAATGTTTTTGTCCAAGAGGTTTTAGGATATATTTTGAGATCACTTTACCCGACAAACTGTACATTCACTCCACATGATTCACTGTTATTTTGTGAATGAACTGTAATTTCAAGAGGATAAGTGCCAACAGACTGACTAACAATGGGGATGTTTTAATGAAGGCTACATTTCACTGCCCCAGAATTTCATGCTGAGAAGCAGGGCATGTCATCATGCACAGCGTCAAAAAAAAAAATCAAAGAGACCATTCAGAGTGATGATTAGCTGACAAATTTCTATTATGCTGCTGTCATCTTTTACTTCCCAGTATGACCTCATCACTAATACATGTGTGAGTCAACTAAGCTCTGGATGTTGGTCTGCAAGAATATAAGCATACAACTTCTTTATTGTGTTTTCTGTTCATACTTTAACTATTCAGTAATGTAGAGACAATATATTCACTGAAGATAATGAATGTGCGTGCCTTTATCATAATGTTGCTCAGTATCTCTCTAAGCAGAATGAGTGCTTAGATTATATATATAGACATATATACATGATAGTCTAAAACCGCAACTTAAAGGAACAGTTCAGTGAGTTTTAGACTAACAACAGATGTAGTGAATTAGAAAAGACATTTTTGGAGGACACCTTTTGCTTCTTTAGTTTAACACTGGACCTACAAGGCTACCAAGAACAAACCTTGGAAGTCAATGGTCACTCAAATCTTTTCTGCAAATCTTTTCTAGGAAAAACCATCCAAACCCCATTCAGCTCTTAAGATGGTGCAAATTTATCAGTGTGGTGGAGGTCATTTCAGCTGAATGCTTCAGACAGCCGTTGTAGTCAACATGGTTTGTTTTATCTAAGTGAGACTTTGGAATCAGTTTTTAGGAAAATGACCATAAATACACTGAACTATGTTCTATTGTCAGTCCTTACATTGGCTTTGGGAAAACCAGCTGTGACTTACATTTTTTGAACATGCTTGACTGATTTGATGTAGTAAGTCAACACTGCTGAAGTTTAAAAACAGCATTCTTTCCTCAGTACATTATCTTGATATATGGAAATTAATCTGAAATACAGCACATTTTGAATTCATTATGTGTGTGTTGTGTGTGTTGCACACGCACACTGAAGCTATAGGGAGTGTTCAGTACGGACTTTACGTAAACACTATTGGAGTTCTTTGGAAGATCATTTTCAATTACAAGAGAATTAGGAATTACAGGTCAAACTTCTACTTACCACTTTAACTAAGTTGGTTTGTGTGTCTTCACACTCAGTGGTAACAGTCTTAGCACACTTGCTCAGAGAGACGCTGACTTTGACCCGTGACTTCACAAGCACCTGTGAGTGACCTTCTTCTGTGCTCATGTGTAGATCCCAGGCTAATGGGCACAGAAAAAAGACTCATTTAAGACCCACTGAATGCTGATGGAGAAAGAGCAATGAGGTCAGACACTGAATGTTATACTCCCTAATGGACAGAGTGGCCTTGTAATGGTTACTAACATAATGTAAGACAATGATTCACTACATCAGACTCCACATCACTGTTAAATGTTTTTCCTGTTTCTCTGTATTTGATTTAACTCAGCAATAGAACATGTTAGGGCAGAGAAAACACTAAATAATGCAAGATTGGACTTGGGAAGGGAAAACACTGAAGAAGATTAAAGCACAACTGTTTCACCTCATACCTACAAATCATCACTTGCAGAAGAAAGATGGAAGTAATTTCAAAATCAGGGGTGGCTCAAAGCTTTTGCATAGTACTGCACAGGCAATATTGAACATACTGTACATCACAAAAACTTAATACATTTTAGTGCTGTTGTTACATTCAGATATAAAGTTACAGTCATACTTCACAATCTACAGACTGTCTTGTTATGACTTAAGCTTTCTTTTAATATTTGGGACTTATTTTACAAGCTGTTTACAGATATCTAAAAGCTCCTGTGGACCTACATACAACAGTGCTAGCAACAGGTCATAACATTTTAACTGGCAGACTCACACGTTCTATCTGTGTTTTCGTATTAAATGTGCTGTGATGTCTCACATGGAGTGTTATTCATTTGGGCTTCTTTTTCTAAGCCTGCAACACCCAGCACTGTCCAGGCTGCCATCAGGTTGTAAAGCAATTGAAATGTGTTTTCTGGAGTACTTTTGGGATGAGTTGAAGTGCTGTTTTTCCAGAGCTAATCATCTCTCAGATCTCGCTCTTGCTCTAATGGCTTTTGCTTAATCCTAAATTAGATGGGCATATGTCTACAAACATCGGGACACACAGTGCATTTTTTCATGTGTAATTTTTGCTTCAAAGCTTCTCCAGCAGCACTGAACTACATTGTAGTGAGGGAAGTAATCACACTGAGACGATCAAAGCCAGGAGTTCCCAGGAGATCAAAGCAAGATGACAGATAAGACCATTTTTACCCTTTAATGGAATCTTACTGTGGTTCAGATCCTTCGGTTGGCTAGTTTCATGAAGCAGAATGTGACCAATTTCCCCTTTTTATAATTGCTTAGATGGAAAGTTTACAACTTTTACATTTGTTAATGTTTTTAACTTAACTTAAGTTTTATGCAGGCCACCACTGGATCCTCCAGAAAGAATAAAGAGAGTTTGCATACTTTCAGTTCACTACTATCTTTGGACTACCCGGTTGTTGTGGTTTGGAAAGTTCAGTACAATATAGACAGAATTACCTGGGAAATTCCCTTCAGAAAATGGGCACTTAACCCAGGCTCCAGCTTCTGTGACGAACTAAAGACAAAACAATCAAAGCACACATTGTCGAAATAATAAGTGCGAGCATTATTTCCATTTTCCAAAGCCTGCGGCTGAGGTGATAACATGCATGATAACATTAGCATTGGCGTAGCGGGAAATGTTCAACGTCATCAAGATAAAGCTATAGCATTTATAGCTTTATAGCATTTATAGCTTTATAGCATTTATTTATTTATAGCATTTATAGCATATATATTCATTTATAGCATTTATTTATTTACCTTCACGCAAAGCCGAGGATGAGGATCCACTGCAGAATATGTCACCTGGAATTGATTTTGTGCATGGAAACAAATTCAAAGTTATAGGGGGAGCAGCTTTCCTTATTTCAGTCACACTTTATTTTGAGTGGGCCTTGTCGATTATCCTACAGGTATTTCGATTGCTCACCAATTATTTGTTGAGAGTTAGCGGATTATCCACAGCATTACGGTTCAATTTAAGTGAGCATTTAGAAAATATCTACAGAGACCATTCAATAAAAAGTGTGTGGGTTTTTTTTTTTCAAAAAGTTGCTTACTTTCTTTTTGGCGTACTTCTGAGAAGAATTGGCAAGATCTTGGCACGTGTCTCCATCTTGCAGCTCACACAGTGTAATGACAGCATCGACGTGGCACGCTGCTTCCCATGAAAGTGTCTCCTCCACAGGGTCAAAGGTTATTTCAGACCACAGCTCCTCAACACCTGAGAAGCAGTAGAGATTTCTAGTTAACAGCTCTTCATAAACCAATGCAAAACCTCCTCCTTCAGGTAGAAACACGTACTTACGGTCTTTGAAAGGGCAGACTTGAACCCGAGGTGCGTCGGTCATGACTGACCAACCCTACAACAAAAGAAACACAGTCCCATTAAAGCCAAAGAACTATTACGTCATTCTGAATTGCTGTTAATGCTGTTTTAACAATAAGTGGGTCAAAAGCTTATAACCTCGATAACCTTTGCTTACCTCAATGCACAAACAAGGCACAGGTTTTGAATACTTCAGGGTGGCTTTCTTCAGGGGATTCTCCTTTTTCAACTGCAACAGGAAACAGAACTGATAGACCAGTTTGATTGGAAGTCACATGACCTAGTTTCTGTCCTACTTCATGTTCCCGACAAAGATCGTAAAATATAAATGAACCCGATTGCCTGCGTTTGCAGATTGTTTACAAGATCATACCCTCTAAAATGATATCATGTAAAGGCAATAAACCTTTTCATGTTCTAGATATTTTGACTTATTTTGCTTTTACCAAGAAACATTGCAGATGTGGTTTGCTTAATATAAGCCTATGGGTCCCATTTCAAATATATTTTCTTTAGCTTTTATTAGAGTCATTTATCTTTTTATTGATTGATTCATTGATTGATTGCTGTGTGCATCAGTTTTGCATAGCAAAATTCAGTAACAGCTAGAAACATTATGTTGGAAATCAACTGTAAAGACGTATTTAGATTTTTTAAATCTGCTGGTGGAATGAACAAGGGAGTAAAAATTCTCAGGTTGCTAGCAATATATTCTTGACTTGAAATAGATCTATATTAGGGCTGTGAAACGTACTGTGCTCTCACTAGTTCTAAGACATTTAGGGAAATGTGAATGTAAAAAGGCTAATTTCAAGAAATCTAAGTGTCTTCTGAGAACTGTGGCAAAACATTAACAGCTCTCACACAACTTAAAGCCTTTAATTCAGTACAATAAAATAAAGAACTCAAATATGTTCATGTAAAAACAAATTGAACACAAATCAGTCTATGTATCCATCCATCCATCCATCCATCCATCCATCTATCCATCCATCCATCCATCTATCCATCCATCCATCCATCTATCCATCCATCCATCCATCTATCCATCAATCCATCTATCCATCCATCCATCTATCCATGCATCCATCTATCCATCCATCCATCCATCTATTCATCTATCCATCCATCTATCCATCAATCCATCTATCCATCCATCTATCCATCCATCTATCCATCCATCCATCCATCCATCCATCTATCCATCCATCCATCTATCCATCCATCTATCCATCAGTCTCCATGTTGGTCCATTTATTGTATTAGCTTGCTATCTTCTCGCGAGCTATCCAGCATCTAGGCTGCTTTTAATTGTTGAAGCCTATTGGTTTTTAGGTCATTTATCAATTACTTGGTACCTTTGTGCCACTGGATAGAATGACTCACCAGTGCTTGAGCTCCAGTGCCTGTGCAGATGTAATGTTTGTGACAGAGCCTTAGTTGGTAATCTTTATCCTCCAACATGTCTGAAACACTTACAGACAGCTCCTTTTTCTCCGAGTCTATTTCATACTGAAGCTTCCCAGCTGTCAACACAAGGAGAAATGGGCTTTATGCATTCTGCATGACAAAATGTACAGTACAGCTACTGTACACTTTTAAAACTAAAGGTTCCCAAATGGTTCTCGTCTTGGAAAAAAAGATCTGTATTTCTATACGGAGGAATATGGTCATAATCCAAACTTACTGATGCATTCAGGGATACTTTGCTTTATGTCTTTGTTGCTGCAGTCTGTCAGACAAAGATGAATGATTGATGAGTTCATATGTTTAAATGGGATCTAGACCTATATATATATATTATGTGTGTGTGTTTGTGTGTGTTCAATAACATTTACTTCTATTTTGGCAATATGAGATGAGAACACCCTCATACCTGGAACACGATATGATCTGGAAACAGACACTCCACAGATGTGTGGCCAGGTTTTAAGAGTTATGTGCACATTCTGTCCCAAGTGCACTTCCAAGCAGTCATCCTGAACATTCACCTTCCATAGAAAGATACACATTCGCTTTCAAAAATACTACAAAGGCACAAATACTTTTTGATGTTTCTAATATAGGGATTTGTCTGGTGAAAAGTCTGTGTTCATCCCTGATCCCCGATTTGAGGTGATGGTAAAAGGTGCAGGTAACGTAAGCAACAGCAAGAGTGAGATATTAAGTTGAATCGCTGCCATCATAACAGAGAAATGCAGAAGGGTGTCATTAAAAATAAAGGTGCCAGAAAGGGTTTTTGCTCTAAAGAACTCTAAAGAATACATTTATGTTTGATTCCGTAAGGAATCTTTTAAAATATTTTAAACAAAATTTAAAATGATTGTAAAATGGTTGTTCTTAAAAGAAAATGCATCTTTTGTAACTGTATACTTTGAGGGATTAAAATATATAAAGTATAATCTAGCCTATAGAGTAGTACCTTCTCGAACACCAATCTCCCTCTTGCTGAGCGTGAGAAGTTCACAATTCTGCAGCGTTCCATCATCCCTGCAGTAAATATGCACATGTGGATGCCACGGATGTGCTCTGCAAAGAAAATTCCCCCACATTTACGCACATGAACACACTCTACTTAATCCATCAGCAAGCCCATATGAGTCACTCAGGAAAAGGTAAGAAATCACAGCAATAGTCTTCTGATGAATTTCTCCAAAAAATGTGAGCACAGTTCCACAGTGTTCAGTGTAAATGAGAGAACCTACTCACTGCTGATCTGTAGATTAGTGCTGATTCTGAGATGAAGGGAACACATTTGTCTCTCTTGGCACTTCATCACAGTGGAAATGCTGGTATTTGTGAACACACCTGTGGTTACCCCGCCCACCTGCTTCTTGCATTGATTGATTGACACTGCAAAGCACAGAACCCATAAGGCACCATTTTTCACACCTGAGCATCACTTTGCTCCCTCTTCGTCTTCACCAAAATAAAATTAAATACGTATTTTTTTCTGAAAAATCATTTTCTCTGTACCGCAAATATAGTCTACCAGGAGTGGTATAAGGAGTTGATATGTTGATGTAGCTAAGTAATATGTTTCTACCACAGTAATTAGCACAATCTCTGCTGAGGAGCAAGAGGCAATTCATAAATGTGGTTTATTGCCAGTTCAATCTGTTTATATGAAGAAGCTCTGCTGAATTTATTTTCAGTAGAACAGAAATTGGAAACAGCTCAAATGTTGTATAACAATAGCAAGGAGTCAAATGTGCTTCTACTCACTACACATTGCTATAAAGCTTCTCAGTCATGTTATGTCCATGACAGACCCCACTATGGAAAAACAGTTGTCCCCTTTGATCTAAAATTGTATGGTGGTAGGTCCACCTACATTTTGAAGTCTGTGTAAGATTTTATCAGTCAAGCATACTGTATCTGTGCAGTCTGTGGAAAAACATGGAGTACTCACATTTGTAGTTGCCTTCACATTGAAGTCCCTGTAAAAAGAAATGGCAAAAAGTTCAGATCAGCATCATGCTTTTTCCTACATGTGGTATAAGGAATGTCACAGGACACCCTCGTGGTTGTACCAAACCAGTGATTACATTTCAATAATCACAATAAAGGACCTGCATGGCAAATACCACGGCATGAGGAAGCTGACGTTAAACAAGTAGGGGTTTGCCCAGTACACTTTGCACAGGGCAACATCCTGGTTCCATTCACACATGTAGCTCAATTGAAACTGAGTTCACACATTCATATCAATAAAGTCCTAAGTGTTTGTTCTTCAACCGCAAGTTCAGTTTAAAAGGATGGATAATATGATAGATGCATTTTAAGGAAAAATCTAATTAATCAACTTTGTTAACAGATGGCATTAGTATTCTTCATACATTCCATCTTACACCTATTGTCGATTATAATAATGTCAAAAAGAGAAAGCATGTGCTAGTAGTACCTGATTCTGATTCTTTGTGCTGCTGAGAAACCAAGAATGAAACAGAAACAGGAAACACGTAAAACTATACTTTTCTTTTTTTCTGGATTGTACAGATTCTGTATTCAAGATGAGCTGGTGTCCCCATCAACATGTATAATGCAGGCCTGCATTTATCAGTCGAAACTATAGCCTGTCATCACAATTCCCTGCAAGCCTAATACTTACATGTTTAATGCAGTGACATATAGTTGACACCCTCATGGGTGTCACTTGATAGCGCAAAACTCTGTACCAAAATAGACTTTCTAAGGGATTCCGAGGTGACAGTGGGTTTTATGTGCATGCCAGTGTCAAATGACACCATGAATAGCTTGTAGGAGTGGAAGAAGGAATGCAAGACAGCGTCAATACAGGTGTTTGTATGTCGTTTTTCATAACAAGTCCATTTAACACAGCTGGTGGTCAAAAGATCACATAAGAGTTGTTTACAACAGTGACCATTAGAGCAACAGTTATGTAATCTGTTACATTCAAGCATGCACACACACACAAGTACACACGCGCACACACACATGCTTGTGCACACACACACACACACACACAAGTACACACGCGCACACACACATGCTTGTGCACACACACACACACACACACACAAGTACACACACACACATGCTCGTGAACACATACACACAATTAGATTTATTATACATGTGTATTGAACTTATAAGTAATAATAAAGGTGTATGTGTGTATGTGTGTATGGCTTGTAAGTGACCATATATCTAATATTAATTACGTATTCTACATACATTTACCTAGAATTATATACACACACACACACACACACACACACACCTTAAAATACTTTGAAACACAACACATAGATTAAAGTAAAAGAATAATCAACAGAACTGCATGATCTGGTCCTGAAAGTGTATGAAAAAACAAACACATACACACCCACCCACATCGAGAAAGGTGATTATTAACCAGAGGTAGCAGTTAAGGACAAGCACACAAATCTTTAATTTGTATGGCAAACAGAATGAAATTGGTCTTCATAGTGCTCCATACTTTCTCTCGCATTTCTCTGAACTGAATCAGAAGTGAATGAATTCTGGAGAAGCTACAAAGCAGAAAGCTGTAAAAGCTCATTCTATGAAGTACCTGAGAACAGTGGGTTCCACATTGCTCAATCTTCTCTAGTCGTTCTCCTCGTCCTCTAGAGCTGCAGAAAGCCAGCAGCAAAAGAAGTGCACTCTTCATCCCCAGTGAGTAAAACTGAATGCTGAATAGGCTGAAGTATGTAAAGGAAAAACTGTGAGACTGACACCCCAAGCCTTGGATTAAAAACTAGTAATAGTCTGAGTCTATAGTCTGATTGTCTCTCTATAATAAATTACAATCTGAAGTGTCCTTATGAAGTTTTGTATCCTTTAAAGCCAGAGTGAAGGTGATGAGTCCTTAATATAATCTTTTAGAACCTCCCCCTTTTGTGTATGCCTCTTTCTCTTTCTCTCTCTCAAACACACACACACACACACACACACACACACACACACACACACACACTCTCTCTCTCTCTCTATCTCTCTCTCTCTCTCTCTCTCTCTCTCTCTCCCTTTCTCTTTCTCTCTCTATAACACACACACACTCACTCACTCTTTCTCTCATTCTATTCTCTCTCTCTCTCTCTCTCTCTCTCTCTCTCTCTGTCTCTCCATGACAAATGTTGTTATGATGCTTTGTCAATTGGCCCAATTTCTTGGGTATTTCTAGTATTGTATTCGTTAGAGAATGCCATAAAAGGTCCTCTGAGGTCCACATGAAGTCTATGTGGGTTGAAATGCTGCCGTATGTAAGTGACCTAAGGTCTGTATTGTGATAGCGAGTGTTGTGACACACTGTTACTTTAATGTGAATGCGTGGGGCAGTTAGTCTGTTCTCTGTAGGTGTGGTTGTTTTTTTTATAGAAATAAATGTCTTTAGCAATGTAATTTGTGCTAATTGGCTAGGGCTTTAAGAGTTATTGGGTTTTTCTCTATCTAATCACTGGGATTTACTGCCCACCATGAAGACAACTGTTGCGCTGCTTTACAGCTGATTGGCTTATGATTGACATGTTTTGTAATAAACTGACAATTGCCTTGCAGTCAATCCTTATAAAGAATTATTTGACCACCACTTAAATGAAAGACATGTTTATACACCTCCTTGATAAGGACCACCTAAAGTCATACCGTTGCGGATACCATTGAAACGACTTATTATTTATGTAAATAAATAAAAATGCACTATTATTTATAGAAAAGAAATCAGAAATGCAGTTTCATGCAGACAAAAAGAGAGAAATACACTCCGTGCTGTACTCCTTCAAACAGAAGTGTGAACCATTAATGGTTTGACATTTACAGTCTGTTCCTCTACAGCAGTTCCGATTTGAGCTCTGATTCAGCAACTCCACAATGTTCTTCTCCTTTTAAGTTATTTTACTGTAGATTTACTTCACTTCTTGAGGTCATTGGTCTGTTTTGGGTTCCATTTTTAGTCCAGCATCAGCTTTTGACCTGACCTCAAATTCTGCTGAACAGTCCTCTGGTAGATTACGGGATTTGGACTTAACTGTACAATTGTTAACTCCCGAGGCTATACTTCCATGCATCCACCATGTGGTGGATGGTTGGGGGAATACCTATATGGGGGGTGGGGGTGTGGTTCTGTTTACTCTTGAGGCTTCTTTTCCGCATGCGTTGGCTTCTTCAGCTTTCTTTCCTTCTTTCTTTCTTTCTTTCTTTTTTTCCTTGCTTCTTTCTTTCTTTTTTGGCAGTTGTGTTGCTAATATTCTATGTATTTACTACTATTCTAACAGTGCTGTGATTTGTAACACCAAATACTTTCACAAAAACTTTATACTCCCACATTTGTTTTGGTTTAGTCTGATTTTGGTGGCTCCACTGTTGCAATTTGCTATTTTAAGCTATTTTACATGTAAGGCATTTAACCTGGTAGCAAAGTGCTTGACTCAGATGAACCATTGTGGTTTTTCAACATTTTTGTAAGAGCGGGCTTTTTGGTAGAACTCAGCTGTCTCTAATTTTAACTGAACAGTGAACAGAAAACATCCCGTTTTTATTGACAATGAGGTTTAGTCTTGATAGACTATATTGATAGAAAAGTACTGCAGAAGACTATTTAATGCATGAACTGTACTGATTGGATCTCTGAAGAATCTTAGTCCAACAATAATGCACACAACGGTGATACAAGGGTGAGTTGGCCCCGGGGTAGGCTCCAGGCACCCGTGACCCTAGTGAGGATTAAATGGTTACAATACTGAATGGATACATGAGAACAAACAAATGATATTAACATTAAGATTTTTTGGAAAAATGGGCTCTGAATTTTGGAATGTTTGGAATGGAGCGTAACTCATTATTAACATGGAAACTATCAATGAACTGAAAGCAAACGTGATTTCAGTTTCTTTTTAGCGGTGCTAAATGGAAACCGTATGCAGACAACCTCAGTTAATATATTACACGAAATATTGATTCCAGTGAAAGGGAAAGTATCTTTTCAGAAAGGTAGAAGTGAAAAAGAAGCAATTTAAGGAGATTCTGAAGTACTTCCATCACCTATCTGCATGAAACCTGCATTGAACCTGAAACCTTTAAGGCTCTATTCCTCATTTTTGGGTAAAAGAAATGCTGGAACTGAAAACAGGCAAACATGAGTGAACTTTATCATATGTTTTCTGCTTCAGTGACTAGAACAACATAAGTTATTTCATATATATTGTTCGGTTGCTGCAATGTAAACAAAGTCATTTAGAATAGTTTGATGTGAAATGGCTTATTGTAAACTAACTTACAACAGTGCTGACAGGAACAAGGGGTCATGAGGTCTGCACTGCTAAAATAGTCATTTTACCTATGACTCAAATGAGCAGTGAACCTAAGATTGGCTTCTCAGGAACCTAATTTAAAATAACGTAACATTACCTAATTTCGTAAATCATAATGTATCGTAAATGTATTTTTGAGAAGTTTGTTTAGGGCCAAAACCTTATTTCAAACTTTTTAAAAAAAGTCACCATTGGACTGGGCTAGACTGGAGCATGTCACATCAAACAATGATTTTGTTTACAACTTAATAATTCAGAAATAAAAATTAAAGAACATTTCTTTACAAACATCATTAGATGTTACTACAGAAAACTGTCCTGGTGAATTGTAATCTCCCAAGTGTACCATGAAAATGAAAGGTACATTATCCTTTAGATTTTATTGTGTAATTTATAAGGACACACACTATTTACCTTCCCAAAGGAAAGGGGCATATTGATACATTTTCATAATATAGCCTTTTAAAATAAAACATAAAATAAAAAGGCCATACTCACAACTGGGAGGAATCAACAGAGTCAATGCAATTTATACATAAGGAATACAGAACAATTATATTCCCTAACTAAGTGAATATAATAAGGGTACAACTCGACCGATAGCATTTGTACCCTACAATTCAGATAATGTTTGTAATATACTTTCAGTACTTCATCATACTGCAGTAGAAATGGAATGTGACATTAGGCCACATTTTTATACATTTTTAATTATATTTCACGAATACACTTTACATTTATCGTTTTTGTTGATTGACTTTGAGTTTAAGGAAAAAAATACTTTAATGTAATAATAAATACCTTCAGAATAAGTTAATACTTATAATACATCTATCAATACACAATTTAGTTTGGCCCAAATCTGGTAACTGTATCAAATTAGCTTCTATGCATCGTTATTTGTACCACTGATGATTTATTGACCTCCTCTCTGGTGTCAGACTGAAACCACTTCAGTGACTGGATTGGAATCATTATCCCAGAAACAGGAAATATGAAACTGTTCTTAAATAAAAGGTCATGATGACTCAGGTCTTTCCTGAAAATAATCGCCCCTCTTATCAGCATACTCTGAATAACAGGCTCCTGTCAGCTTAAATTATAAATTAAAGCCAATGAGGTGCTCTGCTGTGATTTTAACTTCAACAAAGCCAGCACTAGGACTTGGTACTGTGTGAACATTTAGTTTGTAGATCAGGAGCAATGGGGTATTTGGAGCTGGGACAGATTATCATAAGCCCTAGTAAGGCCCCACGCATGTTCTTTAACAGCCTCCAGCTGAAAACACCATAAATCTTTTAACAGTTCATGTAACATAACCCATGGAACTATAGGTCACCTCTGCTATTACCTAAATGATTCCTGTATTGCTCTGGGTAGGGATATCCCCCCATCCACTTCGCAAGCCACAGGAAATGTGTCAGCTTCTTGTACATTCGTATTTTGCCTCACATGGATGAAGTGTTATGGCGGGGACTGAAATCCCAACTTGGTGACTCAGATTGTCTATTTTTAAATATGTACTAGCAGGTACAAGGAAAAGGTAGACAAAAGCTAACAGGTTTCCAACAGGTTTGTTAGACAAAATAAGGTGGAGGCACTTATTTAGCCAGCAGCCACGGTAATACATCGACGTTTTGGGTCATGCTGACACATGCAATTACACTCAGCCTTGTCCTTTATTTACTTTAGCCATGTTAACACTTTTCTGGAGTAAAAATTCTCAAGCTAGTTGAACTGCAGTGTTTGCTGATAAGAAAAGTGGGTTTTGAAGTGGTTTTCATGCTAATTTCAAATCTGTGTTTAGATTTTTCACATACATTTTTGTGATGATGTAAGATATATATTGGGATAATTAGCACAATCATATGCTAAGCATTTTTGATGGAACAGTGGTAGCTGACTGAGACTGAGATCATTATATCTATGCCACAGTGAGGCCTGTCTGACTTCACACTGAAAATATTGAAACAGTTACTTGATTGGTGCTGCGCTTTAATAAAAACCGCATGCAAGTCTTTTGCAAATCTAATATTAC
This sequence comes from Brachypetersius gabonensis, assembly GCA_037577145.1. NCBI lineage: Eukaryota > Metazoa > Chordata > Actinopteri > Characiformes > Alestidae > Brachypetersius > Brachypetersius gabonensis. Next base: position 23,407,933 of record JBBJLR010000133.1, on the reverse strand, counting down.
TCATAATTCAAAAAGTTGATGTGACAGAAAAAACTGAAAGCAGCTCTGAAATCACCAAGAAAAACTGGTTTAGAAAAGTGTGTTGTGGTTTCTGATGATTGCAAAAAAAATGTGTCAACCTGTATAATGGATAAAGAGCACCATCTACTGGAGCACATACAGTTAGCACATACAGTCGTTGCCAAAATTATTAGCACAAAATTTCTTTCAGAAGTCTATTGCAATTACAAATTTTGGTATACAAATATTTATTTCCTTTATGTATCAACACAAATAGGGATCAACACAAAAAGTGTGACTGTTTCCAGTGAAAACGTGTTAAAAACTTGTTGATGGTATAAAAGGAAGCGATTGGTTTCAGTAATTTTTTCCAAAGGGTGTGCAACCAAATTTTGTCCGGCCCCTTTTTTAAGTTTTGTGTGAAACTGTCAACTGTGGCTTTTTTTCTCAGCTTTTTTGTATTGATTCAATGGACATAAAGGAAATAAACATGTGTACTGTATAGCAAACCATCTGTAATTGCAATAGACTTCTGGGAGAAATGGTGCATTTTCTGGAAAAATTCCAGGGGTGCTGATAATTTTGGCCATGTCTGTAAATAAGCTCGGCATTCAAATTTCTATACTGAAAATTGTTCAGACATCCATTGCCCACTCAATCAGCAAACTCAATAGAAAAGCATTGCCAAGCGAATGGGTCTCCCTGGGCTACACATGAGCCTTTGGCCTCCATGCCTCCATGTTGATTATGAGGCTGTAGTGCGCTGGAGCTGCATTCTTTGGACTGCTATTTGTATCCCAGAATTAGTCCTCCAACAGTAGGAGACCTCACTGGTGCTTTTAAAGAGCATCAGTGTCTGTTAAAGAACATGCGTGGGTCCTTACTAAGGCTTATGATAATCTGTCATATATTCCCAGCTCCAAATACCCCATTGCTCCTGATCTGCAAACTAAATGTTCACACAGTACCAAGTCCTAGTGCTGGCTTTGTTGAAGTTAAAATGACTGCAGAGCATCTCATTGGCTTTTACTTATAATTTAAGATGACAGGAGACTGTCATTCAGAGTATGCTGATAAGAGGGGCGATTATTTGACTGGTGGTGCTGAATGCTGAATGCTGAGACACCCAAACATTGGTTTTATGGGCAAAAAAGTGTAGACTGTACTATATAGTGTGGTAGTACATGATTTGGTACGCAGCCTCTGCATTTCTAACAGCAGTGTATTGTATTTCACACACTATCTAGAGTGTTAGTGTGCAGTTCATACTACAATACTAAATGCCTTTCTAATGCTTGTGTACTACATTTTACACGCTATCTATGACAATATGAAGTTTGGGACACTGCACTACTGAATTATTATGGTTGTGTGCTATATTACACACACTTTTATATACATACTATTTACTCCATAATACCACACTAAGTAGTGTGCTATGTTATACACATTATTAAGTGTGTAGGATTCAGTTTGGGCATTTCTAATTGGTGTGTACCAGATTATCCACACTATCTAGTGTGGTAGTATGCCATTTAGGTTATTGAACTACTGAATGTCATACACAATACACAATACATTTGGTGTGGTAGAATATAATCTGGAACACTGCACTACTGAATGCAATTATAATTGCTGCTCACAATATCATACACAATATCTAGTGTGGTAGTATGCGGTTTGGGACACTACACTACTGCATTTCTAATATATAAAACACTATTTTAAATACACTATTTATTGCATACTGCCACACTAAATAATGTGCTATATTACACACCCTATTTAGTGTGATAGTGTGCAGTTTGGGACACTGCACTTCTAAATCCATTTCTAATTGTAGTGTATTGTATTTTAAACACTTTCTAGGGTGATAGTATGCAGTTTGGGACACTACAGTACTGAATGAATTTCTAATAGTTATTTGCTATATCACACACTATTTTATACATACTATTTACAGCATACTACCACACTAAATACTGTACTATATTATACACATTAGTGTGGCAGGAGGCAGTTTGGGACAAAATCCACTGTTGAATGTATTTCTAATTGTTGTGCACCAGATTACACACACTATCTAGGGTGGCAGGACTCGGTTTGGGACACAGCCTTCTCTGTGCTTTTTTTAATTTGATTGCTCTTTTAAATCGCTCTAATTTTTATATCGTCTTACATGGTTTGCTGGTTGTCTGTGAAAAACAGTCCTGTTTTTGTCCTCTCCATTATGCAGGAACAGAGAGGTACGGGAATAAAGTTAGTCCACTAACTAACGTTCACAGAGCTCAGGGTAAAGCTGTTTAATTTGACGGGACTTTCAATGTAAATTTGCACTGAAAAATGTACCGCAAATGCATGACCCTGCATGCAGGGGTGGACTGTGACAAAAAAATGGCGAATATGCCCTGGCATAGAACGACCCACAACTATGTACACCACCCACCTTTGCGCTCCCATTAGTGTGTATACCAACAAAGTAGTATTCAATAAAAGTCGTGTTCAACAAAGTAGTTTTCAATCAATTGTGAACTTACCCATTAAAAAATGATGCAGCTGAATCTTTTAATGAATATTTAGGGAAATAAGAGAGGACATTCTGTATGTGTGCACATGTGAAAGAGAGAAAGAGAGAGAGAAAGAGAGAGCACCATGCCCCAAAAGTTGTCTACTACTCATCCCGCAACCAATAAAAATGAACTGCTGTCTCATTGTTAATGTTGATGAATGGTGGCTAAAAAAATAATGTTCTCACTTTCTGTAAGACAATTTCGTCCAGCATGGAAGACAAAAAAGAACGAACTGAAATTGTTTTAGCCCATGTACACAATGGGCCACAAATAGCCATTCTCCTAGCCGTAATGATATTATTAGCTTATTTCACCAGCATTCAAAATTGTAATAAGACAAACTAGCACGACTGTAAACAATTGTTTTATAGTTGTTTTGTCACCATAACTTTGCAAACAGCTTGTTTATATACCACCACTAACTGTCTAGTATGACACAGATTTACCAATGATGGTTAATAACTTAGCATAAGTGTTCTGAACGCAGTTTAGCTTAACGCAAGCACCCTGCTGCCACCATCATCAGCTGATCATCAGTTTCTCTGCGGCCGCTTTAGGCTTTCTTTATCCATCTCATCTACTGACACAGAGCCAAAGAGGAGAAGGTTAAAGACATAATTGGGCCAGCCCTGTGTTGGTAAAGAAAGAACCAATGGGCTGCAGAGGAGTGTTTCATGGGCCGGCTGTAATGAAGTAAACTCCTGTGCTGACCTTTTTGACGAATGCATCACATAGGCACAGGGACCAAAGGGGTGGTGTTTAGAAAGCCAGCTTAGTGTCAGTCAGGCGCCCATCTACGAGTTTTATGGGCCGGTCAAACCAATACATTAATTAATTAACTAATTAATGGTCAGCCCAAATAGGGAAAATGCCCAATATGCCAGATGGTCAGTCCAACCCTGTCTGTCTGTGAAATATTTCTTAGACAAGAGTTTAAGCCGTGACCTTGCTGCTCACTTTAGCGCATCTCAGGACCAGCCCATAACTTATTTCTGTCTTTAACACATTATGTCTTATTGAAATACTTCAATGTGCATTGTTAGTGGTCTTTGGTATGATTTCAGTGATTTGTGTGTGTGTGTGTGTGTGTGTGTGTGTGTGTGTGTGCGCGCGTCTCCATCTCCTTTACCACCAAAAAACCAACACCAGAGAGGACACAGCAGAGAAAGGGTCTTCCCTCAAGGGCTGAGGCAAGGGCTGAGGCAGATGGAGGGGCAGAGATAGAGACCCACTTAGCCGAAAAGACAACAAACTGATTCAGATTCAAGGGGCTCAATCCAGGGACTCCAAGACATTCCAGGTCCCCTAAGCAGAAAAGGAAGGACAGAGACAGAGGCATGATTCCTCATCCCCTTCTCCATCTCCGAACTGGCCGCCGGACAGGACTCCAGTGACTCCACTTTGCCTGGCCAGCGCTCTGTATGGAAAACACAAAGTAGGCGAGCACATAAAGGAGAGAGAATGAAAAGAAGAGAGGGAAAAGAAAGAGAGAGGGAATGTGAGCAGGAGGAGGCAAGGAGGCAGAAAGAGAGGAGAAAAGAACAAGAGAATGATCAGGAAAGAGGGCCAGAGAGAAAAGCTTCCTGGTCCTTCACCATGCACTCCAAAGAGAGATGCTCAGAGACTGAAAGGAGCAGCAGCAGTGAGAGCAGCAGGGTAGAAGCGACCGTGACAATTTTTCTTCATCATCCTCATGCTTCTGAGTTTTTCTTTCTCCTACGTCACCTTCCCCCATCATCATCATCTTCATCCTCTGATGATGAGAATGAAAATCAGACTGCTTCAAGCGGTGACAGCGCAGAATGTAGTACAGAGAGAGAATGAGAAAAGGATGAGGATAGAGAGATACTGTACAGTCCACCAAAGCTTGGGCATGGACTGGAATGCTTATTGGGATCCAACACACTGATGGGAGAAATGATGTGGCACCGTCACATTCTCCTAAGCCTAAAGCGAGGCTGGAGGAGTCTATGGGGCAAACAGCCCACTCCCAATCTCCTGCCTGTCAAACACCTCCCCTGCAGTATCAGGAACCCCCCCCCACTCGCCCAGCCCCAGACAGAGAGGCAGGAGACCCTTTCCATCCCAGCAGCTCATCTCCCTCACGTTGGGAGAACAGCAGGGAGCGCTTCAAAGAGAGAGAGAGAGAGAAAAGAGAGAGAGAGAGAGAGAGAGAGAGAGAGAGAGAGAGAGAGAGAGAGAGAGAGAGAGAGAGAGAGAGA
>JBBJLR010000133.1:23346070-23390683 GCA_037577145.1 Brachypetersius gabonensis | reverse complement strand
AATGCAGAGGAAGAATTTCGTGCTGTTCACACTGTGTGCTGTGGTGTGTTCACGTATGACCGAATCATCACTTTCACATTAAGTAATGTTGGGCGGGGAATGCACACAGTGAGATGCCTGAAATGTTGTCTTTCTTTCTTTTTTTTTCCTTTCTTTCTTTATTTTTTGCTCTTTCTTTCTTCCAACTTTAGGGTTACATGCAGCCCCATTTGTTAGGGGGAGAGTTCACACATCTGGAGTTCCCTAGGAGAGTTCAGAGAAAGGAAGTGGGCAAAAGGATCCTTTACCGGGATTTCACCATGACCGGCTGGTGAGGACACTCGATACATTTGTGTGTGTAGGGTTGTGAAGTGGGCACTGTTGCTGTTAATAAAAGTATTGCTTTTTATGTCATTGATAACATTAAGGCATGTTAAACAAAAATATTTTTATGGCATTAGAATATTTTAATTAAATCGTGCCATGAAATTTGAGAGAATGGTGCGTTGAATTGTTTCCTAAAGAGTCCAGATGAAATTGAATCAATCTGATTTATTGATTCACCCCAGGCAACCTAGCTATACCACTCAGCAGGATGTTCTCTGACCTCTGTATGCTCTCTGTATGTTTATGGAAGTCTGTTTGCATGTATGCTATAAAAGAACCTTTTTTATTTTGTCTGCAGGGCGTACAAAACTATCGAGGACGAAGACCTTAGGTTCCCTTTAATTTATGGAGAAGGGAAGAAGGTGAGAGGAACTCAAGAGAACAGATTACGATGACGGAGCCAATAAAAAGCAGGGTGGAGGTAACTCAGTGGGTAGGATACTTGCCTCCGGACCAAGAGGTCATGGGTTCGAATCCTACCTTCAGCACCACCACTGGGTCCCTGAGCAACTTAACCCTAAGTTGCTCCAGGGAGACTGCCCCCTGTAGTTAGGGAATGGAAGTCGCTTTGGGTAAAAGCGTCTGATAAATGCCGTAAATGTAAAAAGAGAATGGGAACAGAAATGGAGAAATTGTGCTAAAGTATAGAGGTCTGGTTAATGTTTAGAAGTGAGGCTTTTAGAAATGTCTTTTCTTGTCCAGATACTTTAAAGGTGAACTACTTTTAACATACTTTGATTTGATTTTCGAGTTTTCAAATATAACGCTTCAATTTGTGCCAGACTATTTTATTTAGAGCTTTAGATAAATGAATTAGCATTTTAATAGTTTACTTTCTCTGTCTATATGTTTGGATAGTGGTTACACTACTCATTTTTAAACGTTTCCCAAAATTATTTTTATTTGCCTGCATTAATCCAATTATAATTTATGCAGTTGTAGTTATATACATTTTGTTTAAAAAAAACATTTCATGTAAACTGAATGTAGAGCAATACTGGCCACTTCAGAGTTCTAGAAAAAGAGAAAGAGCAAGATACAGAAAGGGAAAGAGAGTGTCTTTCCATATCTCCCTCAGGCACACTCCCTCGCAGCAGGATGCCACTGTGTTCTGGCTGACGTTCATTAGGTTGAGCTGTCAGTCAAACTGCAAACTCTGCTCACCCCACCCCTGAGGTGTTGTTCGATGTTAAAGCTATTAAAGTACACTAGTGTGCGATTCCTGTGCTGTCAAACGTACTACAGACACACAAACCTGTACACACACACACACACGTATGCAGTTTAGACCATGGAGGATTAAAGAGAGCGTAGACAGACAGCTCTGTTTTTGCTGTTGAAAGTGGTGGATCCTTTTGAGAAGAAAATAAAGCAATTTCCAACTTTTGAATGAAAATGTGCATCCTAATGGATGATTGTTTTTTTCTACAGGCTCGAGTGATGGCCACAATAGGAGTGACTCGTGGTCTGGGTGACCATGACCTCAAAGTCCATGACTCCAATATCTACATCAAACCATTCCTCTCCTGCTGTCCAGAGGTACACACACTGTACTCACACACTTCTGCTTGGACACCATTTGTCCATTGGCTTTTCAAGTAAATACACTACAATCAGTAATCAGTTGCCATTTTACGATGGTATTCAAACAGAATTACAGTTAACACAATTTTATATGAGTTGATATATAGTATTATTGAGCTCTGAATGAGAGGTGCTCTATCACAAATAACAGCATGATTTAACAATACCTTTCATTCCCCTGAGAACTGGTTCCTTTTGAATTTACACTGGAGTTAGCAGATTATATTTCACATCGCGGATCAGGTTCTGAAGAAGTGTTTGAAGTGTCTGCATTAAATTTCAAACCTGTCGTTCCCCTAAGTAAACTTTCACACTGGGCAGCTGTGGCGGCGAGACAACTCACTCAACATAAAAACTTGAGCTAGCCAGAAATGAACAGAATTTACATCTACAAACAAGGTGGATCTTAAATGAGTTGCGGACTGGCTGAACAAATTGATAAAGTAAATCTGGTTTTAAAAAAAAAAGAGAGAGAGAAACCTGAGTGGAACATTACATTTTTATGGCTGTGATGATCTAAGGTGACTTAGTCATAGTCGTGATAATGTCCTCTTTTGTTCTACTCGTTAAATGTGGATTTAAATCTTAGAAGCTAGAAGATATTTTTTGTTTTATTCTGTATTTCAAGAATTAGGTAAGCAGAGTTGTTAAATGATAAACGAACTGTAATTACCTATTAACATCAGTTTAACAGTGTAACAGTGTTAAACAGCTTTCTCCATATACACTTTCCAATCTCCGAACACCATCTAACATTTTACTCACAGCTTCCTAGTATCCTAATTGTGTCAAGCCTTTGAAGTTGTGCAGGACTTGCCTATTAGAATACTTTAATATATGTATCTGCAATCAGATGCAAGTAATATATAGCACACTGATGCTAAGCTTTTGATCAGCAATTCCTTACTTTGAACAGTAGTGTATGTACAGTTTCAGACTGTAATCTACCCGTTCTCTTGTACAATTAGTCACCCTGTGTTCCATTGAGTGGTCAGATTCTTATCACAGGATGGCTGTTGGCCAGATAATATTTAAGTGGTGGTCTATTCTCAGCGCAGCAGTTACAGAGACGTGGTAGTATCATGTCAAAGTGTTATGAATGTATCAGTCATGCGGTTTTTACACATGCTAGTGGCACTGATGAGAATGGTCAAGCCTTGATAATTATCCAGCCTAGAGCATGTATGTGCTCAGAAACTGATCAAAGATGGACACAGTCTGTGCATGGAATACATAGCCTACACTCTCGAAATGAAGGTGGACCAACAAGGTTTCTAATAAAGTGCCCAGGTTGGGTCTAACACTCAAATATATGGAAGTCCTCTTTCGAAGCCTCTCATCTGCTCCAAACTCAAAGTAAAAAAACGTTCCCTGATACCTTATTCACTGACTCCCCGTTGCTGAGAAGCCGGTGTAGTCTTTCAAAGCCTTGCCATCTCTCCTCTCAACACAGACCGTCTGATGTTTCTTTCCCCCTCTCCCATTCAGATACCTCTTTTGATTTTTAATTCATTACGTTAGGAGTTCAGTCAGAGTTCATTTGGCAGGCCTGGTATTTACCTCATAGATTGCCCTGATTTTGAGTTTAGCTGTGCTGCTTTCCCTCCCCCAGCTCCTTTCATCAAAACAGGCAGTGACCCCTTTTCTCAAGAGTAGCTGTGGGGATTGTTAACACACCGTTGCTTTACCCTGTCCTCTGCCTGCTATTGGGAGTGCCTCACTGTTTGCTTTATCACTGGACACACACTTCTGTTTGAAAGTCTGCATGGAGGGTCGTGGTAATGTAGACTAGCTAGAGCACACTGTTTGGTTTAGTTCTCAACAAAGATGTCACTGGCAATAAATCCACTTATTATATTTCCCATCGTACAATGTTTTTGGCTTAAGAGCCAGTATCTCCCGATAATTAAATATCACTTCGTATCACACCACCTTACTCTTCTGTAACCTAGCAATAACAGCCCTCTAAAAAAAACATAACAAAGCCTGTTACAAGTAAGTCCTGCCAAAAAGATTTTTTTCCAACCACAAGAGATGCAAGCGAGGGACATCAGCAGAACAAAAACACTTCCACTGTAATCAATAAATCCATCCACACCAGCTGCGAGTGGAAGACGCACAGTTTTTGATGTATTGCATTGCATCATGCATCATGTAACCCCTTAAATACCACAGTGAGGCCAGACTGCTTTTGTATAATCACGTTTAAACGTAAAAAGCGTCTTATTTTGCAACCCATCTTTATATTATAGCGTAATTAGCATTCATTTATTCACATAATGTCAGTGACCTGTAAACTGAAATGTGTGTAGAGGTGCAGGTATGCAGAATATATTAGTGTATATGGTTTATACGCCTAGCTAGTATGTAAGTAACTGATCTAACTGTAGACACTGTGAGAGGATAAATATTAGAAATGAAAGATTCCACAATGCTTCAGTGGAAAAAGATAAATTAAGTATAAAGTTGTGATAGTATGTAGCGATATCATGAATACATGTTTTGTCCACATCCTACAGTCCTAAACTAAAGTGACTGTGTGCAGGTGAGAGTGTATAACCTGATGCAGTTTGAGCATGGGGCAGATGACGTGTTGGTGATGGGCACTGATGGCTTGTGGGATGTTCTCTCTAATGAAGATGTTGCAGAGTCTGTCTCCTCTTTCCTCGCCAACTGTGATCCAGATGACCTCCACAGGTATTTCTTTCACTGTCCTCTGTCAAATTAAATTTACAAAGGTTACCCCAAATGTAGTTGATCTACCAAAAGTTGTTTGTGGTTTGAAGCTTCCTTCTTCAGTTTTAAGCTAAAATTATTAGGCTAATATAGATATCAAATTAAGGAGGCATATACACAGCCAATTAGCATTACATCACACAAACAAGGTGAGGAGGAGTAATCTCGAATAAACTTGCTTATGTGGTTTCTAACACAGTATGACATAGGCTAGGCTTAGAAATGGATGAGGTTTCAGGATGGCTGCACCTGCTTTTAGCTGTGCAGCATGTTTTTGTTCATTTTTATAGATAACATTAGGACATGCAGTGACGGAAACTGCATGACTGAGGCCATTTTAGAGTATGTGATGATTTAGGCTTACAGGTTGCACAGTGTTAATTGGTGCCTATAAGCTTCCATTAATTGCTAATGAGAAATGCCTTGGCTGGCCAACATTTGGAGGTAAAATTTGGTAAGTAATATTTTGCGGTGGTCTGCAGGTACACAATGGCAGCCCAGGATCTGGTGATGCGTGCTAGAGGTGTTCTCAGGGACAGAGGCTGGCGTATAACCAATGACCGCTTGGGCTCTGGAGACGACATCTCCGTGTACATTATCCCCCTCATGTATGGTAATCGACAGCCATAGAGCAGTGTGGGCCCTGCTGTTGCTGTCATCTCTCTCTCACGTGCACACAAACACTCACAGACCCAAAACCTCTACCTGTACTGTTGTGTTCCTCTTAGTGCAGTGAGGGGCAGAGTCTTCTCTCCACTCCCTGTGATGTACAGTGTACAGTGTTCTTTATACTAGCATGAGAGAAAAAAAGTGTCTGTATGGTACTCATGTAACTCACCAGAGACCATGATCAGACTAATCCCGGTCACATGCCACTGCATGATCTTGAAGTTATGGTTTTTATCTATTTCATTTCCTTTGTTACACAAAATGAAGGCAATCCTACCCCAAACATTATTACCTTTTTAATTTTTTTTTTTTATCTCTATTGTTTGTTTCCATGTCCAAAGCTGAATTATGCACTTAGTGTATTTCTTAAGGATTAGAGACTGTTTTAGAACTAAATAAAACTAAATAAATATGTATATACACATACCAGTTTTGTGCAAAAGTCTTATGCAACTTACCTAATGCCCCTATGCAACTTAAAGCTGCGTATCTCAGAAGTAAGAAAACACAATTTAAAAGAATCTGTTTTGTTCCAGATTTCTCCTCAATGCTTCCAGTTTTATCAGCTGCACCTGATTTAATCTAATGAAGTTCAAGAACTACAAGTAACAAGGCTACCATGAGGAGAGGCCTGATAATGGGCAAGCAAAGACATTGACATACATAAAATCACTGTTTACTGTATTAATGTGAAATGTATTAATTCTAATATTAGTGTTTAGCACTAAAGTGTACTAATATTGGATCACATGCTCCCCAGTTAAACAGCTTTCAAATATCATTAGTTCAGGTGACTAAGACATTTGCACAGTACTGTATATGTATAAATTGTGGTTTCTATTTAGCACCATGACACTTTCAAACATTAATTATTTTTGGTTTGTTGTCAATCTAACCAGACAGGTGTTTCACAAAGCAGGTTTTCTTGATTAAGCAGATAAGCAAAAAGTCAAGCCTGTCCAAAAGGAGGACAGGTAGGGGATGTTCCACACTTTAGGTTTAGGTTTTCACGTTTTATCAAGAAATCTTGCTTTGTAAAACACCTCCCCTGACCACCCCAACGTGCCCCCCCCCAGCTCTTTTCTTTCTTTATTTGTTAAATCAAGACCAAAAAAAATCTCTCAATGGGACTGGATTAGAGTATGTACTAGATATGTTACAAAAACTGTAGACCACTGTCACTCTTCTATGTGCCATTCTGTGCATGCTGTAGTGTGTCCTTAGCAAGACAATTTTCTATTACTATATGAATGGAAGTAATTTACACATTTGTAAAATATGCAGTAGGTTTACCGCCAGCGTACAAGCCTAGAATTTGCAGTAAATGTATTATCTGGGTTTTATTCATGTGTTGCTCATCAGCCGAACGTTCCTTCAGTATCGTGTAAACTGTCGGAGCGTTTGGCCCTTTCTTCCACTCTGATCCAGCCAATCCCCTCAATCAGATTAGAGATGGATCCAACACGCAGCTCTGATGCCCCATGCTCCTCTTGTAGGCCCCATTAAACTGGAAGTTTGCTTTAGCTGCCAGGCTTGTTGCACATGTAAACAGACATAGGGTTCTTAGGACATGTGCCATAGAAGAACTTTCGGTTCCCTCAAACAACATTTTTGTGAATGATTTCCTTAAAGGGTAGATATTATGCAAAACTCACTTTAATTATAATAGGTCTATGGGCTACAAAACATGTTCACGAAGTTCTTTGCACAAAATCACTCTCACATAGAGATTTCACCAGTTTTATTCTTGTCAGTTTCAGTCCCTTTCAAAACTAGCCGTTACGAAACGAACAAGCTAGTTTATACTTAACTGCGATAAAAACACAAAAGTTATTATTTGAAATGACTCCCTCATCTGCTGACTTGTACAGACTGTAGGTACAGATCCTCCATGGCGCTGAAGATGGCTCATTCATCACAACTTTAATTATTCCAATTTTTGTGTTCCACCTTAAATGCTGTGACATGGCCATCTAAAATTAAATGGAGCCACGCAGTCCTTTGGTTTTCTTTGTGTAGGAGAAAGTGTAGGGATGTGTGCCGTTCTTTGCAGCAACAACACAATTCATGTGTGACTTGCCTTTGCCTGTAGCCACAGCGCTCGGCTTATCCTTGCTTGTAAAACTAGCACACAAAATGGTCGATCGTCAACTAATCTAGTGGGTGGGTTCTCGGCAGATGAGACGGTTCTATGCAAAATGGCCCAGTATTATGTCACAATGGGCTCATTTTGAAATGGCCTGGAACTGAACAATAAAGCTGGTGAGGTTTCTTTATGTGAGAATGATTTTGTGCAAATCACTTCATGAACAGTTTTGTATAGCCCATAGACCTATTATAATTAAAGGGATTTCTGCATAATACGTTCCCTTTAAAGAACCATTTTAACTAGAAATGTCTTGAGAGTCAGAATTGTCTCTGATGTTTAAATAACCTCCACATAAAGTTAAAGTTCCCTAGAACAATATTTGCAAGCTGAGAACGATCTAGGGACCTTTATTTTTGAGAGTGTAGAACTGAAGGCTCAAGGCTGCATGAGAGCAGTACATTTCATCACGCAAAATGCCTTTATGTGCTAAAAGTGTAGTATTTGAGGTACTTTGAGAGAATAACCGTTAATCCATGTACACTAACGCAAGGTTGGACTTTATAAGGAAATTATAGGGTTTCCATGGAAACCACTGGTAGTTTTACATGCACTTGTCATCTTGGGATGAATTCCGCAGGCTGGAGTGTATCTGTAGGTTAATTGCTCTGTCCTGTTCTTGCTTCATTTTTTGAAGTATGTGTGATTTTCTTTTTTTTCTTTTTTTTTGATGTTCTTTTCTGTTGAGAGGGAGAAAAGGAATGTTTGAATGGTTGGATGAGAAATTGTGTGTTAATTTGCCAGAAAGCTAACTGTGCCACACCAAACCAACCATGCAAAAAGATAAAAATGTAACTCTGTAAACATGAGAAACTGAACTCAGGGGTTTTACAAAGTAAAAAGTATAGGCGCAAAATGTGGATGTTCTTATTGCATTTAAACTAGTTTTAAACTACTAGAGGCTTGATTCCCAGAGCCAGATAGACCTAGATTAAATGAGATTTTCAATGATGAAACACTAATGACAATTCATGACCCACTGTAGGAGTGCTGTAGACTGGCTTTTTTTTTTTTTTTTTTTACATAAGACTCTGTTTGTGGGGAAATCAGTGCGTACTAACAGACTTTTATACGCATTGTCATTAAAAGTGTCATGTTGGTATTGCAAAATTATTTGAGACACACCCTACCCCCCCTTTGGAAACCACTGGAATGATATATCAAGAAGTTTATTGTATAAATGTTGTTTACTTACCAACACTTGCCCCCATCTGATTTTTCTCCTTTGCTTTAATCTCCTTTCTTCTTTCCTGCAAAACCATTGGACTATTTTTCTCTAAAGGGAATGGGATGGGTATTTATTTACTGTATGTATCAGATCAGTAGATAGAAATCTATAATTTTGGACAATTGTGACACTTGATTCTCCCTTGTGAATGTGACATGTACATTTTGTAAAGTAAATGAAGTTAAAAAAAAATTATTTTTAATGTTAAGTATTTTATGTGCAATGACATGGGAAAATGTTTACCTCGTGTTGTTTTTCCAAAAATAAAAACAGAACGTTTATGAAGACCAGGATTGTACGTGTGTGTGTGTAAATGCATATGCATGTATGGATATATTAACTGCCTTCCTTTGCATCTGAGCATCTGAAATGGATCAAACATAGACAGTGAAAAATGTTGCTGGAAACCTTATTTAGAGCATTTCTTCTCTAGGAAAGCTAGGATAGTGCTATGGGGTTTATTACTTTTCTTCATATATTCCTTATAGAAATTATTTCGTGTTATTTTTCGTATTACTGCCTTGACTTCATCAGATGCCATACTCTTGATTCTTTGAGGGCTTGCCCATTTGCTTGTGGAGGAAACAGTCTTGGGTTTGCTGGTGGAAAATTCACTGCATGCCATCAGAGGCGGGATACTTTTGAGTGTTGCTACGGAGACACTGAATTCGATGGTGATCAGGAGCCATCTGGTCAGGATGTAAACCATTTCTATCATCGCCGTGCAGTTTGGATTTACCCATCATCTTAAACTCAATCTTTCTTTTCATCCTATTACTCAGTGAGGCACTTAAGAGCAGCAAGGTTGTCTTAAAGAGCATATTTTGGGAGACACCAATTTCCAATGGATTTTACTGTGGGCTACTCATCCTTGTGAGTCTGGAGGTAGTTTAACACTTTCCATTTCTGCTGCTGCCCACGCTGATGATGCATAGCCTGTTTGAAGAGTGTAGGCTACTACTGTTTACTTAACACCCCCAACATTGCAATTGCTTAAGACTCCTGTCAGATATAATAACACTTCCTACCTAACCCTTTAAAAATGTTTTATAGGTGTAAAATAAAACACAACTTACAGTTTGTGATTTGAGATTGCAATTTAATGTAAAAAAAAAAAGAAGCCTTGATTCCACCACACACAGTTTGGCTTTTTCTAAATTAGCCTGCAAAGTGACCAGTGCAACTGACCTATAAAGCTATAAATACAAAAACCATATGAAAACTTACACATCAAACTGAAATATCAGTGTCCTGCAAGCTCAGTAAGAAAAAAAGTTTGACAGCAACTACACATTTCAAATTTTCCATTGTTTTCACAAAAGAAAAAAGATCATGACGGAGCAGGGAGTCCTGGTGATATTTTTACATTTTTCCCCCGATATTGTATCAAAATTGTTACACCACTAGTATTTTACAGGATCTGATACTGGCAAGTCCATCCATTCATTGTTTACTCCTTCCTATGTGCAGACATGAATCTGCGTTCATTATTTTGAAGCACAAGTACAGAAGAAGCTCTCAGTCCAGACATCAGTGATGTGTGCAGTCCAAATCCATTTCTGCCCATGCTGTTTTCATCTCCACCCTACAGCACTTCATAACCTAGCCCCTCCAGGTTTGCCTGGAGGTGGGTCATAATGACTGGACTGAATCCCTCTGAAATACAATATATACAGTATACAACACAGAACACATTTAGTTAAGACTTTAAATGCAGCTCGGGTATCGTACAGCCACAAACAGATTCAGTTCCAAAACAGAGCACTCCAGTCCTCAGGTTTTCGTCCAGTCTCCAACGTTCTCCATATGGGTGGTGCATCACCAGATCTAGCAAGGCAGTGGTTTGCGCAGTCATCTCCATAGCGGGCAGAGTGTCGACCCGACAAACAGCACAAACTACTACCTCAGCCAGGACATGGTGCAGTCAGGTTGCTTTGGGAAAGCAGTACAGAACCAGTTACATGCAGTTGCTGCACTGTGGAGCCTCCCGATCACCAGCTGCAGGCACAGAGCAGCTGCAGGCTGGCTTTTTTGGCTCCCACCACACTAAGGCTATACACAAATCTTAAGTAAAGACGGTTAGAACAGTTGAGTCAAAGTACACAGAAAATCATGCTCCTTACTGTGAGTCCCTTCGTTTCAGTATTCCTATCCAGCTTAAAAGGCTTTTAATTACAAAAAAAATTCATGTAAAAGTAACTGTACATACCATCAAAAAAATACGGAAAACTACACAGAAAGCACACACTACTACCTCAGAGAAAAAGACATGGTGCAGATTCCTCAAGAAAAGCAGCAAACACCAGCTACAGGCAGAAAGCTGGCTTCATTCCGGCTCCCACCATCCGTCTACCACCACACCAACTCTGTGTGGATTAATCATAAGCAAATAAGAGTTGTAACCATTTTTTCTTGAACAGTCGAGTCCAGATACACATACTTACTGTGAGTCCTTTCATTTCAGTGCTGTTACACAGCCTAACAGGCTTCAGTCATAAAAATGTGGTTCTCCAAATATAAATATGTACGTAACACCAAAAATATGCAGTACAGAAAAATCTTTTGGTTTTTTTAATTTTTTTTTTTTTTAAAAAGGGAGCCCGTGTTTCCTGGACTGAGACGCTAACGACACAAAATTCGCGGGAACCTCGGGCAGAAGTATGGGCGGGGTTAGAAGGAGGATCCCTAGGAGGAGGGCGTGGTCATTGCTCTAATTGGTGGACAGGTTGGGAGGAGATTATGACGCAAGGAAAGGATCTAACGCGTCGAAACTGTTTGGCCGCATCCTAAACCTTACACTGGTCTGTGAGAATAGAACACAGCCTTAAGTGGGACAGTAGGGGGGCAAAATCAAGTAGAGTTTCCAGCCATAAATATCGTCCTCCTGGACCATAGGTGCAACATACAACACACCACATTAGAAAAGGGAGACGAATTTAAAACCTCTAGGGGAGAGTGGGGTGAGTTGTGCCAGTTTTTACTTAGTGACTTCAAAGCAAGGCCATGACAGTAACACTTCAAACTAAAATATGTACATATATTTCAGGATGTGGTGCATCCCTGTGAACAATCACTTTGGGTCTGAAATATAGTATTTAAGAAAAATAGCTTTCTGTAAAAAAAGTGGTCTCTTGGGACAACTTGCCCCCGGTGCGGGGTAAGTTGTGCCATTGGAGAGAATACACTGGGGTAAATTGTGCCATTGATTATTGAAGTAAAACAGTGTATTTTGATCTCTGAAACTGTAATTCTATAAGCTAGACAAATTTAATACAAAATTGCTTATTTAAGGTTTATTCAGTTATTTTACAACATCAAAGGCCAAGGACTCCCCACATTGTGCCTAATAAAGGCAGCAGCTCCACCAAGAGAAGTTGCTTCAGGAGCATGGCATGACAAACGGTGGCGTGCTTTAAAGATCACAAACCAATCACATCGTAGAAAAGATTCAAAGTTTCTTAGCGTTATTAGCCTATTTCTTAATGTGTCCCTTATTGAGCCATTGCAGTTTACATTCAGATTTACATAAATTGCTATAAAAATCTATATGCTCTAAATAAGTACCCAATTTTGCTACTCTGTGAACTATCTGTAGGGTGATTACTGATAATGAGCATTTCCTGGGGAAATAATTATTAAAAAAAAAAAGTGAAAGTGACAACCACAGCACACAGTGTGAACAGCACGAAATACTTCCTCTGCATTTAACCCATTCACCAAGTGAAGCAGGGGGCAGCTACGAACACGGTGCCCGGGAAGCAGTGTGTGGGGAGGGTACCTCAGGGGTGTCTAGGAGTCTTGGGAATCGAACCCACGACTTCCTGATCACGGAGCGAATGCCCTAACCACTAGGCCACCATGTCATCTAGAAGAGTGAAAACCCTGCCTGTCTTCTTTTTATAACTCTATTTTTGGTCTAAAATTAACAATGTCACATAGTTTAAGTGATAAAATGTAAGAATCCAACGTACAATTACAACAAAATATGTTTAAAATGTTCATAAGTGTGGGTGAGTTGCCCCAGGCCCCAGGCCCTTTGGCACGAATCACAAATCACCTGAACAAAAGAGTGTACCGTTTTAAAAAAATAATTTCTAACATTATACTATATTCTGTCCCTTAAATATTTTAGAATTTCTTATTATTCTTCTGTACAAATACAACTTTTATGGAAAAATAAGAAGAAAATGTTATACACAATATGAACAAAAGTATTGGGACACATCTGTTTTTCAGGGTTTGGGCTAGGCCCCTTACTTCCTGTGAAGGGCAATCTTAATGCTTAAGCATATCAAGACATTTTGGACAACACTTCCCACAATGTGGACACAGTTTGGGTTTGGTTGTTTGACTGGCTGGCACAGAGAATATTTACATGAACCCCAGCACGAAAACGCTCCGGTCACCAAATGTCATCATCGAACTTTAGAGGGAATTGCTTCAATTGTTTGTATTTATCATGTGCATTTTCTATATTTGGTGGAAATGGAATGTATGTGACAATGAGTAATCATAGGATCTTCAAATTGTAATAATATGTTCAAGGACTTCCCAAATGCTGTACGTACTACCATTTTTCACCAGAAGATGGTAGCATTGGAACCCATGAAATATTTATATAAAAAAGATAAACCTACAGATGTGAAGTAGCAGAATAAAGAGCTGTGCAGTTTGAGGTGGTGGCATAGCCAAAGGGGTGTCACAGAGGCCCTGACATCAGATGAGCCACCCTGAAATTTAATTTACCATTAGTGGTTTTTTAACTATGGCAGAGATTGGACTAAAATGCATTTATACGCAGCCTCAGACAGCGTAATTTTTACACAGGGCCAATTACAACAATCACAAACAGGGAGGGATATGAGGCTTCTTAAAAAGAATTTATATACATATACATATATATATATATATATATATATATATATATATATGATTGATTTATCAAGGTATATCACAGACAGAGGCCTCTGGTTCTAAACAAGACTGTGAGACACAAATGATAATCACTTCTTTCTCTAATCAGCAGTTGTAGCACTCATTTATGCTTCAGGTTAGGATTATACACTCATAATACACTCTGTCATGGTCTGTTGAGCCACTGAAGGAGCTATAGCGGCTCCCCTTGCCACCCACTCTAGTAAAACTCTTGCTTTGCCCCTGATTTGAGCATTAAATCATTAATGTTCAGTTCAATTCAAGGTGCTTTATTGGCATAACAAATTGAGCTACATTACCAATTAACTGTTAGGATGCAGAAGCACTCTGAACAACACTGAATTCCCCCTGAACAACACATTCTTTGATTTTCCTCCAGTTTAACTAACATGAGTCTTTAGAGAATAACAGAACTGATAGAAACAGTGCTAAACAGAATTTGGTAGAGGAACTGTCTTAAATGGAGGCAGTCAAAATACAGGCTATTGGCCAAAATTATTTAAGAATAATTGTAAACCTATCACACAGAATATTATAGACCAATAGTATAAAAATTATCAACATTAAATCTACAAAAACATGGAAAAGAGCCTAAACTGAAAAAAGAAAATCAGTTCAAACTCAGAACTATAACAAATGCATATATAAGATCCACATCTGTACTGAAGAACCTGTCGTCCCTGACCTCTAGGTGTCCCATGTCCATGGACTGAAACCTCTCCAAACAATAGCTTGGATTTGCATGGCATGAAAAAAGAAAGGAAAATAACAAATGGCTTTACACAACTTTATTGAAGTCTGTATATAAATACACATGCACATTTCAAATGTAAACCCAAGTGAACTCAAGTGCAGCCAAACGCCGAATCCTCCTTCATCATGCAAGGGTGCACAGAGCATCCTTTAGCAGACATAAAGCCCAGACACTTTTACATGGCTGGACCGAAGCCCCCTAACCATCCTTATCCGGTCTTCCTGTGGTCTTAAATACATTGGTTTGCTTACATATAAATAAATAAATTTATCAAATGTGCACTCACAGAGTGAACTCTTATATACAGTATTTATAAAGCCTATGCAATCAGTCTCACTCAGTCTGATTATCCCTGTGCCCACGTTTCCCCCTGACAGAGGACACATACAGCAGTATTCCCATGTTTTATATAGCTAATATAAAAGGCAATGAAATGATCTGACTACCCTTCCCACAACCCTCAAAACACATTCAACCAAAAATAAAAAGGCAAAAAAAGGAGCAACTCACTTCGCATTCCCTACTCTTACAAGAAGGCATCAGTCAAATACATTCTGGCCACCGATCTGAAGGAACTGGCTGGATTCTGTCTGATTACAGCAGTCAGACAGTGCTTCTGCATTTGTAGGTTTAAGGTAGAGAGTGAGCGTGATGAACAAGTGAGTTTGTGTGCATGCGTGCATGTGTGTTAGGTGCATGTGTGCGTTTTGGTTGTATTTTGGGGGAACAGCTAGACGGTGTGGTAAATGTGCAAAATAAAGGCAACAGTCTGAGATTAGATTTAAGGCAGAGGTGATGGGGACAAAAGACAGAAAATCTTTTGCATCACCAAAATGTTCATAATCTCATTAAAAAAAAGCCTCTGTGATGCAATGGCATGAGCAATGCCAGTAAAAAAAAGAGGCTTAGGTAAAAAAAAAATGTTTTTTATGTAGATGAAAGTCAAGGGGGGGCCGCGAGATCTTTATATGCCAGGCTTTAAGTTACTCTAAAAATCTTTAACCAAGCATACATAAGCTCAACTCATACTATTAGTTACATACATTACAGATTAGTGCTCCTCTTATGCGAGTGATTTTTGCCCGTCGATGCATTTGCGCCGTCTTTAAAGGCAGCTATGTAAGCAGCTGATAGAGGGAACACAGGGTTGCCGTAAACTCTGCAGTACGCGTGGCACAAATACTATCTATAAAAACGAATGGAGTGATTGTGCAACAAAACAGTTCAAGAAAGTTCAATATCCTTAAAACCCAGAGGTTCACTGTCCATTCAAAATTATGTACAAGGCATAAATGATAAAAGTAAAAGTAAAACACTACTTATAAATGCACATCTCTTGCCTACTTCGAGTGATACTGCCAAACATTCTCCAGGTCTGCATTTAGACCTTCCCACGATTCACTGGCTCATGGTTTTTCACCCTCAATGCTCCACAAATGTAGATTTTGCAGAGAAGTGGTGGAATAGGGAAAACCATTTAAAAAAAATGAGAGAGGGAGAGAAAAAAAAACCTGCATCAACCCTTCACGTTGGCCATTAAAACAAGGCCTTGAAAGGATGTCCCAGTCCGATATGCGGCCGCTCTTGCGCTGGCAGGCACTGCTGAAGCGGAGGAGGAAGGTTCTGGACTGGGCTCTCTGGACTGCTCGCTCTCGATATGGCTTCTGATGACCCCCCGCAACCCGCCACCCCATACTTTGTCCTCAATTGGTGTTCATTGTAATGTCGTGATTAGGCTCCAGCTCCTCCTCCTGATCGTTATCGTTTAGGTCTTCTTCTTCCTCCTCGTCGTCTTCATCACTCTGGCCGTTGGCCCCTTGTGCCGAAGCGCTCTCCTGTTCCTCTGCGTCCTCGCGGTCCAGAGCAAAGTAACCTGTCCCCTTCACTGTGTCCTGACGCTGGTAAAACAGTACATATGCCGCTTTGGACTGCCAACACATCCACACACACAACCACACACACAACCACACACACAACCACACACACAACCACACACACAACCACACACACAACCACACACGATGGAGTCAAACACGCAGCACTGAGGGAATAAGGGAGAATATTCTATAAGACTGTAAACAAGGAAAACATTTTAAGAATAGGGTGAAAGGGGAAGAACATTGTACAACAGTGTGAAATATGAGAAAAGTAATGAACACTAAGAGCCTTTACACACTATTAAAACATTGTGAATGGAGGCAGAACATTCTGTAGTCTTCCAACAATCACACAATGAATGTTTGAGTTTGTTTCTATATATTAGGGTGTTATATCTATATATTAGGATGTTTTCTTGGTATGCTTTGTCTTAAACACAAACAATGCAATCACTAGACAAAGACCAGCTGAACCTGAATGTCAAAGTCTCTCACCACAATCTGATCCTCGCTAACTGGAGAAACGATGCTGTCGTCAAAGTTGTACCACTTGTTATCATCCTTGTTCTTGGCATACGCTGTGTCTGATCATTACAAGAGATTTCAGTGTTTTAATACATGTAGTTCTACCAAAATCTACACTTTATGTATGTGACAGCACTCACAGTGTCCTCCTCCCATTCCTCCGTAGTGGTTGGAAACAGCGATGAGGTCATAGCGGCATGGCCCTGCGTTAGGGTTAATGAGGAACTCTGACATGTCCAGATCACTGCAGATCAACAAAGTTCTTAATTGCATTACATGCATCTTTACTCTTTAATCCACTCGCTTTGTTAAATTATAAGTTAACTTACATTAAAATATATTCAACAAATACAATTATCTACTTGGATATATTTCTATATATAACTGTATATAACCCTAACCTAATGTCACGATGACATCTGTAGCAAATTATCAGTTTTCTCATTTGGTTTTATTCTAATTGGGTTTAAATGAAATTTGCAGGATCCTCATTTTGAACATCATGTAATACTTTAAGTAAAAATAATCAAAACTATGTAAAACCAAAAGTAAAATGATAAAGTATTAGTGACCTCCTCCTTTAGCTTGGTATCAGAGCCAAGTGACAATAAGAGCTTGTAGAACATTACCGAAGTGGGAAGTCCACCAAAGAGTCCAGTTTGTCCCTCATGTAGCGGCTATAAGAGAAGCGTTTAAGATGGACCACCAATACTGGAGGCAGGGACCACAGATCCAGCTTCTTAGTGGCCTGTTGGTGCTGCTTGCAGCTGGGACAGTACCTGGGATCACACAGTCACGGAAAAGACTAGTCACTCACATATCCGGAGGTAAAAACAAGGGATTCATTTCATCAGTCATGTTGGTGTGTTCAAGCAGTCAGGATCAGTAGACAGGCTGTTGAGGAAACATTCACAGCACAATTAAAAGGCCCATAACCCACAGTTTTTTTGTACTTTGTTTGATTTCATGAGGTTCACTTATGACATTTAAGTGGTTTTACCAAAAACAGACATTCTTAATTTCAACATTACCATTTTCCAGCCTTTCTTTACCCTTTTTAAATGGTTTCCTCATTAAAATGTAGTCTGTACTGAAACATTCCTTACGATTTCACCATGAAATGTGCACACACACGCCCTTTAAAACAATATTGTCCTTTTCACAATTATTAAGGACTCTCGATCTCACCATGGGTCCTCTGCTCCTAACTTCTCTTTGGTAGTGAACAGTTCAATGCAGTCCTTCAATTTAAAGAAGGCCTTCTTTTGAGGTTTGTATTCCATACTCTCATGCTTATCAAAATCCTAGAAAAGGAGAAGTAAGAGTCGAGTAGTTAACAAAATTTAAGGTAATTGTAGCAGAAAATAAAATATGAACTCAGCCAATCTTACTTCAGCTACACTTTCGTCAAAGTACTTCTTCTTAATCTCTGGTTCCCAGTCCAAGGAGAGATAGGATCTGTCTGTGTAATGTGAAATAAAAACAATTGTGGGCCCATCAAATTATTAAATAAAAACAAAAAAAGGGTCAGCCTCAATCATACTGCAACCAAGACATTTCCGGTTTGACAAAAATAAAGACCAAATACAATTTTAAACCGTCATACCACTGAGTCGAAGGTGCGCCTCATCAAATCGGATCTGCCGTGGCTCCTCTTTAATGAAACTCAAGTCAGTTTTGCCCATGTTGTTAAACTGGAATGTGAAAAGTCGCTTCTTTTGGGCCGTGAACTGCTGGCTTTTGGTCGAATTCTCCGGGCCAACCCCGTTCTCCAGATCATTGTCCCCGCCCACTGAATCCTCTGACTGGCTGTTGTCATTTTCAGAGGGTAGTTCCTGGTCCTGACTAGATTCATCGTCCTGCTCATCGGTCTCCATTTCACCTGAAATTGGAGGGACTATTCTGTAGACTAAAGGCCAGTTTCAAGCACATTTAGCAAAACGGTTCCACTTGCAGTTTAGATTTTTCTGACTGTATTCATCCCAAAACCGAGACATGCTTTGTTAGTAGCTTCATGGTCCAAGCAATTAAATGGCGTTTTTGAAGCAAATGCATGTTTCATAGTCGAAAAAACTCTTTAGAAGTTGAAATAAGATTTCATTTAACAATGGTAAATTGTACCTTGTTGCACATTGAACATTCTTCATTCCCATGCCTGCTGCTACAACAGTCCTTAATTTCTAAGATCTTCAATGTCATCAAGCCAGAATTGTCAGAAACACTGAAAATTGTGCATGGCAGCTGAATGTCTTCTGTTGTGATTCCAATTCACTGTTTCAGTTTCAGTTATTTTATATTATCAAAAGCCAGTAGCAAATGGCACTAACCACATTTGCGGATACAGGATACCTCAGGAAAACCTCTTGTCTTTGCCAAGCTTTACCAGTCTTTAATTTATTACATAAATAAAAGTCAACAGCAGTGTTGCTTTCCATCCAAAGATGCAGTCAGACAGCATGCTTACTGGGCGAGCCCTCCTCCAGTATACCATTGGTGGCGTTGCCATTAATGGTATGCCGCTTGGACGCATGTGTCTCGTCAGACTCCTCCTCTTCCAGGGCTGAGCGCACAAAACGACTGCAGATATAGCAGATAATAAACAACTTGTTAACCTACATCACAAAAACAACACTTTTTTCTGCACTGCATTGACTTGATGTTCATTTATTTCACTCAGAACAGTGACACTAAATAGTTTGTATTATGTTTTGAATTTTACTTTTTCACCCTGTAGTCCACTTATATAAAGCAGGAAAGGTTTTATGCACACAGGTCAATGGACAGCAATCAGGCTCTAGTCTGAATGGGCATCATTTATAAATGATGGGCAAATTTCTGTTTCATGTTTCTGACATCACAGCCATGAGAAATCTTTGAAAATGCCTCGACATAAGGTTCAATGGCTAAAAAGTACATAAAACTTAATAATCAATCAAATAGGTCCATTAATGCTATCCTTTCTAGTTAAATGTATCTGGGTTGTAAAAAAAAAAGAGGAGAAAAGGAGAAAGGTGGTGGTGGAGAAAAGGAGAATGGAGGAGTCATACCACAGACGGAGAAGCAAGAGATTGTAGAACTTCTCCTCACTCAGAGTGCGTGGGACGGTTATGAGGAAGGGCTGGCCGAACAGCGGGGTGCTGGTGTGATTATAACCAGACTGCTTGTATTTCTCTCGAAGGTGCACAGGTATTACCACATGATCTGTGTCTTCCAGTCGATTTACTGCCACTTCAAACCTGCACAGCAGGAGGCATAAAGACGTACAATTAAGAACAAGGACAGATCGCAGCTTTGGGAGAATTCACATAATTACGTCTACATACGTCAAATAATTTGAAAATAACCCTGAAGACCGCGATGGTTTTGTGGTTATAATACTCACACATATATATCATCCCTTTCCATTATACTGCTCAGGTTTTCATTCGTGGCAAAAATTCTATGGAACCGGTGGTTGTAGATATCTGTGACAATCATCTACAAAAAATAGCAAAGAAAATAAATTCAGCGAAGTGACATCTCAGCTGCTGCTGACAAAGTGTTTGGAAAAGCATGTAATTATTCACCTTTTCAGCAGGTACTCCAGACAGTTCAGACAGAGAAGCACAGAGGTCAGAGATGTAGCCCACTTTGGGCACAGTCAATTTATACTGTAATACAAACACATACAGCATAAATTACACTAGTCTAACACTCTAACGTACACCATATGTCCATGTAAAAGCATTGCCAACAGGAAGGGATGCTCTGAAGCACCCACACATTAGCCAAAGATCTCCAAGCAGCACCTAGAGGGATTTAATATCCTTCTAAATTGGATTGTAAAGCTTGGAACAATGGAGTGGAGTTTGTGATCAATAACTAGCCATCCAACATCATTACCTGACCTCACTAATGCTCTTATGGTTGAATGCAGTCAAATCCTCACAGAAATGTTCCAACAACTAATGAAAAGCCTTTCCAGAAGAGCAGAAGCTGTTACTGCAGCAAAAAGGGGGTAGGCTTGGCTTCCTATTTCTATTATATATTTCAGAAGAAACAATTAAATAAAGTTTAGAGAATACTTTAGTCTGGCTGTGGAGCCTAGAATCTCTCTCATGTATGTACACTGTGTTTATGTACCTGTGTGGGTTTGGCGAGAGGGTCCAACCTCACTAGGTGGACCTCTAGTGTCCGCTCCTTCTTCATGGGTAGAGGAAGTGTTAGGTAGCAGAAAGGGTCAAAAGTTACAGAGACCTTAGAGCACACAGGACAGACGAGGGTAGACTTGAAGAGACCATGGAAAATGTCCACGATAATTGAGTCGTTCCTCTTGATGTGATTCTCCCAGGCCTCCTCCGCTACTATCTGTGGGTTCAACAATAAACTTCATTATGAGGAAGGGCTGGTGGAACAGTAGCCCTGTGTGTACCGCAGCTCTTTGGTATAATGAAACCACTGACAGTAGAACTTCCTATATTTATGCACTGTTTAAAACTCATGTTCATAATCTACATCATCAGTTCCCAACCCTAGTCTTGGAACCTCCCTTCATATTTCCAATACACCTGACCCAACAAGTCAGGTGAATAACGAGCCCTTTCTGAGTTCAACTGGATGTGCTAAAGCACAGGGAATAATAAAAATAACACTAGGTAGGGCTCCCCTGACCTATGTGGGGAAACATTTATTTAGACTTTTGTTCTTGCTATTTTGCCTGTATGTTTGGAGTTCCTGTCTTGTTAAAGTATTCCTTTTTTTGGTTGATGATTTTGGTTAAATTCCCGTCCGACAACCCCCTTGATCCCTTCTTGCATTCTTCAATGACCCAGTACTAATTACAGGGAAGCAGCTCCATATCATGATGCTCCCACTTCTGTGCTCCATTATGTGTATATTAGGATTATACACAAAACTATCATGTTTCTTAATATGATGAGCTGAATTATTGGCTAAGAGTTCTAAAGAGAGTTCTCATTTGCCTAAAAGTCTGTACTCTTCTCTGTTTCCTTGTTAATTCTGCTTTTATGACATCCTGCAGATCTTTTTCAAATGACCTTTGGTTTCTTTCTTCCCTTCCTTAACATTAGTGTGAGAGAATTCTCACAGTTCACCTGTATAGGGCCAGTTAGCTGTGGACTATGTAGCTTTTGCCAATTGAGGGATTAATCTCATCAGTGCAAACTTCACCTGCGTAAACCCAACTAAAGAACCCAGGT
The DNA here is from genome assembly GCA_037577145.1 of Brachypetersius gabonensis. Classification (NCBI taxonomy): domain Eukaryota; kingdom Metazoa; phylum Chordata; class Actinopteri; order Characiformes; family Alestidae; genus Brachypetersius; species Brachypetersius gabonensis. Next base: position 23,368,665 of record JBBJLR010000133.1, on the reverse strand, counting down.
GCAATTTACACAGGAACATTATTTTTATTTTGGCAGCAGTAACAGGCAAACATTGATTTACTTTATACATATGTATATATTACATAATGCACACAAGTATTTTAGTGTCTAGATTTCATTTTTCAAACATTTCTGACTAGGCTTGTTAATGCATATTGTTTAAAACAGTAATGAATTAATCTTTGCCTTTACTGCATGTAATTTTCATGGTGACATCTGTCTAAACATTGAATAAATTATTTCAGTCAATGGGTTGCAGCAGTGTGGGGTTACAAGTAATGTGATCTTACTTGCACTGAAATTCCACATTATTCTGAAGAGCACATAAACCTCAGGAGCAGTGTTACCTTATCAGGCCGACCATCTGCATCTTTCAGCTGAATGTAGGGCTTCTTCCTGATGCGGTTTAGGTCCTCGTGTAAGCCATCTAAGAGAAAGGCCAGCAGCTCGTGGGAGTCCTGCTGCTGGTAGCCTGAGAACTGAGGAGCAAAGCGCCCCACTTGGGTCTGTGGCAGGGAAACATAAATACAGAAACAGAACTTATGAGAGGACTGGATTATAAACTGCAAAACATTTAGAGAATGAGTAATAATATTACGTTTTAGTAGCAATTTAGTAGTAATTGAAAAATGTTCAATTTAAGAAAACCATTTCTTTGATCACTGACTTTACCTTGAAAGGCCTAGGAGTCACGTAGCTGTATTTGCCAGACCAGAGTTGCTTGATGAGCTCAGCGTAAGCCTTGGCGATCTCCCCTTTCATTCCTAAAGGGTTATCTTCATTGAGTTCATCCTGGTACTTGTCCTTCAGGAAGTACTCAGTGAGTGGAGGAATATTGCTTAAACACTGCAGAGCACAAACAAAGGATAGAGTGAGCAAGACACTGGATGTGTGAACGGGTTGAAAACGCATGCTTAAGCAAAAAAAATTTAAAAGGCACAACAAACAACCTCAGCAGGTTGGTGCAGAGGCTACTACATTTCTAGAACATCATCTACAACCTGCCTGGCTTTACAGTATGCAAGATAAAATACAGTAAACCCCCAAATTTTGTGGGGGATACGTTCCAAGAGCGATTTGTGAAAAAACACAAATTTGTGATGTGGAAAAAAAGGCTAAAAATGCCACAAACTATGCTCCCCAAAAAACAGTAATTTAATTAATTGCATGTTTTCTTTGATATGCGCTGTCATTTATTTTTTGGAATAAGCAGGGTAAATGCAGTAAAAATGTAATTTACTTTACAGTAATAAAAATCCAGGGCTTTAGGAACAAAAAAATAAACACGAGAACACTCCCGAGCTCCATGCTGGAAACTGTTGATGCGGGAATGCTGAACTACAGCTGCCAGAGATGCGTCACAGGGCAGCAGTCAATCAGCAGTAAGGAGAAAGTAATAACGATCTCCAATTGGCTACTTTCAAACCTCCCGTCTCTGAGTACAGTTATATTTCACCGTCCCAAGACGCGTTTTCTTTGTGTTCTCTCGACAGTACTAAAACATTTATAATAATATTTTATTTGGAAATGTACACTAATAATGCTACAAAAATAATATTTTGGCACTAAAAAAGCACAAAAAAAAAATGCAAAAGCTCTCTGCAGTTTCCGCAAATTTGCGGGTATTTCCACAAACAATTATTAGTTTGGTTCTAACAAAAAAACCCACGAATGACTGAAGCCGTAAACTTATCACCACGAATTTGCAGTGGTTTACTGTGTAGCATTCGGTCTCCTTACTAACATTATTCTTTTATCTGTTAGTCATAAAAAAAAAACATCTGCAGATTCTCAACAAGGAATCAACAAAAATCAAGAAACCCAGACAAGTAGGACTTTTTTTGCAGTCACACTTTTTTGCAGTTACACATTTATTGTATACAAAATAAAAGGTTTATTAAACTAGACCTTGCAATTCAGCAGACAGATGATATTCAATTAGGCTTTAGCTAAGTATTTATTGCAAAACTGCAGCATAAGGAGTAAACAATAAGCCATCTGAATTACAGTACAAGATTTAAATGCTTCAAATGTTCTTGTTTAAATAGATCTGACCTAAGTAGCAATACAAACTGTGGGAAGTTTACTCTATTAATTATTTCCTAGATTACTTGACAATTCCTATAATTGATAGCGATAGCCCAGAACATTTGTACATATTTCACTTCTACTCTTATTGAATTCTCTAAGACAGCCAATGTACATAAAATAAAGCTCATCGATTCTTTCTGTCCACACTAGAAACATGTCAGTAAATCAGTAAATGCTGTAAAGGCCAATAAAAAGGGTTGAATGCAGGTCCTACCTGTGTAGCGGAGTTCATGAAGCAGGTGTTGCCCAAATTGGAGAGGCCACAAAGTCCTGCCTTCTCGCTGTGCCTACTCTGGTCTGAATATTCATAGCTGTTATAAGGAGGATATGACGGAAGGCTATAGCTAGAGTTTTTCACACTGCAGTGAATGAAGAACAGAGCGAGAGAGAGAGAAATACAAGGACAAGAAATACAATTAGTGAAGCATTGAAGAATCCAAGTGAGCACAAGATATAACATGGTAAACATGGTCCAAAAAGAAGCTACAACAAAAGCTTAAAGTCCAACCTTCCATTCCTACCTCATACTAATGCATATAATTCTGTGATACCTACAAAAGTTCCAGCCACAAACCTATATGACTACATGTCAATTAATCCAATATTAATTGTACTTCCATGTAATCATAAAACACTAAATCCAAATATTCTTCAGTGAATTAAGTCACACAACTAGGCAAGCATGCATTGCAAAATCACATATATATCTTTTTACTATCCTTCATCTGACTATGCTGCATAAATGCAATAATTAAATTGAGGACACTCCATGGCTATGATCAAATGTAATAACCTATTAGATGCAATTTCTCAATAATAAAAGAATGCAAGCTTCAAAGACACTACACTTCATCAAAATACCATGCGCAAGTATGAACTTCAGATCTCCCCGACTTCACCAGACTGTCCTCACAATCAAGCAGAAACGTGCAAGCTCCAGGTCTACAGTCAGATAAATCTCATAGCCTGCCCCATTTTCCCTCCAACTCCTCAGAACAGTGCGAGTGCAGTGTAAGCACATGGCTTTGCAGCACACCTCTGGGTGCAGTGCACGCCTCTGTCCCATTGATCGCTCTGTGCAGCATCGGTGCTCAACACCCTCTCCACCCTGCGCTCTAATTCCACCCTCTCCGGCCTCAGGCACCACCAGCAGCACAGGAGCATCTCCCCTCGGCCGCCATGCCCCGAAACCCACACGGACACAGAGAGAGAGACAAAGAGACAGAGAAAGAGAGAGAGACAGCGAGAGAGAGAGACAGAGCGAGAGAGAGAGAGAGAAGAGAGAGCCGCAGGAACAAGAGCTCCCTGCTCACTGCTGAAGCTTAGGAACTCTGCAGGCCAGGAGTGACATCCTAACTTGTCCTGTTCCAGGGGAGGTGGGGTAAAGGAGGGGAGAGAGAGAGAGAGAGAGAGAGAGAGAGAGAGAGAGAGAGAGAGAGGGGAGGGGATATTAATAGCAATGGCAGCAGCAGAAAGAAAGCTAGTAAGACAGGTGGGGGAGGGAGAAATAGAGAGACTGGGGGAGAGCAAGCGAGAGGGAGAGAGGGGGGGGGGGTGTGAGAGAGAGGGAGGGGGGAGAGAGAGAGAGATCCTCCCACTACACTACGGCAGGCTGAGGTTGCACTATGCTAAGCAATTGACACTCAGTATGGCAGTCTTATTGTGTGACTAAGCATTATTTCTCTGGAGCCCCAGCTCGTTAGTCACAGTCCAACAAATGGACAGCCAATAATAAGTGTCATGTCTAGCCTGAGCACTGCACTGGGGAGCCCACAAAAATCCAGAGAACACTTCCAACACAGTATGAAGGTCAAACACTGCAGGAGTATGCAGCAAAGCACACACTGAGAAAATGAGAAGGATAAGAGAGGGAGAGGAGGGAGTGATGGGGAAAAAGGAAGAGAGAACAAAGGAGGAAGGGAAAAGAAAAGAAAAAGTGAAGGAGGGAGAAAGCTGGGGGACCAAATAGTCTTCGGTCGCCTGCAGCTCCAGCATAGTTAACATCCATCTTCATCTACACTGTTGAAGAAAGCCTTACATAACGCCCCACCACTGGACCCAAGCTAAATTATGTATCGGATGCTATTTTAATTCGCATGATGCCATTCGAAGCTGACAAGCCATCTTTTGGGATAGTGTCCCCAAAATTTCTGCTCACAAAGCAATTATAATATAATCTGAATAATAACAACAACAATAATAACAACACTCATTAAAACAGAGATTAAAAGTTTCAGCAAACTGTGAAATTATGAAAACCATTCACAGCAACTGAATGCTGGTGCTTTGAAAGCCACACTCTCAAACGCAAGCAATGGCAAAAAAGGAAAAAAATGTGGAAGAAAAAAAAAGAAATAACTAAAAAGAAAAACAGCACCCCAGCATGGTTAGATTTTGGATATAGATGGTATCCGCTCTCGTGGCTTTTTCCTGCATTAGCATGCAACAGGGCAGGAAAAAAAACACAAACTAGTTGACTACTTGATACTAGTTAAAACTATGCTCATGTCCGGATCCACAGCTCTGAGGGCCAGTGTGTGTGCTGATCTCATTTATTGCAGCATTAAGATTGAAGATTCTGAGGAATCTTCAAACGTCTCCATTTATTTCTGTCCTCATAGAAGCACTTTTTATTTTAATTTTTAAATATGAAAAATTAAGAGCAAAAAAATCTGTTTGCTATTGAAACATCAGCTTTGCTTATTTAAAGGTTAATATATATTCAAAGACCTTCAATGTGCTTTGATGTGAAATGTGTCACTCTACAGAATCTTACTGACTCAGAACTGTTCACAGCAGTGTTGATAGGAACCACATATATGAAAAATATAAAGCCTCAACACTTTTTTTTTTTTTTTTTAAATAACAGACGTTTTAGAAAACATTCACATTTATGAGCGAGAGGTAAATACAGGGTGCTCTACAGCAAAAAAGTACCTAAAGATATTTTTTCTGTTTTTACCATGGTCAACATTACTTATAAAAACTCAGAACACATATGCAGATTCACTGGATTTGGATTGTAAATATAGAACTGTATGATAATAGTGCAGGGTTGTAGTATCAGTATTTGTGCAGACACTACAACCCTGCTTCCTGTAAAGGTTTTGGCCTAAAACATATATTTTTTAAGAGCAGTCATTGCAGAGAGGAACAAGCAGGATGTTGCAAGACAAAATAAACGAAAATATTTTTTCCCCCCAATGGTACTATTTTACAAATGCTGCATATAGTAAAAACACAAAAAAACGTAGATATCCTGGTCTGGTTTGGAAAATAAATAAATTGGTTATGTTTTCATGGTACACAATGCAACCACCGGATACAATTACCTTATTCATAAATGAAATCGTTCTCCACAAAATGCCTGTTTACATCTCAAATATTATTTGAGATCAATTACCACAAGCAATACCAGAGATTTCTGGCCACAGTATATTACAATTCAGTACCAATGAGGCAGAAAGAATTTGTCCAGGTGACACAAAAATGTTCTTTTAATGCAAGTCTGTCCCCTTAAAGTTTAAATAACCCAATTAATTATATTGAACACTGTTCGAATGAAGCTATATCTGGCTATAACGAGTGTACACTCAACCATTTGTCTTTTCAGCTATACCATCAGTGCTCAAACACCAGCTTCATACCGCAGCAAATGTTGACTATGAAGTGGGAAAGGTACCCTACACAGGCTTCAGTACATTAACACTGAAGTATTCAAAAATATCAGATATACTTTGTTTTGTATATTTTGTTTGACATTACCATCCACAACCAAGTTGTGAAACTGTCCAATCAGAGCAAACCTTGGTGAGGCAGAACTGCACATCGCCTTAGACCTATATGCAGTGGAAGTACAGATGGTCTTAACACATTTTCCTGATTTAGTATGAACACTAAACAATATGCATCAACATTATCCTGGCATACTTAAAATGAAGAAATGTCTTGAGGACCCTTTGATTAAACTGTCCTATCAGCAGCCACTTGTAAATAACCTCCAAAAGTCCACTTAGCTAAATGCGGCTTAAACAGCAGTACACATCAGAGAAAATCAGCACACACAGTGACACTCCTCAAGCTGGGCAGAAGAACACACAGAGGCTCTGTCCCAATACTCCAAACTGTTCCCCTCTCCTTTCCCTAGTGCGCATTGATTTATGCACGCAGCAAAATGGCTGAGAATGCATAAAGAAAAAGCCTTTCTATGAACTTTACAGTGGTATCAAGACAGGGACGAGGGAAAGGAGGCTATTTGGTGTACTTGGATGGCCGTGAAGAGTTGAAACACACACAGACTCATGCTGTTGTTTGAGCAGGTTTGCAGACTACATTACACCCTCACTCCCATAGGCCCCTCCCACTGAGCCACGCCCGAGTGGCGCTTACTTCCTGCTGCTGAAGCTGCTGTTATGATTGTTTGTGAGAGATGTAGGGGAGATCTTTGGTAAAGCAGAGAGATTGGAAGCACCAGATGACCTTCAAAAGATAAGAATACCATGAGTTAGAAGAAATCAAAGCCTTTTAAAAACTGAAGCAAGTGTTATTGCCTCGTAAAAGCAATAAAATGGGTTATGGAAGCAACAGAAGCAAAGTATACAAAGAGCGTAGTAAATATGCACAAGTATATGAAGGATGGTGACAGAAAAAAAGACTGACAAGCAGAATAAGAGGAGTTAACACTCTGAGTGAAGGTATTTCTGTGGTTGTAATAATGACACAGACAGACTTAAGACTCTAGCACTGCGATTGGGACTAAACTGCTAAACCCAAAAGAATCATCTTCAAGAAACAGAAACTTTATTCCACCCTGTCTGCCTATGATGGTTCAAATGAGAAGACACAAACATGCTAGTCACTTACTTTGGTGTGGTGGAACCACGAGGCCATGTTCCATCCTCATTCTTCTGCTCTATAACTAGAACCTAAGCAAAAGTAAATCAAAAAAGTTCAGGAAAAAGTTCAGTATTTCCTCCTTGGACCAAACTATTTCAGTTATGTCTTGCAGTGGTTGGCACAGTTGGCACAGGCCCTGCCAATAAAATGGATTCTGATTCTGCTGATCAGTTACTGCCTGCTTTTACATCTTGTTTAAAATAATGGCGGCTAGCGTTATCTAATGTATACATATTCAAACCCTTGTGAACTTAATCAGGTATCGAATGATACTACCTTTTTGGGAAAAAAAAGTAATAAAGGTAATAAAAAAAAAATTAAAAGTATTAAATTGTGCCACTGTAAGATATATTTTAAATTAAAACATGGAATTCAGAATGCAGCTAATGTTGTTTTATTCAGAAAAAACATCACCATGAAGGCACAGCTAGACTTTCCACAGCTAGCTAGTCTTTGGTTTGAAAACACTTTTCAATAGATGTGATTAAAAAATAAGCAATAATACATAGTATTAGCTAGTATTATATAGGACAATGTAATGAACTATTTATAGTCATTCTTTGACATGAGATGACTTTGAATAGCTATTTGGGATTTGCTCACTGTTTTAAAATTTTTAGCATATAACAATAATTGCACTTCAATTCCATTTGCTCTGATTAGATGAGCTGCTATATATATGTTTCTAAGCTAAAACGTGTCTGAAGACCCGTCAAGAAAAATGTCATCTTGAACTGTGTGATGCAAAGAATAGCTTGTGTTGTTCAATTCATGGGGATAATCTCAGTTTATCATTATATGTCTTAACAGGTTTGTAATGATTTTGCACCTGGTTGGTGCACAGTGGGACAGTCATAGTTGTCTTTGAGTTTAAATACTGTACAGTTACATATGTTTTTAAGGATTATGGAAGTCGTTACACCCCCCTTAATCATGCAATGTTTCTTCTTACAGCTGCCTGTAAACTGATTTATGTTCTTATACAAATTTGAAAACAGTGATTCCAAACTTCTAAACAGTAGGGTGTATGTCATGCACATTAAAACAGTAGATATGTTAACTCAAATTCATAACAAAATAAAAACTAAAAGTTGGACAAGTTTCTAGTGCTAATTCACAATCATCACCAGTGAACCAGTATATGAGTCAAAGTCAGTTCTGCACTATTATCTTTTTAAATATAAATCTCCTAAGTTTCATTATGTCTAAGAAAAAGGGTTTGAGGACTACTTTGAAAATCAGTCCCGTGCTACATCTGTGCATGTTAGTGTCTAGAACATGTTATCCTACCTGGCCCTGATAGAGCCCGGCATCCTGAATGGTACTGTCTGGTTTGTTCAGAGGCTCAAAAGTGTTGCTCATGTATTTGTTCCACAATCTGGTCTCCTTCTCATCAGGAATGCTGAAGAGTTTGCGCATCTCCTTTTCAATTGTGTCTGTGAAGGACAAATCTCATTTTAGCCCTCATATCATTATTAGTTATTCTAGAGTACTACGCTGAGTGAAGAGCAAATCTGGGTCTTCTCTCTGAATGCAGTGGGTGGCCTGTGAGCTGAGGACACAGCTCCTTCCTCCTTACACTACTCACTATTGCATTCAAAGCATAAAATCAATGGATAGACCATGCATTTGAAAAAAGCACTCTTGCCAGGGCAAACTGACAGTGACTTTAAAAAAGCAGCAAAATATCATCACGGACAAATCATTGTTTTCACACAAATCCACCAGCAAAGTCACCAAATCCACTGTACTACATTAATCAGCTACTGTTTGCTTATTTTAAGGTTTCTAAACGATACTCTGTCCTTGAACTGTCCTAAGTATTTATTTTGGCACATTCTAAGAGAAGATATTTGTAGAGCCTATGAGCTATAATATAAGCTATAGGCAACTTCGCTTCAGGCTGTAGGAAACTGTTTAAGCAAACAATATCCAAACAATATACCACACAATACTCAACATGATAAAATCAAAACCAGCTAAACATCTAAATAAATTACACATGGTTTTGCAATTGGAAACAAGAGTCAATTTTAGATTTTAAATATATCACATCTGTAAATTAAATATAGACCATGAAAAGAAAACAATGGATAATCAAAATGTGATTTTGTTCATATGAATTAAACATATATGATTTTCACTGATCACAATAAATAAAAAGGGTAAAAAAAAAAGGCACATTGCAAATGTATGATGTGAGCCAGGTAATGGCACACTCTTTTCATTTGAATTCTACTGCTACACCTATACAAAACACTGCAGTATGATTTTGCATGACTCCATGTGCTGCTAAATAGCCAGCTGCCTTGTAGTTTTGATGGAGCACTTCAGTTTGGCACATCAAACAGCAAATCTCTTTGTGTTCCGGCTTACAGAATGCACTAGAAATGTGCTAGTGTGTTTTTTGTGCTCAAAATTATTCATCAACCAGTCTGGCTATAAACACACCTCGTTCTGATTATTCTATAAAATTAATCGCCAGTGCGTTCCTAATAAAAAAAAAAAATGTGTGTGCCAATAACACTGCTCACTTTGCACAGGATGCACTTTGGACTGGATCTGAAATGAATGAATGAGAGTAGGGGTGACCTACTTTGCCACAGTCATGCCCATCATAAACACAAGGTAAACTTACCTATTGTGTCCGCTTTGCTAAAGCGCCTGGTGACAATATTGTCCATGTTGCTGTCTTCACATAGTTTCAGCTCAGTGAGGTAGACCTCTACTTTGCAGTGCTTCACAAACATACCCTGCTCAACCACCTGAGGAGACCAAAGCAAACCTGATCATTAACAGAACTTTCCTGTGCTCCCTACGAGTCACTGCTGGTCCAGTGCTGCTCTCACAGCTTATTTAAGACAATGCTTATGCTTGAACCAAGATCTGTGAAATTATAGAAAGGCATTTCTCTAACTCAAAGCCATTACTTCATATCATCAGACTATAAATAAATAAATAATGTATTCAATAATTTAAACCTATTTGTGGAGAAAAAGTAGAAACGCACAGGAATAGCCCAATAGGTCTGTTTAGAGACTAAATGTATGGGGTATTACAACTTGCAGCTAAATCTGACAGTTGCTTATGGTTAGATCTAAAGGGACTGCACTCACAAATGTGTTACTTTTAACGCTAACTGCATAAGTTATTGTGCTTCAGTTAAACAAAACTTTCAAGGCTCTGAGAAAGGGAAAAAAAAGATTTTAGTATAACCCATAATGGAAATGGCAATGCTCAAATCTGTGATGCATTTAAGTAATGAGATATTCATGATACAATTTATGATTAACAGTTCCACAAGCAAGCAATTTGCTAATTATATCAGTGACGTAAAGTCCAGGGGTAAAGTCAAGAAACAGGGACTCGGTATTCCATAATGGCAGTAACTGTGTTGCAACAAGCAAGTCAGAGTGACTCTTAATTTAGCAACCAAGCACAGAGACAGCCGAACAAACCCATCCTATTTATTTCACACAAGCCCTCCACTGGCGACCCAACACACCAAAGGGATAAACTGCCTAAAACTCTTGGTTCAGACTGTGACTTCAACAAAGACAAAGGGGATAAAGCAATATTTTGCACACCGAGCACAACTATTCTACTCCAGTCGTGCCTCCAACACGCTCGCTCTCTTCCTCTCTTCCTCCCCTTCTCTCTGACCTCAACCGGCATTCCTCTTCTTTCAAAACAAGGACACCCAAAATCAGGCACCTAGAGTCAGACTCTAGGCTGCACGAAGACTCAAAAACACTCTATATTCCAATCGACATCCATTCAGAAACTGAAGCCCCAAAAGTGAGAAAATGGATGAACCTCTTGCATGTTGTGCCTAGCGGATCGCTCCATGAACCGTTTCAGTCATCCAGAGCCACTCTGAAAATAGAAACACACCGGCCACTTGATACTCCCTGAGACATACATGGCAAAAAGGGGAGGATCGACGGGGTAAAGAGAAACTTCAGAAGCAGCCATGATGCCATGACTGGGTAAATTTGAGCAAGCAGCATGGCTGCCCATGGTAGCGGAAGTGAGGATGGCCTCATCAATAATGGTAGTGTCAACATTTAGAAATGCTTTAAAACATCCACGTATTAGTACTTGAGCAAAAACTGGATTTCTCAATAATTAACCAAAAAAAGTTCATTTGTTTATTCAGTTATTCACTGATTCACAATCAAGCAGAAATTTGTCATACAACGTTATATAAAAAAAAATACTTCAAAGAAGTCCCCATAAATCAAAGCATTTCAATTTTATTTTTAGCTCTGAAACAGAGTAGAGCAAAGTTTTTACAAAACAGTGCAGAGTTGATTAACAACAAGAAAACATTTCCAGTATAATTCAATGCAAATACACTCTTCCACAACCTCATCATTTGTTGTTGTTCGTAAACAGATATTTGCACTGTACAGATCAAATCCAAACCATAAAAAATTATTTAGAAAATCAACTTAAAACACCGCTTCACCATGAAAAACACATTAAAGTCACAGCTCAGCAATATTACATCTTTGTTACCAAGAAGATCATATAAGACATCATCATTTAAGACATTTGTATGCACCGTCTAGCTGATACATACCTTTCGGGCGAGGGGTTCTTGGCTCTCAGTCAGCCCATACCAGCTCACTAACTTATTCCAGCCCTCAGTAGGCACAAGGATGTAGTCCAACTCATCGATAAGATGCTCCTTAATGGCAAGGACATCACCATCTAAGAACACACAAAGACAAGCAATGGTCAGCTGCATAGATAAGAGTTTACATTTTATTGCACAATATTGTTTTCAGAGTATACAAAGAATGTTAAGAATACTTTTTTATCTTTATGATTATATTTTCATTGTTTTCTCAGCTGTGATAAGATTTTAGCTGTTACCTTGCAGAAATGCTTTCTTTAGTCTAGGCAATCCAGCCATTGTGACATAAGCTTACAGCTCTAAACCACCACAGCACTTAAGCAGCTGCTAACCTTTAAGGAGACCCGAGTTATCCACCGGTCCAGGATAGACATTCTGGTCACCCATCTGGTACTTGTCCCAGCTGTCAAAGCCCACATATTTCTTCCACTGTTTGAACCAGTGACTGTCTATTAAGTACCTAAGAAGTAACACAGAGATGATTACATTTGATTACTTGAATTTACAAATAAGAAAACAGCAGCATACACATCAACATTACCACATGGTTCTCATTGTTGAAGAAAATTGTATAAACATTTCAAGTCTCCAAGTGGAATCCCCAAGTCTCTGTCACATTCCTTTTTTCCTGTCTTTCCTGTCTTCCTGTCTTGCCCACACCAGGGACCATAGGACCATAGGACCATAGAATTTAAAGACAGTTGTTGCTTCCAATTTGAAAAAACCTGAGGTCAAAGATGACACACATTAAGCTTAAGCCTAGATAAACCTAGGCATTTCAATGCTGCATCAGCATTTACCCAACACTTATGAACCTTTCTTAAGTCCATGAAATACTATTAAAGAAGGTAGGTGCTTTTCACCCTGACTCAACAATATGTTTAACTGACAGAAAAATCTCTCATTCACTAACTAAGGTCAGTGGTGTGTAGTCTTTGGCCGTTTCCCACCTCCAGGATGGAAGTACAGCTTTGAGAAGCAGAATCACACCATTAGGTAGGGATTAAGAGCCTATCGGGAAGAATTGCGTGATAAAGCACGAAAAACTGGACTCTGTGGAGTGTGTGTGCTCTGCAGGACTGGGGCTGGGGCTGAACTTGCTCTATCATGTTGGAGCTGGCTCTGCTCAGTTGGAGAGGAGAGCTAAATGACAGGTGCTCCTCTCGTCTCCGCCCTGAATGGAAACCTTAGCGTTTCTCAGCTACACAACAGACTCTGGCGAAGAAATGTGAGCGTTTTGACTCCCAGCTGTGAGTTTATATCAGACTCTGTTGATGCCCAGAGCCTGAAACCTGTACTGCATGGTATTTATGTGAAAACCCGTTATCGCTGTCTGCTGGCCAGCTAACGGCTAACAGCGGCTAGCTGTCAACACGGCTTCTCATCGCTCTATCTTAGTCCGAACAGCCCCAACAGGGACGGGCGGCGGCGGGTTCAGGTGCCAGGAAGAACAGCTGTAAAATCTCACCACGTATCCCCTTTCCGGAGCTGCGTTTTGAGTAGCGCTGCGATCTCTCCTCTCTGAGTCTCTAGATCCGCCGCTCCTCCCTCCGCCATCTTTCCTTGGGCATCGCCCGCTGCATTGTGGGAGAGAAGAAGTGGGGGGAGCGAGATTTACGTCAGGCTGAAGATTAACCAATCAGAGGCTTGGATTCTGCAGGACGGACAGTGATGTTCAACCAATAACATGCCTTAAACGTCACGAACGCTTGAAGAACTTAACCAATCAACTGCTGCCTTCGCTGTAGTGAGAATAGGGAGGCGTGAACGTGAATACTGTATATACACACACAGACACACAGGAATATGTTTAGGCAAGTAGTTTTAAGGTATAGGTAGCTCATTTTTAGGTATAGATATCTCATTTTAAAAATCACAAGCTTTGTATTCCAACTTATATGTATCTTTTGTCTCACCCTATGTCCCCTTTTCCCCCACAGGAATCTCCAATTCAGTTTTTACTCCATGGGAACCACACCTGTTGACTATTCATTCAAACAAAAATGCCAAATTCCTGAAGGAATTTTGAGAAGGTCCTGCTGCCCAAAATCTCCATAGCATCAGCTTCCATAGCATGAGCAACCATCTTGTATACGCTTGCAACCACATAGGAACTCCCCAGGCAACACGTCCTACACCCCAGCAGCTACCTGGAAACTACATAGCAACCACCTCCTACACCATAGCAACCACATTTTACACCACAGCAAGCACCTAGCAACAATCTAGCAACCACTTGGTAGCCTATACCATAGCAAAAAATCCAGAAACGGAGGTGTGTATTTGATAAGAGAAAAGGCAAATGTGCCCTGTTCATGCAGTATAGAGCAAGAACAAGGACAAGTTTCACTAAGGATTAATCCTTTTCTGAATTTTGGAAAGTTTGTTTATTTGTTTTCCAATAAGACTACTTATAAAAAATATGTCATACTCAATATTTGGGAATATTATGCAATATCAGGATTTTTTTTGTCATTGATGTGTTATAGCATTTTGGTTTAAAGAGAACACATAATGCAGTAAGAATGTGAAAAACTTCCAACAATATTTCATTAGAGGCCAGTCATTTCCTCAATATTATCATAGAAGTGACCAGCACCTGAGAGAACAGTGGCAGCTGTAAAACCCAATCTGGACATTAGCATTGGCAATAACAATGATGTATAGCATATGGCCAAAAGTATGTGGACTATCACATTTATATTAGGTTATTGAACATCCCATTCCAAACCTTAAGTATTAACGCGGCGCTGCAGTGGCAGGTGCACAGTCACGCTAAGAGAAGAAAGGACTTTCTGCAGTTTCACAAACAGAAAGCATCTAGTGGTCTAAAATGATGTAGCCTTTTATACAGATTCAATATTACCCTTTTTTGGAACTAAGGGATCTAGTCTGTTTTCTCTTCGGTTATATAACAGGGATTCATAGGAGTTTTAAAAAACAGGACTGTCTCTGCTGTCTCTATTTTTCAGCATCGAAACAGCTCGGGGTGTGCAATGAAGGACAGACCAGGGCCAGACATGCATCAAGATATGTTGTAGCTTCATAAGGCTGTTAGACTCCCTAGACAGAGAAGAAAATAAGGAAATTTGGGTCCCTGCATCCATCCACAGCTAGTAAAAAAAAAAAAAAAGCAATGGTGTTTTTTTTTCTAACCAGATACCTGAAATCTCTACACTGTATTAGCTGAAAAGCAAACAATGCTCTAAACTGTTGAGCATTCAGTTTTAAGTAAGCAGGTTTAACAGTCAAATTTGTATTGTGTCAAATGCACTACATCAAATATTTGCATCATGGAAGCTGAAAAAGTACATCTGACAATATGTACTCTCCAAAAAAGTAACTTTACAAGTGAAGGAAAACCTTTCAATTCTATTTAAGGGAACAAAATGTTTTTTAAGTGAATGTAAAATGGTACTGATCTGTTTGATATGAAATTCTGACATTTGCTTGTGTTTGCAAATTACGTAAAAAAACCTGAGATACAGGGTTTTGTTGGATCACAGTGTCTCCTGAGGGACTTTCCTTTTGTTCCTATGAGATTGCTTAACGGTAATCATTCGCTGGCAGTGTCATGTTTCTCCGGATGTCTCTCAGTAGCCTCCCTTTCTCAGTACAGTGTCTTGACCCCATTTGACTCTAAAGGCAGCGGTAAATTGTCTATATCAGGGGTCACCAACATCATCCCCAAGGACCACATGAGTAGCCCGCGGACCTGTTCTAAAAATAGCACAACTCACCAGTGAGCAGCGTCTAACATTTTATTTTATCCTGTTGCTATTCTTCTTTAATCACATTTATGTAGATTGAAAATGACTATATCTGAAAAAAATAATTTTAAAACATTATTATTATTGTTATTATTATTATTATTATTATTATATGTGAAGTTTAGATTTGTTTAGGTAAACTCTAGTGTATCAAACATTGTGTGGCTCAGTACCTGGGGAGTAGCTCTCAGTTCCAAAATGTTGGTGACCCCTGGTCTATATCGATTTGAGGCACATCTCCTAGAAATATTTGCGTCGCTTCCTCATAGGTATTAAATGTATTGAACTTGTATATTAAATATTTCACATCATTAGGAACTTAAAAAGAAACATTTTGGAAAGAATTCCAGAAAGTGGACCAAGAAAGACTGACTCTGAGCATCAATACAAAACACCAAAAGGAGCCCAGAAGGTGCCTTGACCTCTGTTAAGGCACATACTAGTTTACAGCACCCAGATAATGAAGATTCTTGGTGCACTAGCTCAACTTGATAGCAACATTAACAGAGTAATAGTGCTGCAATGACTATAGTATATTAATTATCCTTTTTTATTTTTATGGATTATGCAGCTTCTATTTCCTTTATTTGTTCTGTCCACTTTGCTGCTGTAACGATACAAATTTCCCACTTAATAAAGGCTTATCTTATCGTATCTTATCTAATCGTATCTAACCTTTTTTGTTTTACTTTACTATTTATGACCTGTGTGATTTAAGTATAGCTTTACAGGTTTGAGGAACAGATGTGGACTACTTGAGCACTGATGTCACTTTGAATAAGAACGCCAGCTAAATGCCTTAAATGTAAATGTGTTTTATTATTATTATTATTTTGTCAGGAGGCTGCAACGTGCCACTGAACATATTGTAAGGAATATCACAACTGTAATTTGGAGAAATATAATTATAAAATGCTATTTTGTCCATAATGCAACCCTACAGTGAATTTAAGTATTTACACAGATACAGTGTAACTGAGTTGGACCTGTTGATCAGCTAGACATCCTAGGCCTGCTCCTAGTAATGTAAGACCCCTAATGAGAAGCATGAAGTGAAATATGCAGGAATTGTGGGAATTAGGACAGATAAAGCTGAATGAGAGGGTTACCAGACCAACTAAACCTTCATCAAACTAATTCTAGTATCAGTCATCTTTTCAGTGTTCTTAGATGAACATGTGTTTCAGGTCCATCCAGAAAAAGGCATGTGTTCAGCTGATTAAATCTAAAGCCAAAAAAGCACTAGTCCAAATACGAATATATCAAACACACCTTTCCTGTAGATTTCCCTCCTTTCCAGATACAGAAGTAGCATGTGATCCTGGCAAGAAGCAAACACAAGACCAGTTCCCAGTTAAGAGAGCCCATGTGCTCAATACCTGGGGAGATCTGCATCATCCTTCTCCCGTTAAAATGGATCGATTAGACATTGTTTGATTTAAAAAATGACTTTCATTTTACCAAGACAAAGTGAAATTATGTGCAATTGCAATTTTTGGTTCCAAACACCATGCGACATGAAGGACAAGAGTCTATTTGCTTTGAAAGCCAGATGAATATTTTCTAAAATTTGGTATAAAACCAGAATAGTGTAATCACTGATGATTTACTTTAGTGGGTACACTTTTGACAGCTTCACTTTGTAATTTAGTTACAGACTGTAGTTTATCTGTTTCTCTTCTTTGTTAGTTTCCTTTTTGAAACTGATTATTTTTAGCACAGTAGTGACACTCACATGGCTGTGGAATGTCAGTGTGTGTGTTTGTGTGTGTAAATCGCACAGGGTGGACCACACACAGCAGTGCTGCTAGACTGAGAAAAGTCCATTAACTGTCCAGTGAACAGTGTCCTGTGTCCAGAGACTGGCCACTGATAAGGACTAACACAAACTGTGCAGTACATCTGCAAGGTGGTGCAACTAATTAGTTGTGTCTAATAGAGAAAGCATTCAGTGTCTTTAGGAATCAGTGGGAGCTGACAAATAATGCAGAGTGGGTAACAGATGATGTAATGGCACCAGATCTTATTCCCAAAATTCAATGACAAGAGAGGTAGCATCTGCAGGCACTGTGGCATTGGCAGAATTATTCCTCCTCTGGAACTCCACACATGTATCTTTGCCAACCACACGCCCTCCAAAAATAGACCAACACTGAATTTCCCACCATGCAACACATGCTCAACTGTGAATATTATATGAAGTAACTCTTAAAGTAACTACAATCAACCTTAGCATCTAGATTCCAAGAGTTTTGGCATGAGGACAATGGCAGGTCCCAGGGGAACAAGTGGTACAAGCAAAAGATAGCCCAGTGTTACAGATTCAAGGACGATGTTACAGATATAAAGACATGTAATCTCGCTTAAAACAGAAAAATAACTTTGTCCTTACAGCAGAGTATGAATATTTTCTTACAAAACAAACACGTGTCACCTTGAAAGAGAGGGCTAACTTTTCTCCAGCAAGTGATGCCTCCCTAGGTATTGTATTGGCCTAAAGTCGTCTCCAAGACAAATACAGGAATCCCACAGGCAAAAAGGAAAATCAGGAACTGAATGAGGAATTGGCACCTGCATTTATCGAAGTGAAATAAAGCAAATTGTAAAGCAAATGGAAGACATAATCTTTACATTTTCATCATTTTTTTGCATGTGCAAAGATCATTTCTGCAGATGGTGGATTGCTGAATCAGTGGATGGCATAGTTGGTAGCAAGAAGGTTCTGGGTTTGATTCCCAGCTGGGGCATGTTCTGTATGGGTCAGCCATGTACTCCATCAGTTCCCAAACTCATATCTATTTTGCAGTAAGCTCACCTCCTCCATTCTTGTAGCACGAGTAAGGGAATCGCCACATGTTGCCTGAGCCAACAATGGAACCAGCTACAAAGTGCACGAACTACACTTTGTCTGTCTCGATCCCATCAGAAAGACTCCACCAAATGTGATGGGAATGGTGTTCTCTGATGAATTTCTAGAGCAGAAGGGCACTTTGTCTCGAGGGAACCAAACCTCAGTCTCAACATGGAATTGAGCACAGGTTTAATAAATTAATGAATAAACGTTAATCTTCACACGTTCCAAGGTCTTGTGAAACACACCTTCATGCTTTTTTGGGAGCCTACAGGGGACCTACACAATATTAGGCAGGTGGTTATAATGTTTTTTTTTTTTTAATGAACAAATAAAACAATACTCTAGCACTGTTTCACTAAGAATAGTTTTAATAAAGGTGAGCAACGAAAAACAGCCACACTGACTCATGGATTGCATAAAATCTATTTACATCATAAATATATTACCTACATAGAACAATTTCAGACTAGTTCTACATATTGAGTGGTAACTTGTATCAGGTGGATCAACCAATGATGAGCAGGTTAGTAGTCCTTCTACAGGCTGTTAAAGAAGGAAAGCCTGAAGCAGATCAGTAGTGCCTTATTGGATCCTGGTGTCTTCGTATTACATGATGGATATGGACTGGCTTATACAGTTGTGAACAGAAAAGAAACAAAATTTATGTAGGCTGGTCAAAATACATAGGTGTAAACACAGTCTGGTCCAATCATGACAAACTCACCAGTGTGAGAGTACTTATGGAAACATGGTGGTCATAGGTTTAAAAAAATGCTATGGTCAAACAGTCTGTGTATGTTTATTCAGGGGTGGTGCAGTTGGGATTGCACACAATTAACTGGTTTATTCTGATCAAGACAATGATTATGACCTACTGGTGGGAGGGGGAGGATTTCCAGTGTACTCTCTGCCCACTACTGGATTTCTCCAGTTAAAACCTGCAAACATTCAAAGCCAAGTGGTAACCCATGCATAGAATCCTCACATGAACGCAACTGGGCTAAGCCAGTTAGTTTTCATCATGCATTGTCGTTTGTCCTTTATAATCTTTAGCAAACCTGAAATCCTGCAACATTACGGTCCACTCATTGTTCCGCCGACTGATCAGATCAAAAAGGGAGCATGAAACTGTATTTTGATTGGTTGAGGTTGTGGAGGCAGTGCAGAAATACAATGGTGCTGTTTGTAGGGACTGTAAAGAGTCAGGTGGATCTGTGGGTTAGCTGCCCTCCTGGGGTTCTGCCTGGGGAATGGGGGAGTGTGTCTGGGTGCTGCAGATCGGTGATGTCATCACCACTGTCTCTATACCCATTCCTCCCACACTGAGGCCTGCAGCCTTACGGGAGCAGGCAGAGCAGATGTAGTCTTCATTCTCAGCCATCTCACATGACACACCTACACACACCTGATGGAACCACTCATCACATCCTCCATCACACTGAACCCAGTCCACCTGAGGGAGAGACAGACAGAGTACCTCATATTATAGATACTTAACTACATCTTCCACTACTGTATACAAACGCAAAGATTTCATGAGGAGATTGTTTAATATGAACTTCTTTGTACTGATGCAACACGCCACGTTTCAGTCATTTATTATGCTGCAACACCGCATTAAGTTGCAACACACCACGTTTCACTGCTAGTTACTAGAGACAAGTTACTGAATTACTTTTAACTTATGTTCACCTTTTTAAGTTATGATCACCTGAGAACAAATTGACAAAAAAGGCAAGCAAAGGCAGAGGGGAAAGAAATGGTGGTAACAAAAGATCTTACCTAGCTTCTGTTTTATATTATGCAAAATTATGTTGGTGTATTTTTTTGCACCAACTTCACTTGAGAACCTCGGAACTTACCCACATATTCCTTTATATTTAAAGAACCAATGTGTATGCGCTTACTTATTTTATTTACTTAATCACTTACTTTCATAAGCTTAGGTTCATCAGCAGGGAACGCCCATCGCTATATTAGGGGCAAAGAAGTTGAATTATATGATGCTTCATTCCTAGCCTTCTTTTACTGTGTAAGTGAGCCAGTGACTGGGGAAAGTAAAACTTTCTTACTAACCTTATCCTTGCATGGCCTCTGGCAATTCTTTGCGGCACAAACAGCATTTTCATCATTGGAGTCCTCTGCACCTGACCAGTCATACTTGGAGGGAATGTCCAGGATCTTCTTTTCCTTTTTCCTCTCAAGACCTTCTTTGGAAAATTCAGCCTTGGCTGCAGCTTTCTCTTTCCTCTTCCTCTCTTTCTCTTCCTTGGCAAGGCGCTTAGCAAGCTGCTTGAGTTCACGAGACCTGTCTGGGTTGAGTTTGAGCTTCTTTTTCTTGGGCTTACCCCCCACTTCCAGAACCCTTTTCGTATCTTTGCATTTGGGTCGGCCCTCTACGCCAGTGGCAGCCAGTAACAACTGTTGCTCAGCTCTCTCCAGTTTCCTCTTCCTCTTCTTCTCTACATCTTTCATTTTCAGCTTCATAGGCTTCTCCAGCAGACCCTCTTCTGACTGAAGGAGGGAGAGAAATAGGGAGAGGAAAGAAAAGAAATAAAGGGGTGAGAGAAATAAAGAGGGAGAAATTAAATGAAACAACAAATGTCCTGGTGTTTTTCATGCCTTCAAAACAGGGATATCTCAGTGTAAAGAAACTGGGAAGAATTGGAAAGTGCCCCATTTTAAATGTCTATCACAAACAGCAAATGACAACAACTGAGTAAGCTGTGCGAGTCCAAGTGATAAAATGTAAGGTGCGATGTGAAGTAAGAGAGAGGACACACACAAACTCACAACCTAACAAAGTTTATCCCAAAACATTCTTTGTGCTCTGCCTTTAACATTGCAGGGAACGTGAACACACGCTTACCTCCATGACCTGCAGGAAGCGCTCTTCTGACGGGGGATGTGTGGCCTGCAGAATCCTCCAAATGTGCTGAGTTTCATCCAAAGAGACCTCCAACAAATCCCCCTCCATCATGAGCTCCTCTAGCTGGGCCTTGGCTGTCGGAGACAATTCCAGCACTGGCGGTTCCAGACTGCGGGGTACTAGGGGTGTCTTCCTGGGCTGCTTACGTGGGGTAGTTGGGTCTGGGTAAAAACAACAGAATGGAACATGTTTACTCTTCCACTAAACCGACCTGACCTTGGCATTACTTTGGATTACGACTGGAGTTCAGATTACTTGTGCTGTGCAAGTGCTCTTCCTTTTAGGAGTAACATGCCTAAAACTTTGGATTTTTATGATTTTCTGCCCATAACGTTCCTTATCCAACCAGACCTATGGTAATGAAACCAGCTAAGCAAACTTCATAAGCACTGAGAGGTATGATTTATAGTCATCTTTCATAAAGCATTATGTATGCAAGGCTAGACAGGCTCTGCATGCTTTTACAGGTAAAAAAAAAAACCATTCCAGGTGTAAATGCAGGACATTAGTTGGCACAAAGACATTAGCAGCCAATCTTTTAAGTACAGTAAATTGCAAGGTGGGGTCTCCATGGATCCTTCAGATGCTCAATCAGACTGAGATCTGAGGAACTTGAAGGCCATGTCCATGTCAACATCTTGAACTCTGTCATGATCCTCAAACCATTCCTAAACAACTTTGTGGAGTGTGGCAGGGCATATTATCCTGCATTGTGTAATCTGTAACATTAACTTAATTATCTATTCGTGTTACAGTAACTCTCCTTTGGGATTGATAGGATCAGATCTCACGAGCATCAATGAGCTTTGTGCGCTTATGAACCTGTGACAAAAATATTCACTTCACGTGTCATTGGTTGTCATGTTGTGGCTGATTGGTGTAGGGACCATGTTTTTTTTAATTAGGGAAAAACAGAAGGTCTATACAAAATGTGCCTTGATGCAAAAAAACAGCACTATGTGTCCACAATACATTTAAAATGAGCACTGAATTTTTAAGGCTGTGACAGGACCCCCTGGCAAGAGTACCCTCACGAGCTGCTGGGTTTTAAGGGTACTGTGAAACATTAAGCATTGTACTCCAACAATCAAAACAGAAATAATAACAATTAGAACATGTCACTGTTGCATCAAAACAATTTTTTTTGCCTTCTCTCATGCGTACAGTACAGGCCAAAAGTTTGAATGAACTTCTCATTCAATGTGTTTTCTTTATTCCTGTGACTATTTACATTGTAGATTCTCACTGAAGGCATCAAAACTATGAACGCACACATGTGGAGTTATGTACTTAACAAAAAAGGTGAAATAACTGAAAACATGTTTTATATTCTAGCTTCTTTAAAATAGCCACCCTTTGCTCTGATTACTGCTTTGCACACTCTTGGCATTCTCTCGATGAGCTTCAAGAGGT